>CM048755.1:609443800-609761300 GCA_026315105.1 Locusta migratoria
TATTCCGGTCAAATCCTCATATATCCTGTACATGTTTTAAATGCTCTTATTCCAACTGTTTACTTTACACAGCTGTACGAATTTATAGTGCTCCTGCTGTTTCAATTATATCTGTGTTACATTTATTTAGGGCCGTCTGAAGAATGTCACCCGGGTGCACCAGCCAAAAGAATGAAGTGCTTGGTTTTGGAATGGCTGGACTGTGAAATGCGCGAGGCGCAATCCACCAATGAGGTGGACTTTTATTTAGCACGAATTGATGGTGATGACGACAATCAACTTGAATGGTAGAAACGCAACAGTACTCTCTTTCCTAAGCTAGCTGTATTGGAAAACAGTATTTTGTGTGCCCGCCTCAAATGCACCTAGTGAACGCACTTTCAGTGCGGCAGGGAACCTGTTCTCTGATAGAAGAAATCGTCTCGGTCTACAACGTGTCAATGATATTTTAACAATATATTGCAGTTACAATGCCGTTATCGAATACTTTGGGGATAATGTTACTTTTCGATGTGTACTTTGTTGTACGGTAACTTTCACTTTTGTACATTGCAATAAAAACGTTGTTCGTTCCATAGTTTCTCTTTATATCCTTTACATTACTTTCAAATGTTGTAGTTAGTGAAAGCAACTTTTTTGTCTCGTTTGCGGTATAATGATATTGCAGTTACATGCTACTATGCAGGAATACACGTCTACAACATAACTGATTTTAGTTCCTTTAGTTAGCGGGGGTGCGTCAGATGCAACAGCAGCCCACACATCAGTGCCACGGAGCCGTTGCCGTAGCGCCTGACAAGGAAACCGACCCAAGTGTCACTCTCCGATTTTTATGAAATTTTGATTTGTTATAATACATGAAAAACTGTGGGGCCCGTATTTTTATTTGTTTATTTTTTTAAGCGGTGGAAAAACATATTTAAGAGGTGATACGGTCCCTCAAAAATTGGGGCTAAAATAGAAAAATCGTGATAACGTATAGATTAATGAAGCGATTTTAATGATTTTTTGGTATGAAAGTATCTTTTGATAAGAGATCAGCACAGGTACATTACAGGGTGAGTGATAATTAGGGGGGCAACTACCCATAAAGTGACCAATTTTTTGTGCTCAAAAAAATTGTTTTCATTTAATCGAAGTTGACCAATTTTTTGTGCTCAAAAAATTGTTTTCATTTAATCGAAGTTGAATCTATGAAATTTGTATCTTATCAAAAGATACTTTTATGCCAAAAATCATTAAAATAACTTCACTAATCTCGAAGTTATCGCCATTTTTTTATTTTAGCCCCAATTTTGGAGGAACCGTTTCACGATTTAAATATGTTTTTCCGCCGCTAAAACAATTGTGTGTCCCATAGTTTTTCATGTATTATAAAAAAATGCAAATTTCATCATAATCAGAGAATGACACTTAGGTAGGTTTCCTTGTGAGTACAGCGGCAGCACTACGCTGTGCGGTCTGTGCCCGCCCCACCCCATCTAGCCTCGTTCGAGTGTTAACACGCCGCCGCCGAGCGTTGCGCACTCGACCGAATACGAGCGAGTGAAACCGGCGATTTGCAGACCTCTACCTCCCGTCAGCTACAAGCACACAGCAAATCTCAACGTGGAGAATTTCTACCTATGGCCTAACTATAAATGTTGTCACCCAACTGTGTACATACATTGCTACCATAATTAATAAGATTAAAATTGTGTAACATTTAGTGCATTGCCATGGTCAATGTTTGCAGTGAACTTCATACTGTTTAATTATCAAATGCTATTAATTACCAGTATTTCTATTGGGCGGTAATCTTACAGTGTATTCCATCTTTGCAATTAAATGAAAGACAATTTGTTAACTGCTATGCGCATTTCACTTGTTTTATTTGTGAAACACACTCATTGGCGATTTCTGATGTTGTTAATCAACGTGTGTCGTTCTGGACTTTGTAATATATTTAGCCAGGAGGGTCCCTTTTGTTTGAATAACTGAAGTATTGGATACCATAATTGGTCGTAGTATTGTAGCCTAATATTGTATGTTTATATTACATAAGCATTTTATAGCGCTTCTTTCAAGTATCATTATCATATGCATTACTATGGTCTTCTAACAAACTAAATTAATTAATTATTGAAAGTCATAAACAATGTAAACACATATTAACACTGTGCTAATTGTTGTTTACTTAGGATCTTTTGTATTATTTCATTTTGATATGGAAATATTTTTATTACATCTGTCATACTTTTATGTATCTTTACGTAAAGCAAAGTATGCGTATGTTTCATGAATAAATTGTTAAATACTTAAATATTGTACTTTCGTATTCTAGAAGGTTCTAGAATATGTATTCTATGTATTAATACGCGTGAATTGGCGCGATTTCAGTCAGTCTGGAGTAGTATGGAGTTATGAGTCAGTCTTAAAGTAGTAATCAGTCAGTAGTTAGCATTGTCCTGTCAAAGTGTAGTCATGCAATCTTACTTTTGTATTACTTCTGTGCTTTACCAAGAATGGATAAATAAATATACGTAAAAATATGAAGCGTGTCACATTGTTGGTTCATTCCATGGCGTATAAGAACCCGACGTCCTATTATTTTGTGATGTATTATTGGCTGGCGAGCAACGAGATCTACGAGCATTCTACCACTGAACATATATAACAGGTGATGTATTAAAAATGTGGCTTTAATGTATGTCAAGTAAAAAAGAAATGCGCCACAACTTCTAGTCTATTTATTCAGACTGCATCCCCCAGATAACCGATTTTGTAAATATAACTTCATAATGGCATACATAGATTAGCAACGGGTATGGTTAGTAACAAAATGCATTTCATTTAGTTGTATTAAAATAGTTACGTTTTATATCTCTTTAAAATCATATTTATTCTGATGTTGTTGATATTTTCCTTTTAACGAGTTCATGTGATCGAAATGGATCTTACTTGCAAGAAAGAGAAAGACAAGGGTGTTAACAAAACATTAGGCAGCGTGCAAGTTACAATAATCGGCTACCTACGGACAGCTTTCTTTTTTTATACGTTTTTGTAGGTACGTTCAAGCAGTTGCCAGAGAGCTAATTTCAATTGCTGGAAAGTAAGCGTTGCTGTGCCTGCATAGCTACAATGGTCCTACTAGAATACTGTTTGTTTATCCTTGGTGCTCTATGGGTTGAATGGTTATAAAACTTGAAAGATGATGCAACTCGTTATATGCAATGTATGTATTATAATGCAAAAACATGGTGCTCTTACTTCTGGTAGCAGTGACGATGGCACAAGGGCGACGAGGTCTCGTGACGTCTAAAGGCCAATTCACACTGTCCGTCACGTCACGTCACGTCACCGACCGTCAGAACATTCCGCAATGTATTTCTAATGGCGGCAGTCACACTGTCCGTCATCAGACCGTCACGTCAACGTCCGTCAAGCTTTCTCGAGAAGAATGTTTTGATGGAACGACCGTCTGCTAACGTCGTCAGTTAACCTATTTTCGTCACGCGAATTACATGTTGCAGTCGACAATTGCACTGTTTATATGCAAATGTGTCTCATTCATCTTTATTTTGTTGTTATACTTCGTTATGGGGTAAATCTCAAATGTTTCATGACGACTTAAATATTTTCGTCAATTGAGTGTCCCTCTAAAATCGAGGTCGGATATCTGAAAACAAACAATGGTATATGTTACATAATATTGTAACAGAAAAGACTGAAGCAAACTGTTTATTGGAGTAAGATAGTAATTTGATAACGCATTTGTCATTATATAACATTTTAAATGAAAAACTCAGTTCTTATGAAAGACAAAAATTCAGTTGTTTACGAAGTTATTAACAATGCCAGCGGGCAAATCGTAATGGATAAAGTAAACAGGCGCTATTTATGCTCTTATAAGTACTGTTTGATGTTTTCATATGTTTATTTTTTCGCTTGAAAATAGATGTCGATGTTTTGAAATGTTGTTTCAGTTCCCAGTAAGTTGGCCACAAACATACACCGTAAAGTTTTCTTTAGCCCTCAATAACATTTAGCGTTGTTGTTCCCTCAATCCCTAGTATTAAACTGTGACTTCCTACATAACAGATCGCCACTCATAACCTCACTTCCAACATCTCGTATTGAGATGGGCGAATTGACGTGAGAGACACTGACGGACAGTGTGAAGACAACTTGACGTGACGGTGCCGTGACGTGACGGACAGTGTGAATTGGCCTTAAACGCGTCGGAGGCGGCCTGAGGAAAACGCGTTGCGATGCAGGTGGGAGGCGCGTTGGCGTCGCGGCACGCTGCACGTTGCGGTCGCGCGAAACACCGCCACTTATCGCCGCTTGGCGTGTCGTTCGCTATGGGTAAATAACTCCGTCGTTTGGCGTGCGTCCACCCCAGAAGAAAGGTGGGAACTGGCAAGACTCGGCCAGAAAAAGCTTTTACCTGGGCCGGACTGTCCTTTTGTCCACGGGTGGCGCCAGGCACTCCGACAGAGCAATAAACCGTGTCGCCTAGTGGGCGGACACAGGAAGCTGCCGCGTGACAGCTGCACACTCACATTGTGCACAATATTCTGTTAAAGCAAAAACTGCTCTTCCCAATGGTGCATTTTAAATTGTATATAAATAGAGTTGCCTCCAAATTTGGTCAAATGTAAGGTTCTAATTTTTTGGAGGTAACTTGCTAGACCTTTTTTTTATAGGACTTAGCTATGGGGTCATCAGTCCCTAAACTTACAAACTACTTACGAACTACCTTATACTAAAGACGGCACAAATATCCATGCCCGAGGGGGGATTCGAACCCCCGACCGTAGTGGCCGTGCAGACCGTGACTGAAGCGCCTCAGCCTCCTCGGCCACCGCTGCCGGCTCTAGACCATTACCTTAGGAATTACAAAAGATACAGCTTTGTCACCGTTACACTGGCTTGCCAGACAGAACACATACACAAAGGCAAAATAACAAGGCGTAAAAAAGCTTTGCCTTTTAATAAGGGATTGTCGAAGTTGACCTTAAATTTCTTGTCACGGAATTTACCCCTGACTTTGGAAAAAAAAAAGAGTGAAATTACTGTTCAAACTGTACTTGTGATAAATTAATTTTTGAGTTCTCTGCATAAAACTGATCTAGAGACCTAGATTTGTAAATGTGAACTACCTTAATGCATAGCGAGAAATCTTTCCGCCACAAAAAACAAGTTTGGTCTCTGGTGTGAAGTCTGTGTTCAATGAACCAGCATGAGCAATGATTAACTGGCCACCTGTACCAGTAGGAACTTCCAAACCACCGTTCCCCTTGGAGTCGCGCCATATACAGGGTGCCTAAAAAAAAAAAAAAAAAAAAAAAAAAAAAAAAAAAAAAACACCGACAACACTTAGTATGTTGTGTGGGAAGGCAAACTGATCGGTTTTCAAGAAGGAGCGGCCGGCTGCGGTGGCCGAGGGGACTGAGGCGCTCCAGTCACGGTCTGGGGTTCGATCCCGCCTCGGGCATGGATATTTGTGCCGTCCTTAATCTTAGTTATTTCATAAGTAGTTTGTAAGTTTAGGGACTGATGACCTTGTAGTTAAGTGCCATAAGCTCTACAAACATTTGAACATTTTTGATTTGACATGAGTAAATACGTGCGAGTGTATTTGAACTGTTTCAATCAATAATTTTTTCTCAGACTGCTCTCCAGCGCCCAAGCCGAGCGTTTCCGGATACGGGATCCTTCTTGAAAAGCAATCACTTTGCCGTCCCGCACAACGTACTAAGCGTTGTCGGTGTTTTTTTGCGGCACCCTGTATATTTATTGGTGTGGTTCTGTGAAACCCATGTTTCATCTAACTACACTAAAGGCTTGATGTCGTCAGCACGAAACAATTGCATTGTATGCAGAAACTTGGCTCTTGCTGCTACAATGTCTCTTCGTTCCATTAAAAATTTCCTGAATCGGAAACCAAGGGAGCGGAGAAGATGAAGAACGAAGGTCTCTGAGCTAGAATAATTAATTTGTTCATGGAGGGCACCCAGTATTTTCTTAGCCGTTGGATCTCCTCTGTCATAATAACCAAGAACAGTTCTGCACACGAACTCTTCTTGAAGTTGTCAAATTATGTACATTTACGTTCTCGTTTGTATTCCTTGCTTGGCGAATCAAAACACGTGTCAACACACAGAGATTTTGCCGATTTTACTGACCTGCTAACACGGCTTACAGTCGTCTTGTATATACCGCACACTTTTGCTGCCAGTTTATGACTTTGCGCAAAATTTATATTATTCCTACCTTATTGCCGGCCGCGGTGGCCGAGGAGACTAAGGCATTCCAGTCAAGGTCTGCACGGCCACTATGGTCGGGGGTTCGAATCCCCCCTCGGGCATGGATATTTGTGCCGTTCTAATTCGTAAGTAGTTCATAAGTATTTTGTTAGTTTAGGGACTGATGACCCCGTAGTTAAGTCCCATAGACTATACAAACATTTGAACATTTTCCTAGCTTATTCACTGTTGGCCAGATTAGTAAAAAACTTGAGTACATTCGATATGATGATTTTTTTATTGTTTACGAATGTCTTTCCGCCCTTTAAGTACACCAACGGGAGGAGTACTACCAGTGGCGTAGCTATCATAGGTCTAGCCGGGGCAGCGCCCCGGAGCCCTCGAGCTCAACGGTCCCCTCGGCGTCCGTGACGTTCGGTAAAAGTTACAGTAGAGCGTCGAATTTTTTTAAGTCTACGATCCTACCGTTCATCATCTCCCCAGAACTTGAATAAAGGTTTCCCACGGGTGGCTGGACACTGCTTCTAATGGGGCCTACACACGACGCCACTCTGTGGCGCTGCTGACCAGCTAAGCCGCCAGTCGCTATGCAAGACAATCGGCACACTTCAGTTGGCAGAAGTAGCGGCAGCATTAATGCTGCTCACAGCAACAGCTGCGCCTTCCAAATGTTGCGGCGTGTCAAGGATAGCGCGCTTGCCAATACTGTTATTGTAAGTACTTCTTATTGGCAAATACAAGTGTACAATTCGATTATCCGAATAAACCCGTTTTCCGAATATCCATGTCACCCAATTACTTCGGATAATCGACGTTCTACTGTATATATTATTTTAGTTGAATGAAGGATTTTCGACTTTTAACTTTTTGAATCCTGATCAACAAACCTCAAACGCACGACTTGAAATCCAAAAATCATTCTCACATCAGAATACAAACATAACAAGGTCTATTGCTTGTCCGCTAAGACGTGGACCCTGCCATCATTAGTGTGTTGTTGGACGAAGTCGGAGTTGCCGTGGCTGTCAAACTGTGCGAAATAACAGTGCATGGCGCTGAACTACAGCAGTATGTTTGACGATACACGGTGTGACCACATTTGAATATGATGTATCTACAATGTATTATTACAGAACGTTACTATTATGGCAACTCATTTGTTTATGCAGTGAATTCCCTCAATGGAGTGCTCCTTAATCATAATAGAACCTTTTGTGGCGATTATTTCCGATATGTCTAATTTTTAGGCTTGACCCTACTGGACTATTTACACACTACGTTGCAATGGTAGGCGGGAAATGGATTCGGCATTCTGTGCATACGATAAGAACTATTCGTTCTTCAATTTACGTACATTATTAATTGACTATACCCTCCGTCGCATTCTGGTCAGTAGTTCTAAATGAGAAAACAAAAAGAACTTCACTGTGGCTTCAAATAATGGTGAGAATTCAGCGCTTCACGCTACTTTTTAAGGTACTTTTCTACCCGTGCACTTCGTTTATTCTGCTATTTAACGATTGAGATACATTCACGGATCAGACGTTTAATGTTATAATTAATTTGTCACAATAGTGAATTGTGCATTGAAGACTGTGCCCTCTACCCACTGTCACGATAATAACCGAAGTTGGCGACTTGGTTATTTTACTTTTTACTGGCCAGACAATAACATAATATACTTCATAAAGCCTGGTAGTACAGTCGGTGGTTCGATTCCCCCCTCGGGCATGGATATTTGTGCCGTCCTTAGTATAAGGTAGTTCATAAGTAGTTTGTAATCTTAGGGACTGATGACCCCGTAGTTAAGTCCCATAAGTTCTACAAACATTTGAACATTTGAAAGCCTGGTAGGGGCATGGCTCAATCAAAAGTGTTTCAACAAACAAAATCCGAAAAGTTAATTTTGCTGAAACTATCCTACACGAATACTTCCTATATTTTTCTTCTTTGACTGGGATTTCAACGAAATTAGGCTGATCGGTGTGGACCAATGAGGCAACAGCGCAGTAATTTAGCGAGACAGTGAGTTGTCGGGACTGACCACAGTCCGCCTGCTGTCACCGCGGACGCGCGAGTCCTGACTTGACAGTACCCGGTTTGCTTCGTGGCAGGGCCCATGTTTTCGTGGTTGAGTAATCATCACTGTTTATTTTTACTAAACAGTGATGAAGTATTACTCAACCACGAATCTGTCACTTTCCACTTCTTTCACCTCTGGCAGTGTTGCTGATGTGAAAAATACCGAGTAGCACCGTGGTTCGGAACCCACGTTAAACTGTAGGTCCCCCTATAACTGGCTGGGTAAGTCAGTTCGAAGGTCGGAGGAAGACAACGGCATACCACCTCCAAACAGGACCATGCCTAGTAAAGCACTGTGGTGTTCAAACCAATCTTCGGATTGTTGACTGCTTTACCTTTTTATTTTTTATTTTTTATTTTTACTAGATTCAGCCCGTGACTTCATTCGCCTCGTATGGAACAACTTCGAAAACTATCCAATGGGTTTGTTTTATCTGTTTGTTCTACCCAGGTTCAGCTCTATCCCTGTGCAAAATTTCAACCATATCCACCCAGTAATTTTTGCGTGAAAGCATAATATACTAATTTTCATTATCTGCTGCCTGGCACATAATAATTTACTTAGTAGTCATTAGGTTTGCCTTATTGTGTCTTCCAGTGGATGGTAAGGAGCCGATGATGAAGTAGTTTTGCATCTGTATATTTCTAGTTTAAAGAGGGCCCCAATGTCAATTTTGCCCCAGGGCCCTTGGTGACGTAGCTACGCCACTGAGTACTACACCAAGGCATTTCTCCTGCATTTTGTAATTGCCATACACGTCAGAGCATCTATCTACGACATACCCAGCACACTGAAATCAAACGTGAACACACGAAGTCACATGGACACCGCATAGCTGATACCCATACAGCAACAAGCTGTGAGGCGGCCGAAGCGCAGCCCTCAGCCCCTGCCGGTGGCAGCCAGCGTGCCTTTGAGGCCGTATTATCACGCCAGCCACTCTGTTACTAACACACGACGAGAAAACAGCAAAAGCTACGAAACGTAACCACAAGTCCTCGTGAGGCTACGCCCCCACTGCACCTCAGTTCTTACAGATTCTAGCACACAATTCAAGAAATCTCACATTTTGATTACACAGAAAGGGCATATGATTAGTGAGACTGAAAATATCAAATCCCTAGGCTTTCAGGTAGACATGTCTTGGAAGCACATCTTGAAAATCTAAATGCTGCTTTACTTACCATTACAACAGTATATGACCTGTAATAAGTGGTAGTTCAACATGAACAGCAGACTACATTGCTTATTTTCATTCTTTTATGGTGAGCGTTTTGAGTAACTCTTCAGATTAAAAAATGGGGCTTTTTGGTTAAAAATGGGCCGTTTGGACAATATGCTCGCAAACCTCTTGCCAATCCCTGTTCTGTAGCCTGGGAAGTCTGACATTATCCTCTTGATGCATGTTTTCTATAGTACCATTTGTCAGTGGCGGCTCGTACAAAATTTGATCAGTGTGCTACAATATTACAAAAATAAACAGGAAACAAAATATACTAAAACAAAAAGTCAATTTTTGTATGATTGCCTTTAATTAAATATCAATTAATACTGTATTGACAGTAAGACCTTCAGGGTAATCTATAACAGCGCTGCCAACTGCATGTATTCACTGCAGGTAGTAAATATAAAGTTTAAAAATATTTATTTTATTTACAGAGATTAAAAATTTAGACTCAGAGGTATTTGAATACGAGCCTCACACAGGTATGTTTGAGAGACAACACGCAAGACGCCTGAGTCAGCGCGCTATTTGACTCTGTAAGCCGCAATATTCGTCATATACTGTGCTGCAGCACATTATCACCAGCCGCCACTGCCATTTGTTGTAAACTATATCAGCTTATTCTAAAGAGTCAGCAACTTTCATTCGGTTAATACTAGACAGAAATGCAATCTGCGATTTGATCACATCTCCATGACTCTTCTCCCAGGAAAATTCATCAATAACATTGGAGAAACTGCTACATACTCGTTTCTCCTCTGAAAGATGGAAGAAAGAAGAGATTTTCGGGCATTAGTAAAAAACAGAGGAGATATCAAATACACCAGAATAATGCAAATGCTGCTGATCGACAGAGCTTTCTCCACAGGTACAGTATTAATCGTAAAAAAATTGGAAGATATTTAGGGCCCACCGGTACTGGATGAAAAAATTCAACAGGCTGGACAGGATCTGCAGATGTATTTTTCTGGATATTTTATATCTCTTCTGTTTAAAGCTAATGCGGACTAATCCCTTCCTTCTGTGGAGAAATTAACATGTACGAATTGCACTACATACAGTAGTGTTGTTGATGAAACTTCCTGGCAAATTAACTTCATTTTAACCTGCAAGGATATTTTGTTTCAGCAGTCTCGCCACTGAAATGTGGGAATTATTATTCAGTAGCTATTATTGGTGTACTGAAGTAGTTTTGTATATCTGTATGGATAGTTTCATACAATCCACTATTCAAAATAAAATGATGTCATTTTCATTAGAAAATGATGATTCACATTTGTTTATGATGACTTCGAGATGACAAAAACATAACATTAAAATAAAAGTAACTAAAACAATTTGTCGGTGGCGAGATTCGAACAGGTGTTGGGATATTTTATGTAGCAAACCGTTATGCTACTGATTACGCTAGCAGAAAAAGCTACACATAGCTTTTGTATAATATATTCATTACATCGTTTTACGTCATCATCGTTTATGTTTGCGTTTATTGAAGTAAAATTCATGTTATGTACTGCCTGATCGCACAGCAAACACATACGGTGTATGTAAGAAGTCCGACAATTCCTAAAATACGCTTCAGTTATTTTCCCGTCATGAACTCTTTGCGACTGACATCTAGTGGCAGCAATACGTCCTTGTTGCTCTACGGTCTGCAACTGTGACTCTCGCTATCCAAGGAAGCTCAGGACTTAACGTCCAGTCACATGTGCTCATTGATTTTTCCATAACGACCACTGCATTATGCTCACATTCTGAACACGTCCATGCCAACACAAAGTTCATGTCGTTAGTCACAGATGGATCGATTTTTGGTGAACTAAAATGTAATGTTTTACAGCACTGTACACAAACTATACTACTTTTATCAGATTTTGCACAATTTTTGCATAACTTATACTTTTTAACAGTAATTTCACGAGTTTCTAGATACGAGACGTCTGTTCCTGACACCATCTTGCCTGAGTTATATAATTAAAAAAGAACGATACTATGGCTTCAACTATGTGTTATTTTGGACATAATGAGGATTTTTATGTTTCTTAGTAGCGCAAGTACAGTTATTAACGACACGTGAAATGAAGCACACACAAGGATCACAAACACACGGCGAGTCATCGAATTGTGTTGGCAGCAGTGTATAAATCAGAGAGTTTGTATTAGTAGCTGCGCATCCGAAGAAAGAGCGTTGGGTTGTAATTGGCTTTGTTAAGGTTGAAAAATGGCTCGACTCGTGTTCTTGTTCGCAGTATTTTTTACTGTATGTAAGTAAAACAAGAAAGTTACCTTTTTCATTCACAAGTACTCTCTGCTGTGTTATAAAAATGGAAAGTGTGCATATGAATTCACGACACAGCTTATTTCTTATAAGTTGCCGAGAAATCTCCATTATAATTTTTTAGGTATTGCATTCAGGAGGTTGAATAGAATTTTGTTTTTACGTCATAATTTAGGACTTCGGAAATTTCGGGTAACTAAAGCCAAAATTCCAAATATGATTTTTGTTTATCTGTAAATTAAGAAATGTAAATTACATTATCTTTGTGGAACATACGATGACTACTTGGAATAGGGTGATAGCTTTCTGTGGGAATGTTATGGTATTATTACAATCAGTAGAATTGCGAGGTTGTTATAGACACGTAAATCCACTAAAGTTTAATACTTTTTGATCCATTTGAAACTATAATACTAGTAGATTTATTTCTTTTCCGACTTCACTCTGCATGACTGTTAAATTCCTTCTTCCCATTTTAAATACCAAGAGTGTGACAAGAAAAAGGTACCTATAAACATATACGCCTATAAACACCGCGAAGCCCTGTACTTTTGCTTACGGAATTGAACTTTTTAATAGTCATTGGACCACTACGGAAATCCAAACTTGTTTCTTCCCACTCTTAGAATTTAAGTAAGGAGAATAACACCACAAACCACTAATCGTCAGAAAGTAAATTATTTATGTATCTTTTCGTTAATCGATACACAGATCCTCTTCCAAGATTCGTAACTTATTTGGCGACAATAAGAATGTACATAGTAATGCCTAATGAACAAAACTTAACAGGAATCACATAAATGTTTTATTCCGGCACTTTAAACGATGAGCAAATCTCCACTAATTTCATTAGTAGGCATGGGCCTTCATGCAACGTGCATGTATATACAAATACTTATTAATAATAGGAATTTGAATACCGGTACCACCGCTTAGCTTCAACCATTTGAAGTTACACCCTTCTGCTGGTTACTACCTCTTATTCACAAAACATATTTTTTTTTGTTCTTTACGTGAAATGTTTTAATTTGTGATGAAAATTTATACTCTAAAATATGCCTACAAAACGATTGAAAACATCCTGTTGCATAGCAGCAAATGTTGAGCTAGACCATACAATAGCGGTATATAATCGTGAATAAATGACAAATTAATATTTCTTAAAACTCAGAAACATAAATAATCTATAACACAAAGTAAGCTTACTGATAGGTACTTCATTATGTATGTACTCAGCACTGATAAATTAACATGTAGGACCAGAGTCATTACTAACGTCTATAGCCCTGGACTCTAGAAAAGAGCTAGTGACTCAATTCTCTCCATTTCCATCAAGCATCAAATATGCTCAGCTTTGGAATAACTATTTATGCTTACTTCTTCACAGCTTAAAGAGATGTAAACTTTGACTGATATGCTAGTCTCAGTATTGAAGTTCCGTACCATAATAATAAAGTTTAGTGGTATTTGTGAACCATCTTAATGTGTTCAAAGAGATTTGGGTTTACAGTATATAAAAAAGACAAAAGAAATAGCTTCATTCATAATAATTTATTTAGTCTTTGAAGAATAGTGTACTTCTAACAAAAATTTGTTTACAGCTGGTCTTCGCATACTTCTGGAAACTGAGAGTGAAGAATTCCCGAAAATACAAACAATAGTCTATGATAAAGTATCATTGTACATCTCAGTCGATACCGTAAGGCTGATTATGTGAGTATTATGTATAATAACCAGTACCTGTAGGCTAGATGCCCCTTTCTTACATGAATTTCAGTGCAACATATTTACTAGTGTATTGTATTTCAGGAATCCTAAGAACAACAATGCTCCTTGTAATGAGCTGAAAATGTGTGGAATTGACCTTTGTGTAGGTCAAATCAAAAGTAACTTAGAACACATTGAGACTGGTTCACAGTCATTTATTAGAGGTAAATATAATATTATTTATTATAGCCTTAGTATGTATATATTTTCCATTATTAGGCCTTCTACTGAAATAACTACAACTTAGAAAAGAAACTGCACCAGGTGGATTAAAATCTGTTTGATCATATGTTTTATACATTTGCTGTCTATGTTGTAAGGTCCTAGACACACTTAAAATATTTTATCTCCCTAATTTTGATTCCATTTATGACTGCTTTGTGCAGTAAATTCTCCTGATATTACATTATGGGTCAACAAAACATTTTACTCTTTTTGTTTATCCATCTTAATCCATTATCTTCAATTATTGCTGTCCAATATAGAAATAGGAGTACATTACAAGACTGAGGCTACAGTGGAATAGTCATGTGCACTTAGGCACCTTTCTGCAGTGCACGTGACTATTTGCCGTCGGATGTTCAAATCCTCTCTCCGGCATGTGTGTGTGTGTGTGTGTGTGTGTGTGTGTGTGTGCATGTGTGTGTGAGTTGTTCTTAGGTTATGTTAGTTTAAGTAGTATGTAACTTTAGGGACTGATGACCACAGCAGTTAGGTCCCATAACTTTACAAACATTTGAACAAAATTAAGAGTACAAGTATGAAATTTTTAGTAAATGCAGAACAAGGGACATGTAGCTGTTTAGTATTCAACAAATTAAGATCTTGGTTTGGCCATTCTAACAAAGTCTTCTCATACTTTTTCCATTTGTACAACGTAAATTTCAGTGTTGTGTTTTCAACAAGGCACTGAGTAATTCCTTCTGATAACCAGATGAGATCAGAAGCTTAGTATAAAAATGTTTATATGACTTTTGCCTCGTCTCCTGATATCTACACCTACATGGGATACCCTGCAAATCAGATTTAAGTGCCTGGCAGAGGGTTCATCGAACCACCTTTGTACTATTTATCTCCCATTCCATTCTCGAATAGCGCGCTGGAAGAAAGAATACCTGAATCTCTCCGTTCAAGCTCTGATTTCTCGTATTTTGTGCGGATGATCATTTCTACCTATGTATGTGGGAGTCAAAATATCTTTTCGCATTTGTAGGAGAATGTTGGCGATTGGAGTTTCATAAGTAGCCCACGCCACAGCGATTCCCATCCCAGTTCCTGTATCATTTCCGTAACGCTATATGCTACTCTAAGTCTTAATTTCTTACCTTTGAAGATTAATATTTTTATAGAGGTGAATTCCTTGTTAGTACTATCATTGTTTGCCAAAATAATAATATTTGCTTACATTTAAAAGCCCTTCCGCACTTTGTTACAGCTTTTAAATTTCTTTCACTTCTGATGTCTTGTACTCTCATCTATTAAGCATGGAAATTCAATAATTCTAGAGTATGAAAGGCCTTTGGGATGTGCATCTGAATTTTCCAATTTTTTGTGAAATTGGACAGCTGGTATTATTTTTATGGCTCAATTTTCTTTACTGTGCTTTATTACAACACTTAATAATATGCAAAAGATCAATATATATCCGGAATGGCCAATATTAATCCAATACGGAAGTGCAGTAATAAGAGCTGTGTCCTTGTGGTATTATATGGCTTATACGACTACTTGAATTGAAGCATTTTGTGGCAATATTATTATTATTCTTTTTAAATATCTTCTTCCACAAGACCCTATTGAGGAGCAAGACACCATGTCCATGAATTGAAGTCAGTACTTTAAACTGTAATAGGTAAAATGAAACATAGGGCCTATAAGAATTCTGTGCACACAACAAGCTATAAAAATAACCAGGAAGTTCCTTGACAGAACAGAAACAGTGAGGCAAGAGGAAACCCTTTGGTTTAGACTACGAAATACATGGATTACTGCTCAGATTTATAAAGTCTCATGGCAGCTTATTGAAAAGGGTTGCAACATTATACTGCACAAGAGTCATGGAGATGTGATCGAATTGCATTTCTGTCTAGTATTAACCGAATGAAAGTTGCTGACACTTTAGAATAAGCTGATATAGTTTACAACAAATGTCACTATAGAAAACATGCATCAAGAGGATAATGTCAGACTTCCCAGGCTACAGAACAGGGATTGGCAAGAGGTTTGGGAGCATATTGTCCAAACGGCCCATTTTTGACCAAAAAGTCCCATTTTTGAATCTGAAGACTTACTCAAAACACTTACCATAAAATAATGAAAATAAGCAAAGTAGTCTGCTGTTCATGTTGAACTATCACTTATTACAGGTCATAAATTGTTGTAATGGTAAGTAAAGCCGCATTTAGATTTTCAAGATGTGCTTCCAAGACATGCCTTACTGTCTATCTGAAAGCCAAGGGATTTGAACTTTTCAGTCTCACTAATCATATGCCCTTTCTGTGTAATCAAAATGTGAGATTTTTTAAATTGTGTGCTAGAATCTGTAAGAACTGAGTCTTACTGAGATTTAGCATGAATATATTTTCTGCAAGTCATAAACTTATGTGTTGAACTGAATTGTTTGATACTGCACCAGTATTGCATGCAATGTTCTTCACTTCCAAGCTGTAATTTTCAGAAATGCTTGAGAATCATCTGCTGTACTCAAAGGCAAATCTATTTATATTGATGAGAAACAGAAGTGGCCAAGGACTGGCCTCTGGGGCACTTCAACCTTAATTGTGCTCCATTGTAACTGTCAGAAATCTATGCAAATCAAAACTTGTTTCCTTACCATTTTTAGAATTCATGTAAGGAGACTAACAAATATGAACAGGTATTGACATAGCTAAGACATTAGACAGTCACATAGAACCTGCTGTGACATAAGCCACTAACTGTCAGAAAGAAAACTAAATAATTTGTTTATCTTTTGTTACATGCATACATAAACTTCTTCCAAGAGATTTTTTTTCTTATGTAACTTATTTGTTGAGTATGAGAATGTACACAATAATGCCCAATGAATGAAATAGAATAGGAATCACACAAATGTTTTATACCACTGAAATGTTCCAATGTTTGTAAACTTATCAGACTTAACTGCTATGCTCATCAGTCCCTATACTTAGAAACTACTTAAACTAACTTACACTAAGGACAACACAAACACCAATGCCTGAGGGAGGACTCAAACCTCTGACTGAGAGCAACCACTTGCTCCGTAGCAAGGCACGTTATAACACTTAGCCACTCCACCGCGGCTTTTATACCACTATCGTAAACAGTGGGAAATTCTCCACTCAATGATTCTGATAAAAAAATAGTAAATAAGTTTCATTAGTAGGACTAAGCCGACATACTGTTCATGTATTTCCATAAACACGTTTACTAATATGAATTTCAATACCGGTCTACCATTTAATTTCAACAATTTGAAGTTATATCTTTCTGTGGGTTACTCCATAATATTCTACCAGTTATTCACAAGAAATATTTTTCTTCATTCTTTATGCCAACTGCTTTAATTTGTTACTAAATATTTGAACTCTGAACTAGGCCTTCAAAATGAAATCGAAACAATTGAAACAAATCCTGTTGGGTAGCAGCAAATAATGAGTTACCATACCATACCAGTAGATAATCGTGAATAAATGTCAAATTAATAATTCTTCAAACACAAATAAACTATAAAACAACGTTGTACTAACCACTGATAAATTAACATGTAGGATCACAAACATCATTACTAAAGTCTATAACCTCAGACTCCAGGAAAGGGCAAGTGACTCAGTTCCCTCCATGCAGACAACTATCATTTCTATAAAGCATCAAATATGCCCAGTTTTGGAATTACTCTTTGGCTTACTTCACAACTGCTTGAAGAGATGTTTCTTTGACTGATTCACTGTCCTCAGTATTGTAATAATGAAGCTTAGTGGTACATGTGAAACCTCCATAATGTAGTCTTAGAGATTTGTGGTTTTATTTATATAAAAATTACTAAAAGAGTAACTTCATTCATAATACTTTATTAAGCTTTGGAAGAATAGTATACTTCTAACACACATTTCTTTACAGTCAGTCTTCACATACTTGTAGAAACTGAGAGTGAAGAAATCCCAAAAATGCAAATACTAGTCACTGATGATGCGTCATTGTATATCTCAATCAATATTATAAGACTGATTAGGTGAGTATTATATATTATAACCAGTACCTGTGGCTTGTCAATGCTTCTTTCCTTCCATGAATTTCAGCACAACATATTTACTAGTGTGTTATGTTTCAGGACTCCCAATGCTTCTTGTAATTTTGAGCTACAAGTATGTGGAATTGACACGTGTGTAGGTGGAAACAACTGTAATTCAGAACACATTGAGACTGGTTCACAGTCATTCAGTAGAGGTAAATATTATTTATTATAGTCTTATTAAGTGTATATTTAGCATTATTAGACCTTTTACTGAAACAATTACAACTTATAAAACAAACTGCAATAAGTGGATTAGGATTTATTCCATCATAAGTTTTATACATTTGCTGTCTATTTCGTAAGGTCCTAGAAATACTTAAAATAATTTATCTTCCTAAATTTGTTGCCTGGCCTTACTTTTTGACTCAACAAAACATTTTATGTTTATCTGCCCTAATCCAATATCTTCAGTTATCGCTGTCCAATATAGATATAGGACTACATCACAGGATTAATAATATGGATATCTGGTCGTGGTAGAACACAATGAGACATGTTTAGAGAACACTGATTTATTACATGTTATCTGCAGTACTTACTGTATACAACTGGCCGCTTCCACCCAGTTGGCCAAAGATCAAAGAGTATCGCAAATATATAGCATGCATTCAACCTGACGGTCAAGTGATCCACCACACTTACTCTGTTTCATCAAGCACAGTCACATGTATCTCCTCTGTGTCTGTCAGCAGTGGGTGGGCATTGCAGTGTCACGGCGCTCTCGTGGGCCAGCGGACAACGAACTTGTCGAGTGTAGCAGGGCGGTGAAGCTGACAACCGTATGTCGATGTTGACAGGGGGTGGGGGGCAGAGGGTGCAACTCAAGACAAACGGAGTAGCATGATGCCTGATGATAAAACACTTACACTGATAATAAAACACTCGCCTCGCACCGACATAACTGGAGTGTCACACGGCAGCTTGAAGCTGAAAATCACTGCCTGAGTAGCCAGAGAGCTGTCACACACATTCACATATAGGACAAAGATGGTATGGTTGCTAATCACCACCTAAATGTTTGTAATATTATAAGGACTATCTTGCGCTGAAAGTTCAACCCAAAGGACATTAGAGTCTAGAAGGTTACGTTGATCTGGCATTTTAAACCTGTAAAAGGTGTAGATGAGGGGGTTATGGATCACTAACAATGCTCAGATAACCCGTACTGTATGGGTTGCGGGAGTTTGGAATGTGAGGGCTGGAAGGAGCCGGTCCGCTCGAGTTGTGTGAGTTGATTGTGGAAGGTGAGCTTGGGAGGGAGCTCAGAATGGTAGAGGGTAGTGAGCCATAGTTCTGCGGAGTTGTCTGTGAAGAAACCGAGGAAAGGCGAGCCCAAAGGTGTGCCTGAAGGTGGGGGGCTTGAACCGCTGTGGAGTGAAATTGGCAGGGGAGAGCCTGCCATGGGTGTGTTGTCTGTAGACAAAGCGAAGTCTGAAGCTTACTCGTTGTGAGTGGGCTTAAGGCAATGAGGGACACAGTGACAGGGGGGGGGGGGGTCTTTGACGAGTATGACAAGGGTTTGTGTTCCTCTGCTGACTACTTTGTATGGGCCAGTATAAGGTTGCTGAAGGGGAGCCTTTACAGTGTCATCTCTGAGGAGAACGTGTGCAGTCAAACAGGGCCCGAGGAACGTAAGTATGGTGCACGGTGTGGCTAGCAGGGGTCGGCAACTGTAACTTGCTGCAGTGATTCCTGATCTGGTCTACTAGGGTTGGAAGCTGTGCTATGGGTGCTAGTGGGGAGGGGGTGACCAGTTCACTGGGCAGAACGGGCTGCTGTCCATAGACAAATTCTGCCACGGATTCCTTTAAGTCCTCTTTGTACACTGATCGCAACCCCAATAGGACTAGTGAAAGTGCCTTGGTCCACAGAGACCCTTGGCAACCGTGTGAGGTCTTCATCGTACAGCGCTACCATCTACCGACCCATTGCTTTGTGGACTGGAGTTCTGTGAGGTTAGAATGGTCTAACAGTGTTGACACCCCACCTACCCACAATAAAAAATCTGCCATTACGTTATCAGCATCCTTAATGTACCATATATCGTTTGTGAATTGGCTAATATAGTCCAGGAGTCTGTAGCAGTGTGGCGGGGGTCGAGGTCGGGTTCTGAATGGCAGCTACCAGAGGCTTATGATCTGTCAAGATATGGAAGTTCCTTCACTCAACTTTGATGCTTAAGTGTTTGATGGCTTAATACATTGCCAACAGTTCTCTGTTGAAGACCGAATACTTTTTCGGGGCTTTTTTTTAGAAGCCTATCACCGACAGTCTGGCTCGTTACGACACCTACAGCAGTGTCACTGGCGTCCGTAGTAATAAACAATTGCCGGCCGCGGTGGCCGAGGTGACTGAGGCGCTCCAGTCACGGTCAGCACGGCCACTACGGTCGGGGGTTCGAATCCCCCCTCGGGCATGGATATTTGTGCCGTCCTAGTTCGTAAGTAGTTCATAAGTAGTTTGTAAGTTTAGGGACTGATGACCCCGTAGTTAAGTCCCATAAGCTTAACAAACATTTGAACATTTGAATAAACAATTCTGCGCTGTGGTCAGGGTGGGCAAGAGTCAAGTGGGCTTTAGTCAATAGTTTTTTGAGTTCATCAAATGCTGTCTGCATGGGTTCAGTCCATGGGATGGGGCACGTGCCTGTCGTATTTGGATCGGCAAGGGGGTCACTGAGTGGTGCTTGTACCAAAGCGGCAGCTGGCAGGTGGTTGTGATAGTAATTAATAGTTCCTAAAAACCTGCACAGCTATTTGTATGTTTCTGGATGAGGCATATCTGAGATTGGTTTCACCTTATCATCGGGTGGAGAAATACCGTTCTCTGAAACAATAAATCCCAGGAAAGTCACTGACGGCTGGTAGAGTTGCAGTTTCTTTGAGTTTAGCTCAATGCCCGCAGTGGCTAACATGTCAGTGACAGTCTGAATTTGCTGTTTATTCTCCTCGACAGAGGTGCTGAAACTAATAACATCGTCCAAGTAAATAAAACAATACTTCAAGTGGAAAAGCACCTCGTTAATAAAATGTTGCTAGGTTTGTGCTGCATTTCGCAGGCCAAATGGCATGAATTTTAATTGAAATAACCCAAATGGGGTCGTAATGGCTGTTTTCTCAACATCTTCTGGGGTCATCAGAATTTGATTATATGTGCACTTACAGTCAACGACTAAGAAAACTTTGCAACCCTTGAGAGAGTGCGTGAAGTCAGCAATGTTTGATATCATGTATTGGTCCATTATGGTATGGTTATTCAGCCGCCTGTAGTCACGACACATCCGTAATGTGCCGTCACTTTTGGTTGCGAAATGATCGCTGTCAAGCAGCACCCGGAAGAAGGTGCGATAATACCTAGTTTCAAGAGTTCCTTGAGCTGCTCCTTTGCAGTTTTCAAATGCTCTGGTGTTAACCTATGTGGTTTGCTAGCAATTGGAGGTCAGTTGATTAGCCTTGAGTTTATGGACTGTGCCACTGGTTACCACAGAAACGGAGTGGCATGTATGAGAAAAGTTCGTGGTGTTTATGTCATGTGGCATGAAGGCTGACAGAAGTTGCGGCGCTGTCATTGAGTTTGTACAGGTCTGCCAACTGCATGAAATCCCTAACTGATGTGGTTGGACGATTTGGTTTGTGCAGTTGGTAGACTCTGAATTAGGCGGCGTGGTTACTGTTCGTGCTGAACTACTACTGAGTGTTGCCGAGTGTTCACAAATGTCAGACATGGGGGAGTGGCACAAATGTTTACTCTCACTGTTTTCCTTGCATTTGGTTGCAAGATCACTGTTTAGGCACTCACTAACCTGTACTGTGCTATCCGTATGTACCTCTGCGAGACTGCAAAACTTGACTCAAACTCAGAAGTGAGAAGGTTGATGCATCATTGGAAGTCTTTCTGCAGTTTGACATTGTTTTCGTGCTTTTAGAGCCACTTGTTTGTAAAGTCTTGGGTTGCTGAAGTGATTGAAACACATTCTTGGACCACTTGAACAGTTTGAGAGTTGGCGGTTGATAGTTCACTTGACTAGGCACCCAGAAAATGTCTGTTGGATAGGTAATGAAAAACAGTGTCTGACACCCCCAAATCAGGCCACCGTTTATGGTGACGTAAGAAAGTCAATGCCTAAGATAGATTCATTTACATAGTGACAAGAAAAGTCCACTCGAACTTGCAATCCGGTGCGATTGTCATGGTATATTTTTCTGAGCCAGTACACTCTAGGCTTGTAGTGTTGACAGCGTTGAGAATGATGCAATGTTGTTGAAAGTCTTTTGTAGGCGTATACTGGGGTTTTAAGGACACATCGGCACCTGTATCGACTAAGAAACATTTGCCCGAAGCTGGGCCATGAATATTTGTCAGCAACAGAATGAAGCACTAAATTTTGGTGCATAGACTCTTTGCAGGCTGGTGCACCTCTGCCTACCTGCACGTGGAGTTTGGGAAACAGCAAGGTAGTCTGCAATTCCTTGCTGTGTTTCCAAAGCAGGTACAGAAGAAACAGTAAGGTTTGTGCGGGGGTTGTTCTTGCTGGTACTGAGGCGGAGGGGGGGGGGGGGGTCCCCCTCTGCGATTTCTTCACCCGACGAGTCTGATGGAGGAGTGGGCAGAGCCCATAGCCCATGGCATTGCAGTGGTAGGCTGTGCTGTCAGCTGCGTGATGTGTAGGTGGGGGCATCACGATTGGTATGGGCATTGTGTGCATGGCCATGGCTGATGTTGACTGTGTTTGGTGTGCTGAGTGACATTTATTGTTGCATACAGTGTTGAACCAGCAATGTTGTGTGTGTGCTGTCGGTAATCTTGATTCGCTGGCTGGTAGGATGCATGGACGAGTGTACAAGAGTCGTCTGTATTTCAGGTGGCAACTTATATACCGATATGACAAGCAAGGCATCATCTGATATGAGGTCCTCACTGACAAGAAGACATAGCTTCCTCCACAGTGGGGACTGGGTTTGGTTACCCAGCTGTTCCTCGTATAGGATGTGAAATCATCCGGTCCTCGGGTGTGCAGGAAATTCATTCTATTATTATTCGTTTGGTCACCTCATACATGTTGTTGGCCAGAGGATGGTAAACAAGATTGCAGATCAGGTCGGACGATACCGGACGTGGTCGTAAATAAGGATAGGCTATGTGTGTGGGTCAGAACGGCTGCATCCAACCTGGTGCAGTGGACACGTCATGTACCGTGGAATACGGCTGAGCACGTATAGGCCAGTTCACGCCCCCAGGTTTGTGTGAGCCCTGGTCCGGAATGTTTGTCGAACCACTGAAATTGTACTGGGGGGGGGGGGGGGGGAGGTGTTAGTTCTACTTTTGAGTCACTGTTGTCCTTGCAAACGTTCAGCGAGTGCACTAACACATGTGTGTCTGGGTTCTGAGAAAATTGTTCACTGTTACAGAAATTATTGTTCACATTATTGTGTGAAGGTGAATCAACATTCACTTGGATGACTGTCCCTTGGGTCAATGGAGGACTTTCCGCAGTCTGGGGCGGCATGGTGCAAGGATTCAAAGCAGTCTGTCATGGCACATTTAATGGTCGTTCCTCCAAGACACAATTATTCGCGAACAAAAAATGGGGCACAGTTGCATGTGGTGCACTCATGGTCCAGCCTGAATGTGACATGTAACTGGTTGGAAAACTGCACGAGGGCCATTGTCCAGTAAGGTGGTTGAGGTGGCATAAGGTGTGGATCTGTTTGTGTTGGGCTGAAATCCCAGTCTGATGCGAATCCAAGATGGTGGAGGACGCGGCGTGGCCATGTTACCGGGCATATCTGGACTGTCAAATTTAACAATAGAGTTCGCGTAGTGGAGATCGCATGACACATGAAACGGTTTTGCAACATATTAAAAAAAAACTCGAGGTCACCACTATGGGGATCTCTGGTCATGGTATAACACTGAGTGTCTTCAGTAACACACTGAGTAACTCTTTCTGACAACCAGATGACATGAAAAGCTTGGTATTAAAATGTCTAGATGTGACTTTTGCCTTGTATCCTGATATGGTGCTACTCTTAAGTCATAATTTTTTACCTTCAAAGAACGTTATTTTTGTAGGGCTGTACTATTTTCACTACCATTGTTTGGCAAAATAGTAAAATTTGCTTATATTTAAAAGCGCTTTCACATTTTGCTAAAGCTTTCCAATTTCTTTCATTACTGATGTCTTATATTCTAATCTATTAGGCCTGCAAACTCTCAGACTTTGGCGTATGGAAGGCCTTTGACAAAAGGAAAAAAACCATTGAATTTGCATCTGAATTCCCTGTCTTCTATGAAAATGGACAACTGGTATTATTTTTTAGAGTCTATTTTCTCAACAGCACTGTATAGAACACTCAATAATACACAAGAGCTTAATATCTCTCTGTAATACCAAATATGAATCCAACACAGCGGTGTAGTAAATAAGAGCTGTACTCTTGTATCATTATATAACTTATGCCACTTCTTGAATTTAAGCATTTTGTGCCAATTTATCTATTTATTAATATCTTTTCTAGATCACACTATCGAGGAGCAAGGCTCCACAACAATGAAATGAAATTAGTACTTGAAATTGTAATAGATAAAATGAAACATAGGGCACATAAGAATTCTATGCACACAGCAAGCTATAAACATAACCAGAAAGTTTCTTGGCAGAACAGAACAGTGAGCCAAGAGTAAACCCTTCAGTTTAGAATTGGAATTGCATGGATTACTACCCAGATTTTTATTTTATTTATTTATTTTTAATTCTTGTGGAAGCTTACTGAAAAGGATTGCAACAAAATATGGCTCACTTCTCTGCACAAGAGTCATGGAGATGTGATCCAAATGCAGATTGGATTTCTGTCTAGAATTAACTGAATGAAAGCTGCTGACCCCTTTGAATAATCTGATATAGTTTACAAGCAATATCACCAAGAAAAATGTGTATTATGAGTACAATGTCAGGTTTCCCAGAATACTGAACATGATTTGGCAAGACATTCATGAGCATATGGCTCAAAATGCCAGTTTCTGAACAAAATATCCATTTTTTTCTATTACAAGAATTACTTTAAAAAGCCGAAGTCATAAGAGAATTAAATAAGTAAAGTTGTGTTGAACTATCACTTATGACAGCTACTGTTGTATGATGAATAAAGCAGTGTTTAGTGTTTGAATGAGATCTTGAACATTAGCTTCCACAACATACCTTACTACCTATCTGAATACTACCACAAAACTTGTGTATTCCAGTCAGCTTAAGGAAATTTCTGAAAGATGACATTGCTGTTCACAAATGTGAGCCAGCTTTGAACTGTGAAGCACACAGCTGCAGGCAAAAGCAATAGACTTCTATAGCGCCACAAGGCAAGGAGAGAATGAAACAGTGTATATCCAACAAGTACCCATTATTTCCAAAAGATCTACCTTTTACCTTCAAAAGACTGCAGTATCCGGTGAGACTTGTATTTTCTACTGTGATTAATAAATCACGGGGTAATATATTAAATAATGTGTAGTGGATTTAATGTTTCCATGTTTCCCATATGGACAACTTTATGTCTCTTGTTCAGGGGTGGGCTCACCAAGGAATTTATTCATATTAGATCCTGGACAAGTAACAAGAAATAATGTTTATTGTCAAGTTTTGAATGTATGAATGCATATTCATGACATGTATGACATTAACTGCAAATGGGTTATATAAATGCTGATGACAGGCAATGATCCTTTCTTTGGTGTGGAGCCACTCCTAGGCCCTTACTCTTATTGGAATTGGTTTACAATAACTACGAGTTTGAGTTCTAGTGGGCATGGGTAAGGGACCAACAGAAGAAGAGATTCCTCCAACCACCAATGGGGCAGGTGTTGATGGTTGGGCATGGGGGCACACTTGGACTGACTGAACAGGTGGCAATCTTGTCGTCAGGTATGATGATGGCCTCTGAATAAGACAACCAGTCCATGGTCTTCTATTCCATAATTTTTTTTCTTTACGCAGAACTAAATAGTCAAGTGAGCAAGGAGATTGGTGCTGACCATAGTTAACACAGATGGGAGGAGGTACACAAGGTATGTGATGCATATCCACACTCCTGACAGGTGGAATTGGCATCACATGTGGAGGGCATGTCCAAACCTCCAGCACTTGAAACACTGCTTGGGAGTAAGAACATAGGGTTTAATATCACATCAGTAGATCATCATCTCGACCTTCTTGGCAATGACTTGTCCTCAGAGGCCAAGATGAAGGAACCTGTAGCAATACTTTGATTCTTCGGGCCCCTGTAATTGTGCCAAATAAAGTGGACTCTTCGACATTCTGAGTTCTTGTGTAATTCAGCATGTGACTGCAATACAAGATCCCTACGGAAAAAAATTCCCTTGGCTATGTTCAGGCTCTTCTGGGGCGTGATGCTAATGGAAACATCATCCAGCTTATTGCAGGTGAGCAATGCCTGTAACTGCTCTGGGTAAGATGTTATAAGGACTCATCTTGAATACTCCCTCCATCTCTCTGAACTCGTCCACCAGGTTTCCCACAAAAAACAAAGGCTTTGTCATCATAAAAGATTCACCATCATGTCTACTGCAAACCAAGTACTGAGGGTCATAAGCGTCACCTTGTTTTTTGGGCCCTACGTTCCTCTCATGGGGAGAGTCATTTGTCGGTGCATTGGACATGCTTAGCGACAGCTATTGCATATCTGCCAATGCTGTTCTTTGCTCATTTTATTGTGGTCCCATGAGCAGCTAGGGAAGTAGAAGTCCACCCAGGCACAGCCCCACTTACTCTGGTAAACCTGATACAACTGAAGTGTGACAGGTTCCCCGTAGGTTGCCCGCTAGCGAGTGTTACACCTCAATAGGCTTTCATCTCCTCAGTACACAGCACACCTTGAAAAAAAAAGAGGTTTATACCTTCCTCACAACCTAGGCAATGAAACCAATGTCCCCTTGCTCTGTAATATACAACATTGCACCATCGTGCTATGTGATGGTTGCTGAGGCATGCTTATGGTATTGAGGACTGTTGGTGTGACACAGTTAGAGATATATCTCTCCCAACATTCTAGCTTCTGTCTTTTTATTAATTTTTGATCCTTGGCACGGAGTCACTTGAAAGTAATGAGGTGCACCAGAGATGGGTGCTGTTTATGGCGCTAAAGAGCCCACCTTTGTTCCCTAATTGCCTCAGCGATTTCTGGCAACCACGAGGGCACAGTCCTCCATCAGGTGGAACCTGAAGAGCAGGGCATTGCAGACTGAGCTGCAGAAACAACAACTTGTGTAACATTTTCAACCACCACATCAACCTTACCATGTGGCAGAGGTCCAACAGCAGCAGCGGTTTGGAATGTATCCCAGTCTGCTTTGTTAAAGGCCACTGGGGCAAACAGCTAGGCCAATGATCTTGGGGCAGTGACAGAAAAATCGGGAAGTGGTCACTACCGCACAAATTGTCATGCACTCTCCAGTGAAGAGATGGTTGAAGACCAGGGCTGCAAATAGATAGATCAGTAGCCAAGTAAGTGCCATGCGCCACACTGAAATGTGTGAGAGAACCTGTATTTAAGATACAAAGGTTGAGCTGGGTGACAAGGTGTTCAACTTCCCTACCTCGGCCAGTGGTCACGTGTCCACCCCACAAAGCTGTTATGGGTGTTGAAATCACCCATGATTAGGAAAGGTGGGGGGAGCTGAGAAATCAGTGCTGCTGACACATGGTGGGGAACGTCACCATCTGGAGGAAGATATATGCTGCAGACAGTTACAGCCAGTGGTGTCCTTATCCAAAAGGGCTGGGGTTCGCATTGCCAGAAGCCAGGTTTTCTGGAGGACAGGTGGTGAAAATAACTGCCACAATTCCACTGGAGAAAAGTGCTGTCTGTAGACTGGGGAGTCACGAAAGTGACTAAGCGGCATGATGCACCTCAGTGTCACCTGTCACCACCAGTAGAGGGTCTGTGGTGTCCATATCTAATGCATCCAGGGTGTCAGTGAGGGTAAGGTCCTCTGAAGACGCAATGATTTCTACCTCATTTTCAGAAGCAGAAATGGTAGTGGACGGCAGCAAGGAAGCTGTCCTTACCACCAGCTCCTTATCCTTTGTCACATCCTTCTTTTTCTTCTTCTCCCACTTGGATTTGGGCTTTGATACCTGAGGGGGCTGCCCAGAAGGAACGTCAGATGGCGACACAGACTGGGAGGCCTGGCTATCAGCAGTTGCATAGACTGCTAGCCATTGGCTGACATCTGGCTGTGTCAAAGCTGGAACTGTGGAAGGGGTCACCTCAAGAGACCCTTTCCTTGCGAGAGGAGATTGACTTATGTCGAGTTTATCAGGGACAGTGGGTACAGTGGGAGGTGATGGCAGGGGTACATCAGGCCCCTTCCCTGAAGGAAGAGCCAGAGAATGGAGACATTTCTCCAGCAGAGAGATGGGGTTTACTGACCCCAACAAGGGGGGAGGCAAAAGCCCCGCAGAAGAAGAGGTGCCCCACCAGGCTTCTGGGCAGCTGAGACTGACTGATGGCCCACAGTAGGGTTTAGAGTGGGTCAGACAGCCACCCCCAATGGAGGCGATGCCTTCGTGGCTGCAGTATTTGTTGACATCAGAGAGACGGGATTCTCGTATTTTCTATGGGCCTCAGTATAAGTTAAGCAATCCAGGGTCTTGTACTCTACTATTTTCTGCTCTTCGTGGAACATGGGACAGTCCGATGAACAAGCTCACTGCAGTTAACACAGAAAGGAGGTGGGGTACAAGGGATGTCCAGATGTAAGGGACAGCTGCAGTTCCTGACTAGTTGGGGCTGCATCACAATGGGAAGACATGTGTCCAAACCACCAGCACTTAAAACAGTGCATGGTAGGAGGGATATATGGTCAGATGTCACATGACCTTGATGTTCTTGAGCAAGCCATCTAAGGCCAAAATGAAGGCCCCGGTTTCCACCTTATTGTCTTTCGGACCCCGAAACACACGGCGGACAAAATGGACACCAAGTCATTGCAAGTTCGCACACAACTTCTCTTTGGACTGCAGCAAAAAATCTCTGTAAAAATTACCCCTTGGACCAGGTTCAAGGTCTTATGTGATGTAATAGATACAGGCACTTCTCCGAGCTTATTGCATACGAAAAGAGCCGGTAACTGGGCAGGTGACTCTGCCTGTCTCAGAACCGATCCATTGTGCATTTTTAATACACCCGCAACCTTACTGAAATTATCCTCAATAGAATCGACAGAAAAAACATGGGCTTCGTTATCTGAAAAGACCCCACATCTGTCCTAGAACAATCTAGAAATATTGGAACATAAGGGTCAGTCTATGTGGACCCACCCACGATCCCCCCAAGAGGAAGTCAGGAGAGGGAACGACAAGGGGTCATAGGTAGCAGCATTAAACTTCCCATGCTTTGAGACACATGTTTTAACAGTATTTTGCGGTGCACATTCATTGCGAATCATCCTCCCCAATGCCACCCACCCCGAACAGGGGCTTTCCTGATGGGTACTACACAGCCACAGCAAAGGTCACCTGGCGGGATGATGATTGCCGGGTATCCTGATGCCACACAGTGACAAGTATCTACTCCTTGGCCTTCAAGAGGAGTTCGTAGCTCTGGCATCGGTAGGTCGATCCCTGTGTAGTCGTTGGGCTACAGCCAGAAGGGTACATGACATCCCCCCCACAAGGGACTGGCTACCGTGCTGGATTTCTGGTGCTAACAGAACCATTGTGTTAACAGTGCATGAGATGACAATGCACAATGGGTGCAACGTGCACCTTAGCCCATCCACACCCTTACTTCCACCCAGGGGCTAAAGAGGCCACGGTTACAAGCCCATTCCATAATGGGTGCCTAAGTTGGTACTGCACAGGAAATATATGGTGTGCCAAGTAAGGAGTCCTTCCCCAGATGGCTCAAACTGCAGAAAAATTTAGTAAGTGTGAAGGACCAAAAGTTAATGGCTGAAACATGTGTAGACTCCTTTTAGTCTCCTCTTACGATAGGCAGGAATACCGCGAGCCTATTCTTACCCTCGAACCTGCAGGGGGGAACTCTTTGGGTGTCATTTGCATCAGATCCCTACAAGTTACTATGATTTTACTGTAGTTTAGAGTGCCATGTAACTCTGTCTCAAGGGCATATTCACCAAGGCATGTGGCTTATTGTAAATCCATTGCTTGTTGGGAAGCAGACATTTCAACTAACAGTGTTCCATTTCGCAAGCACTTTACAGATTTTAATTCACCAACAATCCCCTCCAGACCCTTCTGAGTATAAAAAGGTGACACCTTTTCAAAGGCATGATAATCATAAACACATTCTGTGTTCTGTAACTATGCATAACACTCTTTTACATGTTCAGAAATAAGGAGGACTGGTTAACCAAGCCCTCTTGTTATGTTGGATGTTGGTGCCCTGTAGTGGTACGCCCATATCATTGGAGGTGGAAGATAAAAAGTTGAAGGATTCATCTCAGTCCCATGAAAAGCTAGGGAAATAATCAGGGATAGTGAATTATAGTCAAAATGAGTTTTGCCTTTTACAAAAGCTGTAAATAAATGACACACATCACCTTAACACATAAATGATAATCTTGAAAGTACACTAAAATTTTGTTACAAAATGTCAACTTTTTCTTTTCTTTTAAATTTAGATAACTCAAGTATAAACAGATTGTTTTGGTAACTTAATACAGAAGTCAGTTTGTTACAGATGATAATGAGATGCAAGTATATGAAATTCAGCGGTGCTTTTGTGACAATAATGAAGTAGTGTTGTTCATTACACAAGATTTAATGGGAGCAGCAGATAAACATTTTGGACACTCCGGGTACATTGATAATTACCTTATAAATATGATAACACACATTTGTTTTTTAGTGTAATTGGTGAACAATTATAATCATTTTGACAGGGAGGAAGAAGTTATTGAAACTGGTTGCAAATCTGTGGTATGTGACTGGAAGTTAATTGTTTACTCAAGAATTCCAAATGAGGTAAGTTTTTAAATATTTGTAAGTACATATTAATAGTCTGTAATTTAAAATAGTATGGAACCATGGTCAATTTTCACAGAATTCTTGAAACACAATCCATTCTGTTAATATATAAGAAAGATTTTCCTCCAAGTTTTCAAAAGCAACAAGTAGAATGTAATATTACATGTTACGGAGCAGAGAGCCTGAGAGAGAAACCAGAGGAATTAGTGCTTGTGTTGGTGATTTTTTTTTTGTGGGTTTGGGGTGTTACATGGCATGGATATGAGCACCCATGCATAACTATCATGATTGAATGTGATTAGAACATGTGAGAGGCTACACCTGAACTAAGCAGGAGCCAAATGAAAATTACATCCATTCCCACTTAAAAATACCCTTGAAGACATGCACATTTATAACTTGCCTCAGTCATGCAGGTTCATGGACATTATCACTCAGTCTAAAACTGATCAGTATACCATTAATAAAAAAAATACAGAAGAGCCAGTCAACATGATGGCACTTTAAAAATGTTGCCGTAAAATTTGAGGAAGTAAATCTGGGAATTCACAAAATTTTAAAAGTCCTACCACAGTCTTTTGACCATCAGTTGGAATAGAGTGCAGATTGCTTGGCAAAAGAGCTGTCAGTGTTTGATCTGAAAATAAAACACATTCAGCTAAAATGTGATGCACTGTTAACTAAACATCAGAAGCACCACACCAAGGAGGATCCTCCTGCCAGAGCAAAAATCCATGTGTCATGGGATCATGACCTATATGAAGATGAGTGATGAGGACCTCTTTCTGCATGTGCAGTTGAAAGGAAGTGTGTCATGGCCATGTGGTTGACTTCATAACTCACAACTTATTGTTTGTAACTTCCTGGCATCTATCCTCCCGATGACATGACATTTTACCTCAATAACTAGGTAATAGCATGCAGGGGGTTGAGATGCTGAAATACTAAAGGATCACAACACGCCTCTCTTGCTTGATATATCTGCCCTTTCGTTCCCTCCAATATCCAATTCCCTGGTACCTTGCAGAAAAATGCCTCCTTTCTCAACCTTTATACGTGAGAGTGCATCCTGGATGTTCTGGAATACTTTATCTGGTGGGTAAAGGGTTTGATAGACTGGAGGGCACTCAGTGAATCTGAGAAAATAAGAAATTTCACACCTGCAACATATCGCATTTGTTGCACTGTCGACAGAATGGCAGAAGAGTTAACTCTTGAGGCAGTCAGATCTTGATGACCCCACCAGAGAAGACAACAGAGCAACCAACAGAGTCACCCTGTTTGTACCAATCCATGAATACAGCTACAGATTCATGGTGCTCAGTTAAAATTTCATAAAACAATTAGCTAAAAATAGTAACAACTACAAGTGTGCAGATTCTGTTGTACATCTAAAATTACTCTGGGTCTCTGCAGTGACCAAGGTGGCAAGTGGTTAACCCTTTACACTCCACTTAATAGCTACTATCTGGCTCAAGTCCAGGTCATTGGTGGCATATTACAGCTGCCATAAGGCCTGGCTCAATGAACTCTCGCGGGCATGTAATACAACATCAATGTCCTTGAATTGGGTCAGATAGTAGCTACTATAGAGGAAAATCATAATGTTGGGCAAAGTCTGACAGTGGAGTGGAAAGGGTTAAAACACTGGGTTTGGATCCATATTTGATTTACACCAAGTGACTCCAGCATATGCTGCACCCAGATTCCAAACAGCCTTGTTGCTCCTGGATGATATCAGCAAAGCACCCCATAGCTGGGTGAGCAACAGTGTGATAAGCTGGTGAGTTAGGATTAGTGAGAAGCTTATTGGCCTGATGCACCATGAGGAGTTGTCACCAGATAGTAAGTGGCAATTTGCCAGCCTCAGTACAGAGATTGGGTATAGGGCTGGTTCTGTAAGCACTTGTGGCCAGTCTAATCCCCTCATGGTGAACAGCATCAATGGTCTTCTGATATGAAGGCATTGCTGATCCATAAACTGTGTACCAAAAGTCTACATGTGATTGTATGAAAGCCCTATAAATCTCAAGCAGACATGCTCTATCTGCCAACCAGGTCATGTGACTAAGGAATTTAAAAATGTTCAGCGCCCTCTGGGTCCTGTTTTTCAAGTCCCTCAGTTGTGGTAGACATACAAGTTTGGAGTAAATAATGAGACCCAAAAACCTCACAGAGTTTTTAAAAGGGAGAATAGGGCCCCTCATTTGCAAGTCTGGTTGATTGAAAATATTACAAGAACAATTAAAATATATGCACACACTTATCAGCAGAAAACTGGAAACCCTTATTTGCCACCCACTCCTCTGACCTCTGCACTGTTGCCATGACAAGTCATGGTAGAAGTACTTGAGGAGGAATGGAAAACTGAAAATTATCCACGAGTAAGAAAAAATGTACACGACTCCATACCACGGACATGATATTGTTGATGGCTATAGAAAAGAGAGTAACTCTTAAAACGCTGCCCTGAGGAACATCATTCTCCTTCTCAAAATGATCTCACAACATGCCTCAAACTCAGTACAGGAAGGACTGTATGAAATTAGGGCGGTGGCCACGGAAGCCCCATTGATGGAACTGCTCCAGAATAAGGCATCTGCAAGTAGTGCCATACACCATACTGATGTCAAAGAAGATACCAGTACAATATAATAAGGACAGTTTACAACTCACCGCAAAGGCATGATGACAAACTGTGACAGGAACATTAAAAAGATACACACATACAACATTTAAGCTATTGGCCATGGCATTCTTCAGCAAATAGAACATTCACATAATCATGCAGGTTCAAAACATGGTCACACAACCATCATACCCCCTCTCCATGGTCAGATCAAATGACCAGAATGTTAGACCCTGGCTATTCATGGCATTAGAATTTGCAAAATACTCTGCCATTGTCTCCAGGCATTGTTTAGAAACACCCCTTTATCAGCACAGCTGTGACAGGTAAGCAACCGCTTTTACCAAAAATTTTCCTGAAGGCAGCCCATACTTTTGTGAGACAAGAGGAACAGTTGAAAGAGCTCAGGAAGTCTTGTCATAACTCCGATTTGGAGTGTGCCACCCGGAGGTGACAGTTGTGTGACTGTGTTGTGTGCCTATGTGATTGTGTGAATGTTATATTTTCTGAAGAAGGCCATGGCCAATTGCTTAAGTGTTGTATGTGTGTGTGTTTTTTATGTGCCTGTCACAGCTCATTGTCACATCTTTGTGGTGAGTTGTAAAGTGTCCTTATTATGTTGTTTAATTCCAACCTGGATTTTCCATTATTAGAAGATACCTATACATTGCTCTTTATCTGGGAAAGCCTACTGGATAGTTGACTGTAACAGGGTCACACTGGTGACACTAGAGCGGATCTCCTGAATCAACTTTGAGAGCTACAAAGTAGCTGCCAGATTTCTAACATCCAGGCCAGGCAATTATTAAATGTCTGTTCCATGTTCTTTCTACATAGATTGTTGGGGTGATTCTCCAATAATTCCTGGATAGTGTTTGCTCCTTTCCTGGTTTGAGAAAAGGTATTAAAATCCCTTCCCTCAATGAGTTGGGGAAATGGCTATCCAGCCATATCAAATTAAAACATTAAAAGAGTATTTCCTTTGATTCTTCTGACACATGCCAAAGCACGCAGTACTGTATGTTGTCATGGCCAGCAAGTCCAGTGTCACAAGCTGCAGACAGTATAGAATCCATCTCTCATATGAAGGAAGGACAATTGTAAGACTCAGAGTTGTTGGATATAAAGTATAACTTGCCCCTCTCCATGGTCAGATGAAAACACAAGAATGTTAGACCCTGGCTATCCATGGCAATAGTATTTGTAAAATGCTCTGCCATCGTCTCCACGCATTGTTTGGAGACACCCCTTTTTCAGCACAGTTGTGATAGGTAAGTGACCACTTTTACCATAAATCTTCTGATGTCAGCCCATACTTTTGTGGAATAAGAGGAAAAGTTGACAGAGCTCAGGAAGTCTTACCATGAATTTTTCTCGCTCTCCTGTCAAGCCCTGGCCCCTGCAAAGCAAATGGCTGTAAGGTTGTCAGCTGTTGGAGCACCCTTGAACCATCAGACGGCAGCACACCTGGCTCTGATTGCTGTGTGACACTCATCTGTCCATTGAGGAACACGAAGCCTCCAAAGATGACCTGAAGTCTTTGGAATAGAAAAGTTAGCAACATGGTGGATAAATTGTGTCATGTGGTCCACTCGATCTTGGATGTTATCTCAGTGTTCAAACACAGGCAGATGACAACAGCCAATTAGAAACACTTTATTACCTGATTATCAGCCAACAGTTGTGAATGTTTCAATTCTTTTGGCTCATCTTTGGAATCTAAAACAAGATAAAAATAACTAAATATGTACTAACTGACATTTTTACAATAATTTGATTGTAAAATGAATAGCATTTACATTTAACATAATAGTATATAACTGAAGAGATTTACCTTGTAGTTGCATCTGTAACACACCTTGTCTATGTTGAGACAAGTACTGTGCTTTATGAGTATATTTACAATTCTTAATTTTTATATATCAGGTTGATGTGGAGGTAGTATTGTGTATGGGAGGTACATGTGGCAGATGTGGACTTTGTGGGGAAGGGGGGGGGGATGAACTGCTGCAAGAGTCATTGGAAGAGAGGAGAGAAGCAGGGTGTTGGGGTGGGATAATGAGATTTAAGAAAATATGGTCTTAGATGAACTTGCAAAAATTAGTACATAAAAGTATTTTCACATTTGTTAGAATACAAGAAATTTGAACCAATTAGTAGGTTACACTACTGAAACCATAAAAGAACCATGATAAAGTATAAGATAGATATTTAAAAATTACATTATGTTTAAAAAAAAACGAGTGGAGGTATAAAATAATGAAATATAAAATTATAAATGACATACTATAAAAGTATAAACATAAAATTTGTATAAAATTCTAGTTTCTGATTGTCAAAAAATTAAAATATATGTAGTCAGTGTGCTATGGAAATTAATTTGTCTTGCCTGTTTGGTGGCATTGTGTGACATGGAGATTCTCCCGAAGGGTACAGAAACAGTCTGCACAATGTCTAACTGCTAGGATCGCGTGTGAGCTGTTGCGCTGCCACTGTCTCTTCTCGGTGAGTGGGGCCGCTGCTTGGAGGTATGCTGCAGCTAGGTGGACAGTTGGAAGAGGCCCTCAAAGTTTCTAAAAAATGCGCTGTTCATAAGATCACTCTGTTTTTTTTTTTTTTTTTTTTTTTTTTTTTGTTTTTTTTTTTTTTTTTTCAATGCATTATTGGGATCTTGCAACTAGCGTGTAAACATTTCAGTTTCTTCCACCATTGTCAAGTGGCATCCTTTATAGGTTCTTTATGCAACACTTCTAAATTTGTATCAATTGTTCCAATAGCATTCTTCTTTGTTAAAAGATGCTCTCCAAATGCTGATTTGTTATTTTTAACTGAAAAATGCTTTTTGAAAGATATTTCAAACACTACCTGTCTGACCTAAAGTACAGTACTTATCACAACATAGATAGATGGATTGCAAATGCAACTACAAGGTAAACCACTTCAGTTATATATCATTATGTTAAACATAAATTCTATTCATTTTACAATGAAATTATTGTAAAAATGTCAGTTAATACATGTTTAGTTTCTTTTATTTTGTATGCAATCAATAACATGAAAAAGCACAAAAATAATGATGTTGGTTGCATTGCAATATGTCAATTACATCCTGAGAAATTGGGAAGTGAAGTTGATGATTGCAATAACCGAAGTACTCAGTTAGCACATGTCCTGAGACTCAAGTGTGAACCTTATACTGCTGGTAATTGTGATGTGGTTCATGTACTACATCAGTGGAGTATTAATGTATGGTGTAGTATTGTATGATAATACATCATTGACCCATATTTCATTTATGGAACTCTTAAAAGGGGATAGTTTAGCCCCTTCTTGGGCTGTTCCTTACTTGAACTGATCCACCTCTTATTATGTGTCAAATAATGCAATATCAGAATGATGGATGTCCTATGCATAATTTTTATTGTTGCAAAATGACAACTAGAGGTACAATTAGTCATAGCACATGTGGTTTTATGTTTCTTTTCTTTCTAAAATATGTGGTTTGTGAAGGATAGCAACAGCTTCACAGTTTCTGAGGTAATGCATCACATGTAATACTGTGTTCAGAGTAGGGATTGCCTGCACTGGCACCTGTATCCTACTGTAAACAAACTGATATCACCATCGCACACGCTACCTTCAGAGGACAAGTGTCTTCTAATCTGGTCTGCTGAACTGCTCTCATACTGTAATGTAATTCATGTAGGTTGCCACATTAAAACCTGTTTTCGTGTGGCTTGTTACATTTGCTGTCATCTTGTCGATGTGCTGGCTTTAAGTAATAAAGAAAACATAGATATTATTTTAATTTATGGCAAATGTCACAGAAATGCAACCACAGCTGTGACACTGTATGCTGAATGCTAACCAGATCAGCAGTGTCCATCATGTTGAACCATTGGCAGCATCTGCAAGACACTCACAGTAACAGGAACCTGGGCTCCTACAAACATCAACATACAATGCTAGCAACTGACAATGGATACAAAATTGCTGTTCTGACTGTTATAGCACACAATCTGCAGGTGGGTGTATGACAAATTGCACGAGGTGTAGGAATAAGGCTCAGTAGTGTGTGCAGAATCTTGCATCGACATCAGTTTCATCTATTCAACATCTCACTGCATCAAGAACTGTACAGGAATGACTTAGAATCCCATGTTGCATTCTGTTGTTTTGCACTTCAGCAGTTGCAAAGTAATCCAGATTTCTGAAGCAATATGTTGTTTATGGACGAGGCTTCATTTACAAATCATGCTAATGAGAAATTACAGAAATGCATTACTGGTGCGTAGAAAATCCCCACTGGATTCACCAGGTTGCTCATCAACGACAGTGGAGTGTCAATGTTTGGTGCAATATCATTGTTAACTGTATTGTAGGTCCCTATATTTACTATGGAACATTAAATGGACAGTGATATGCATCAACACACACTAGCATTCCTCATGGAGAATCTAGGATTGGAAACTCTTCTATCAATGTGGTTCCAACATAATGAATGTCCCGCACACAATGAAAAAGTTCCCAGAGATGTTCTAGATACATTTCCAAATATGTGGATAGGGTGGGGAGGCCAGCAAAGACCCCGACTTGATGCCATTAGACTTCTTTCTCGGGTTGCAGTGAACGACACAGTGTATCAAAAACACGCAATGACAGTAGAAGATATGCAACATCGAATTACTGCGTCACATGCAGCGATATCTGTAGAAACTCTACAATCAGTGCAACATTCTCTCATTACCCGTCTCCAAATATGTATTGATGCAAATGGAGGGCACTTCAAACATATGTTGATATGACACAGTTTCATTGACCAAGATGTAGGTGTATTTTCTAAGCTGGCTATAATGCACAACAATACAGTTTCTGTGGGTGACATGGCACTAGTAAGTGTGCTTAGAAAAGTGAAACCAAGTGTGTTATCTCTAACTGTACCTTGAGTTGCATTTTGCCAGAATGAACATATGTTGACAATTTGAAAAATGTAACTTTGTTTTGGAAGTGTTACTTGTTCTCTCTCTCATATTTTTTTTTTTTTTTTTTTTTTTTTTTTTTTTTTTTTTTATTGTGCATACCCTCCAATTGTATGAGCCCCTGACATAGTCAGCATGAGGTTCATGCTTGAGTCTCAGGATGTGCGCTAGCTGTGTGCTTCGATTATTTCAAGTGTCAACTTTGCTCTGCATGTCTAGGGTTGTAATTGAAGTATTGTGATGCACCCAACACCATTAATTTTGTCATTTTTTCTGCTATTGATTGCATACAAAATAATAGGGGGTGATCATTTAAAAATGCAAAACTTTCTGTTGAAAATAGTATTCTTTTATGTTTTAAAATTTTGCATAGTATTTAGTTTCCTAATACACTGCCGTCCCATTTGCAACTGTAGACTGATAATCATATAATGAATTATTTCAAATATTAGTGCAGCTGCTGACCCTCACAAATTGATTATTTTGGCTATAGTAAAATATCCAGTTATCCATATCAGCAGCTTCTGCCTAATGATGGGCCATCTAGTGCATGGAACAATAGGGAAAGTGGTCACTGTTGTGAAGGTCATCAGTTGCTTCCCAATGAGCAAATAAGCAAAGCCTGAAAAGCAGAAAATAAGGTCAATGGCTGATAATGACCCAATAGCAACACGAAGTGTGTGGGATGGCCCATGTTGAGAATGCAGAGTTCCTGGTATATCTTGATGCTCTCTACAACCCGGGCAAGTAAAATCTGAACCCCATAACACATTGTGGATATTGAAGTCTCCCATAGAAGATATGGGCTTGGGAGTTGATCTGTGAAACTAGTGAGAAACTCAGATTCTATTGGTTCCTGGGAATGTAAATACAATGAGTAAATTGTGATCCTAAAACCCACATGAACGTCTACTCCCACAGCTCAGAGATTGGTAACCAATGAAATGGCTGAAGAGTAATGTTAAACACACACAGCAACTCCTCCTTTGATTCTCTTGCCAATAAGCTCGCCCTTGCAGCAGAGTATAACCCCTTAGTAGAGGTTGTGTCAGAAGCTTAAAATGAGTTTCTTGTAAACATATGCACAGGTGATGTACCTATGTTAGTAGTTTCAGTTCCTCCATGTGAGACCTGAACCCATTCATGTTCCACTGTAGTATTGGTGCCATCTGCTGTGGAGGTTGCACTTTCACTCTCTTTTTCTGCTGAGGTGGGTGTACTGAACTAAGTGCAGGTTCAGTTTTGGGTCAGAATGGTTGCCCCAGATTAACGTCACCAATTTTTCCCCATTTGACAGGGAGGGATAGGGTTGCTACAGGCACTAAAGCCACAGCCATGTGACAAGTGCACTGAGACGTGGAAATGTTGGTGTCAACACTAACAATCTCCATTTGTGCAGGGACATCGACTTTGGTGACTAGCTTTTGTAGAACAAAGGCAACAGTGGCTACAAATACAGGAGGTTCAGCGTAAGAGATCTGCTTAGTCATCTTAATTTCCTGTATTTATTTCTCCCTATGGTGGACCCTGTGATCTTTATTCCAAACAGGGTGGTCCCCAGCACGTTTGAGGCTTTACCACTTTTCCACCAAGTGGCTTTTTTGTTGCATCCCAGGGTGGTGTCCCCAAAGTGCTCACACATAAAACAGCTCATAGGATCAGAGATAAATGGCTGTTCCTTTAACTGAAGAAAGCCTATCTTTATATGCCCTAATAGCCTTCAACTGTTGAAAGTAAGGATGGACTCAAATTTTGTAAGTGCTCCATCCGCCCTGTACAGAGTATTCTAGAGATTGACTATACTTTTTATAGCCCATTCCTCCTTCAGTTCTTCTAACACAATGTCTACCAGATCCCTACAGAAGACAGCGTTTATATTACAGTTCAAGGTGCTATGTAGCTTGTTTTTGTCTGGTACTCCCCAAGGCATTTACTTCCTGAATATTTGCAACATGTTGGGAGTGTGATGTCTCAACCAACAGGGTACCATTCCATAACTGTTCACATATTTTAAATTACCAGCTACTGCTTTGAAATGCTTCTGTACATAAAATGACGAAAAATTTCAAAGAAACCTTCTGTTCTGTTAATGAAAAAAAAAATCTGTCTATCAGCCTGTGTTCTGTTACAATGCACACAATTTTTTGTCAGTTCCTAAGTCTGGAAGACTGGCAACCTGGGGCCTCTTTTTCGAGTGTGTGTTGTTGGCCCTCATCGGTACACCTATCCTACTTGGAGGTGAAAATGAAACTGTCAAAGGATCTGTCTTGGTCCCACAAGCAAGCAGGGAAATAAATATCCATACAGACAGAGCTCTAGATGCCTAGGTAATCCTTACACATGGTGTCGTAGTATCTTCAGAGGTTGTCCGCTAACAACTGTTGCAACTCAACAGGCATGCAACCAATGAGCACAAAGCACACCTTGGGATTGAGTGTGTGTGTGTGTGTGTGTGTGTGTGTGTGTGTGTGTGTGTGTGTGTGTAAGGTGTGAAATGACACTTTGGGTATAATTGAAGTCTATTCAAAAGTATTCACCACAGGCCCGAGCACAACTATCCCACTGCCTAACGAGCCAATGGATTACCTGTTCCCAGACTTCCTATGCCTGTGACAACAGCCAGTCCTCTACTGTATCCTTCAATTCTTGTCTGAGTGTAAGCGCTTCCCTTCGAGATTATTTTTTTTTTTTTTTTTTTTTTTTTTTTTTTTTTTTTTTTTTTTTTTTTTTTTTTAGTGGACCAAACAGATGGAAGTCACAGGGCAACATGTCCGGGCTATAGGGCAGATGCTCAAGCTGCTCCCGCTTGAACATAGTGTGACCCTGGAGACGTGTCAACAAGCATTATCAAGGAACACAATCGCTTGCTCTTGCGTAGGGTATGGAGTGTCTCAAAAAGTACACATCACTGTTAATGGTTTTTCCATGCTCAAGGAATTCAGTGACTAGTAGACCTCAGATGTCAAAAAAGATGGTGAGCATTACCTTGTCTACTGAGGGCACAACCTTAAATTTTTAATATACATATATACATGGATTGGAACTTCAATAGTGGCAACTATTTATTCACAACCAATACAAAAGCATTACATGTTTGCATCTGTTACTGTCCTTCAAAGTAGTCACCAGTGTTGTGTAGAACCCATTACCAGCCATGTGGAAAGTGTAGTATACCATTAGCAGAGCCTATTCTGTTGATGGTGCAAATGGAGCTGTCTACTGCCTGTTGAGTCTCTAGAACAGTTCTGAAGCAAATGCCACAAAGTGGTTCCTTCATTTTCGAAATCAGATCAAAGTCTCAAGGACTTAAGTCTGGGGAGTATGGTGGATGGTACAGTACTTCCCAGTCCCATCAACCAAACAGAGCAGCCACAGCTTGCGTTTTATGTGCCTGTATACTGTTGTGCAAAATGATGGGTGGGTTGTGCAGAAAGTGTTGCCACTTCTTTTGAAAGCTGGTCGCAGGTGATGTTCCAAAAATAAACAGTAATGCTGTGCATTGACGGTCTGCCTTGGAGGAATGTAATGCATTAGGATAACACCATCACAGTCGTACATGAGAATCACCATGACTTTCACAGATACTCTTGAAGACCTAGATGACTCTGTTGTGCTGTATAACCTCTGGGCACATGCAGTCTTGATCCAACTCTGTTGTTTCTGTTTTGAAAACATAGTGACACCATTATGTTTGACTGCTTGCTCATAAGTGACTGTTTCCCCCCTCGATTGTGTGCATACCGGAGACTTGGTGAAAATAGTAGATTCCACTCATAGTGTCTCCACAGCAGTATTGCCACTATTTAAGTTCCAACCAATGCACATATCATTATAAAGTTTACTGTGGCCAAAGGTTACGGTGTCAGAGGACTGGCAGTGCCTTCCTGTCCCCAGCACAGGGACCCAGGGTTCGCACTCAGCAATTCAATGCTGAGTCCCCTGAGGGGTAGTGCTTGTGAGCACGTCCTGTGGGAGTATCTATTTTGCAAAAAAATAAAAGAGACTCTTGTAGATAATTAAATGTTTGCTGCTACGATATTGGTTAAGAGTCATAACTCGGTAGGAGCTATGACCGAGCATTTCTAGGGGCGGGATTGGGGGGGGGGGCTTAGGCTTTAAATTATCAGTAACAGTGGTGTGGGTCATTTATTCTTCTGTGGAGGGGCATTATTCTGTTCTCAAGATCAGAAAAAATATCTGCAGCTGAGCTAGCAACCCATTTCAACATTTAAAATTGGAACATAGGTTACATTGTGAGAACTAAGAATAAAACTGTACGATTATGGCTCACAATGTGTAGGGGGGGGGTGAACATGTCACTCCTCTAATTTTACAATGGCGTTTTGAAGTCAGTATAATACTTTAGTGGTCAATGTCACCATTTAAATTTGGAATCACTGTTTCCGTAAACAGTTTTTAATTTATGATTGGCACATTATCATCGTTAAGCTTTTTTTCTACAGTTTATTTTTGTAATTAATTTTAAAGTATCAAACATTTGAATTGGGTCCTAATTCTGAACAAACAACTGACCACCATGCTTTTGCCTTTTTTCTTATGTTGGCTGATTAATGTATCATTCGACTTCTTTCTCTAATTTTTTTAAGTACCTAATGCACATTTAGTGATAAAGTTCAATGCATAATATATATAAATCATTGATTTGCAAATCACACTGAATTAGCTAGCAGATGGCCCATCAAACGAATTTCATACTATTTATCTACCATTCCGCTGTTGAATAGTACACAGGAAGAAAGAAGACCTACCACAAAAAAAATCTCTGTTTGAGATCTGATTAATCTTATTTAATTATGATGATGATTTCTCCTTAAATAGGTGGGAGTCACCACATATGTTCTCTGTAATAGGAGAAAGTTGGTATATGATGTTTTGTATTACTCATGTGGATAACCTCATACTTTTCATTATTTGGGGTCAATTGGCCATTTTTCCAAATACATCAGGAAGCAGTATTTTCATCTGCAAGATGATGAGGTCTATCCAACTATTCAAGAAGCAAACCAGTGTGACTTTTTTTTTTTTTTTTTTTTTTTTTTTTTTTTTTTTTTTTTTTTTTTTTTACGGTATATGGTGAAAATACGCAAATATAATTTAAAAGTTGTATGTTTTATAAGTCAGACTTTCTCATTTCAGAGAATGGTGAAAATGCCGATGTAATTGGGTATATAATCAATAATATGTGGATGGTGAGTAAGGAGATATTCCACAAATTATGTTACATAAATTTCATTGGCTTTTCATACACTGTGAATGTAGGAGTTTAGACCTTGTCCATCAATGCTGTGGTTGCTTTACATTCTCTGAATATGTCCTTATATGTTTGTATTTGTTGATGACATGATTTAATACTTATCTTTATTCATTTTATTATAAATAGACGGTGTTAAAATATGTACTCTTAACAGTGGTTACAAGACTGAATACAGTGACTGCATGAAGACTCATCATTTGATTTTGGATTAAAAACTTGCATAAGAATTTTTACACGTGCCTAATGTGAGCAGAATAATCTTAACGTGCATTTTGTGAAAGTGATTTGTAAATCTATTTATGAAGTTTATTGCATGTGCAAATACCAAATGACCAATAAAGAATATGAATCTTATATTTAACTAGGTCATAAATCTTCTGGAACAATGATGATCTACAGAATCATATTTATCTAAATATTTGTTTATGGAATATTCTGTCGGTACTTGGAGGAACAAAGACATATTAAAAACTCAAATACGTAGTATTTTTGATACACAATATTTTCTTTATTTGTTTGTTATGAGCAGCTTTCAGCTTCTTAGGCCATCATCAGATAATTTAGTACTGAACAGAGTCCTCACTTAAATTTGAGGTTACATATAAAAGATGGTTTTTTTAACAATATGTGAATCTGTGAATCTTTTATGACTATGAATTGATACTACAAAACTTGTGTAGGAAAAGGGAGGGCAAGATGGAAGGTTTAATTTAACAATACAATTATACAAAAATTTGCAAATATAAACATTTTATTTTAATCACTCATAAAAGGTATCCTATTAACTAATCACAATCAATATTTGATAAATCATGTGAGGGAACGGCAACACACATCACCCGCTTCAGAGAGCGAACAGATTTCTTGTCTTTCATGTGGGCGGCCCATTCATGGGAATCATGCCTGGAGAGAGGGGCCACATGTTATCGCTGTAGAAAATTCGGACACATTGCCCGAGTGAGTTCCTCCCCTGCTTGTGGCCTCAACAAGACCTCACACCCTCACGATTTCAGTGATTCACCCATGGATATTAGTAAGGTCATTCCTGTAGGCATGCAGACACTGAAATTGTTTATTGACCTCTGCATTCTGCAGAAAACTGTCATGCTTCAAGTGGACATGGGCGCAACGACATTGCTTTTAACCTCTGCTACTCATCAAGCATTAAGCTCCGCCAGTTGGGTCAGACACCTTACGCATTGTTCGCCTACAGCGGCCGCCCTATTCCACTCTTGGGGTCATTTTTTAGCTGAGGCGACATATCAGAATGTTAGCTGCACAATGCTGTTTGTGGTCGTTAACAATGCAGCAGCTACGAATATCTTTGGCCTCAATGCATTCCATGCATTTGGCTTTACTATTACTGATTCTGTCTGCTTGGTTTCCGATCAAATTCTGTACGAGAGTCTCTCATAGCTATGCACGGAATTCGTGTCTTTGTTGCACTGGGTCTTGGGTGTGCTAAGAATTTCTTGGCCTCTATTACACTTAAACCTACAGCTTGCCCCGTCTTCTGTCGGGCTCAGCCCCTTCCGATCACCCCCCGTGGCACTGTTAAAACTGAATTAGAGCACTTGAAAGCTGATGGTATTTTGCTTCCTGTCACAGCTTGTGAGTGGGCCTCACCTCTAGTTGTCATAAGCAAGCCCTCAGAAGCCCTGCGCTTATGTGGTTACTTTAAGAAAACTGTGCATTCCCACACCATCATTGATTCTTTCCTGATGCTTTGCATGGCGGAATTGATAGACTGGTTGTCAGGGGGCCAGTATTTTTCAAAGATAGATCTGGCGGAGGTGTATCTGCAGTTGCGTTTGGATGATGAATCCAAGCAAGCACTGGTAATTTCTACACCTTCAGGCTTGTTTCAGAATCAATGGTTGCCATTTGGGATGGCCTGTGCCACCACAATCTTTCAGCATCTTTTGGAGCAGTTGCTTGCACCAATAGCCTGTTGCATGAACAACATGGATGATATTGTGGTGATCGAGTCCACAGCTGCAGGCCATATCATCAAACTCTGCTCCTTGTTTTCTATCTTCCAACCGTCTATTGAGTACTTAGGCTGTGACATCTCCCGGTTGGGGGTGCGCTCCGTGACTGATCACGTGCATGTGGTTGCGGACCTTCGCCATCCTTCCTCTGTTCAATAACTTTAAGTGTTCCTTAGCAACATTGCCTATTATCACCGCTTCCTCCGACAGACGGCCACAGTTGCACACCCCTTGCACCAATTGCTGCCTAAGGGCGTCCCTTTGTGCTGGTTTCCGGCTCGTGAGTTTGCTTTTCGAGCACTTAAAGCAGTCTTGTTGTGGCTCCTTGCCTCACTGTATACACCCCCAGGGGTCCCACTAGTGGTGGTGGTGGCGTCCCAGCACATGTGGGGGCAGTGCTGGCACATTTTTTTCCAGATGGGTCAGAATGCCCACTGGAGTTTGCATCTAAAACACTTACAGTGATGCAACCCCGTTATTTCCAGGTGGACAAGGAGGCCCTAGCCATCGTTTTTACTCTCAACAAATTTTATGTTTATCTCTGTGGGTCCAAGCTCAACATAATACATGGACCACCGCCCACTAGTGTCATTGTTCCACCTTTCAGCGGCTCTTCCAGTCAATGTGGCCCATCGTCTCCAACACTGGGCCTTGTACCTATCCTGTTTTCATTATGAGATACAGTACTGGTTGACGGCTCATCACACAAACACCAACGCCCTATCTTGCCTCCCAGTAGGCTCCAACCTGGTCTTTGACCCAGAAAAAACTTTTGTGTTTTGCAGTAAACAAGTCAGCAACAGAAATAGTCGTGGGGTTTCCCTATCACTAATTCACGGATTGCAGAGGCTACGACTGCTGACCCTGTCCTCCAAGTCATCCTTTGCCGGTTGCAGCAGGTCTGGTCTGAGCATCCTCCGAGTCAGGTGTCGGACCCTCTCCACAATTATTTTGCAGTGCACCACTGCCTTAGCATCTATGAGGGTATTCTACTTCTATCCACGGAAGATGGCTCCCACTGAGTGGTAGTTCCAGCATTGTTGTGCCACTAAATTATAGATGTTCTACATCGCGACCACTGGAGTGTCTCCCATACAAAGATGCTCGCCCGTCAACACGTATATTGGGCCAGCATAAATGGGGACATAATTCACCTCATATCAGAGTGCTCTTCTTGTGCTTCCCAACAAACAGCTCCAGGCTCATCTCTCTCTCCATGGCTTGCTCTGTCTGCACCTTGGGAGCGACTCCATGTCAATTTTGCGAGACCCTTCTTGGACAGCTATTGGCTTATGGTCCACAGCGCATACTGAAACTTCCCATTACTGTTTTGCCTGGCCTCCACATCTGTGGACGTTACTACACACTCACGGTTCAAGATATTTTCTATCAAAGGTCTCCCAGATTCATTTTCTGACTGATAATGGGCACCAATTTACTTCACAAAATTTTCGAGACTTTTGTTCTAACCGTGGGATCCATCACATCCTCACCCCACCTTTTCACCCACAGTCCATTGGGGTGACAGAGAGATTTGTATGCACTTTCAAGGCTCAAATGTGGAAGTACATGCCACGTCTTTTGCTGGTGGATATCCTCCTTCAGTTCCTATCACCATATCAGTCCACCCTGGCCGATCCATGGAGCCTTGCTGAGATTCTTCACAGCTGCCCTCATAGGACACTGCTCTTCCTATTGCATCCAGGCTCTCCCACATCCCTTCCTATTCCTTCATCTCATTTTGCCATAGGTTCAGTTATCTGGGCTCGAGGTTATGGCTGCCATCCTCGTTGGGTCCCAGCAGTGGTCATTCTTCCAGTTTTAGTCCCGCAGTTGTCAGCCGGTCAGCAGGGGGATGTCCCACTGCCATCAGCTGCCAGACCCACTTCCCTGCTGCAACCCCAGCAGCCGGCTCTAAGCAGTGGACTGCTCCGGATGCCGGCAGTGGAGGAGCTGTTGGAGAAGGGGATGGAGGATCTGCCACCGTCGCTGCTGCTGGGAGTGGCAGAACATTGCCTGTGGGGACGGATCCCTCGCTGTGCAAAGGGATTCTGCCCATTCCAGGAGGTTCCATTCCAGCTATGAAGCTGGTGGAGCTGCCTGATGATTGAATGGAGGTGGAGCTGTCCCAGCAACCTGTTCCATATTCTGTCCTCCCTCCCCCAAGGGGGAAGGGGTGTCATGGCCTAGCAAGCCATTCAGATTGCGTGCACCTGTATCACCCATTGTTGATGTGCGCTGGTTCAGCGATGATAGCTCGTGGCCTGGCCTTGGGAGGTCATGGCTGTTGATGACAGCCGAGAAACCAGCCGTCCACCATCTGGTGATAGTGCGTTGTCAAACAGCCAGCTGAGACGAGGCAGAGGAGTCAGTCAATGTTTGCCAGGAGTGAATAAATTGTTTGTTCCATGCAGTGTTTACTTTAGTCACTGATGCCTGCTGTAGGACTCTAGTACCACTAATTTTCAGATATCATATTATGAAAAGTTTTCACAGCAAAAACTGCACAATATCTGTTGTAGCACACACTAAGGAACAGCACAGGTGCATACACTAGTCATGTGCATTCTGACCAATAAAGAAACAATGGAGCAGCACAAAATGACCACTGGCAGTGGTAATACATGCTTGAAAAGATTGCTAGACACGCGTCAGCCCCATGCAACCTGCATAGTTGATAGGTACAATAATGTTATGTTTGTTTACATTGTATTTGTGTGTTCCTTGAGTGCACTGCACCTTGTTAATCAATTACTGTGTGACAGTCTTAACAGTATGTTGTGAATGAACGATGAGATTTACCAATCCAGAAAAGGCTGGCATTATCTAAGTGTACGGGGAGTATAGGAAGAATGCAGTTTATGTGGAAACATATCCCAATAGTTGTCTCCCATCTCGGCAATTATTTATTGACCTCTTCAACCACACATGTGAATGTGTTAGTGTAACACCTAGACAACATCACAGAAGGAAACAAGTGACACTGGCAATGGGGGAAATTAATGTTTTGGCTGCCGTTGCAACTGATCCTCAAATTAGTTTCTGCACAGTTGCATGAGGAAGTGGTATGAGCCAGGCAAGTGCACTATGCATTCTCCATGAAGAATGAAACTTTCACTCTGCAGCAGAGTGTGCGCTGATATGAAAATTCCTGGCAGATTAAAAGTGTGTGCCGGAACTGGGACTCAAACCTGGGACTTTTTTGCCTTTCCCGACAAGCGCTCTCCCAACACAACTCACGATCCATCCTCACAACTTTACTTCTGTCAGTACCTTGCCTATTAATTTCCAAACCTGACGATAGCTCAGATGGTAGAGCCCTTGTCCAAGAAAGGCAAAGGTCCCAGGTTCGAGTCCTGGTTCCAGCACACAATTTTAATCCACCAGGATGTTTCATATCAGCCCACATTCTGCTGCAGAGTGAAAGTTTCATTCTTGAATCATCCCTTAGGCTGTGGCTAAGCCATGTCTCGACCACATCCTTTCTTCCAGGAGTGTTAGTCTTGCAAGGTTTGCAGGAGAACTTTTGTGAAGTTTGGAAAGTAGGAGGCGAATTACTGGCAGAAGTAAAGTTGTGAGGACGGATAGTGAGTCATGTCAGGATAGCTCAGTCAGGAGAGCGCTTGCCCCTGAAAGGCAAAGGTCCCAGGTTTGAGTCCTGGTTTCGACACACAATTTTAATCTGCCAGGAAGTTTCATTCTCCATCAGCATCACTTCCATCTGTATCACATATCTCTCCATCAAAAGCTGTCTGAAAAAAAATGTGAGAATCATGTTACCTTCTGTAAATGGACATTACAAATAGGATATTCCAGATGCACTGTGTATCTTATTTAGTGATAAAGACACAAAGTCACACACACATATAGCACCAAAACATGCGTATTGGTCTTTCGACAATCCCCATTAGATTTAACAGGTGGAACAACAGCATCCATGGAATGTGTAAATGTGTAGTGTGGAATAGTTAAGCATCAGCTCATTGGCCAATTTTTTTTTTTTTTTTTTTTTTTTTTTATTTTTTTTTTTTTTTTTTTTTTTAGATGATACACTGAATGCTCACAAGCATTGAAGCCTTCTATAGGTCCATCTGCCACGGTTGCTGGAAGATATTCCTCTACACATTGGAGGAACTTGTTGTACCAACATTATGGGTGTCCTGGCCGTACGACATGGATTACTACAGCATGTCTTCTTGAATTGTTTCCAAATCATTGTATTGGATGCAGAGGACCTGTACCTCAGTTGGGATGTTTCTTGGATTTGACTCCTGTAGACTTTTTTTCTGTAGGGAAATCTGAAAGAAATTTTTTATGAAACTGTGCATCTATGGCACTTTCGATTTCCTAAATATTTGTTGTGCAAGGGATTACTACCCTTGTGTATTACAACCCAAGATAGTAATGTTTATGGAATATTCCACTGGTAGTTGGAGGAACAAAGACATATTGAGAACTTAAAATATGTAGTATTGTTTGTACCACAATATATTTATTTTATTTGTTTGCTATGAGCAGCTTTTGCCTTCTTAGGCCATCATAAAATAACTTAGTACTAAACAGATAGTCCACACGTAACAGTGTGATTACATATACAAATATGGTTTTTAAAAGATACTGTGAATTTCTTATGACTATGAATCAATACTACAGAACAAGTCTACTATAAAAATAAATGGATTTTAAATAAATACATCTTAGGCTACAATTGTATTAAAATATTAAATCTTTGGGATTGTGCTAACAAAGTATTCTCAAACAAAATGTGGATTTGTTATGACAAAGTATCAGTACCACATAATGTTCATAATATAAAATACAAATGGGATTCGAATGAGTACATCTTACACCACTTACAGTTACTAATATTAGAAATGTCCAGGTGAGTGATGGGTGGTTGTACAAGCAAACTGTAAATCTCAGATTAACATTGGAGGGTGGGAGGAGGAATTATGGAAAGGGGAAAAAAAGGAATATGGAGTATTTGTATGAAACACATATGACAAAATTATTTACACACAGTGCAAACAATATTAGTAAGTTGACGTTATTTTAACAAGGTGAATAATGGAATTGTGTCTGGTCATTAAGAACTAGGTCAGGCTTCTTGGATTGGTGTTTGTTAATGGTCAGAATTTCCAACAACATGAGTTTTCTGCCCTTTTTCCATTTATACAGAACATCACATTTAATATCATAAGAATGACATTCATTTAGAGAATGGTCAGTAAAGGTGGAATATTTCTTTTTCAATCTCTAGCTCCTATTGTGCTCAGATAGTCTAATGGCTATAGCCCTACCTGACTGACCTACATATAATTTGCCACAATGATTACAGGTAATTTTATACACTCCACTCTGTTCTAAAGGTGGAATTTTGCCCTTGCTGTTGAACAAAATGTGGGAAACAGTATTTTTGGTGTACAAAGCTGGTATGTATTTCCTGGATCTCAGTTTTTTGATATTACCTTTAAAGGCTTACCTACATATAGCATGGGGGTCCACTTTTTATCACTATGACTCAGTGATTTCTGTGGAGGATACAGAAGTGCTGTTATCTTTTGTCTCTTTTACCTGCTAAGTATGTTGTCAATCATGGTGGGGCTGTAACCATTGCTGGATGCTATTTCTTTGGTTACTTTAAGTTCATTTCCGAAATCTGCTTTTTGTTGTGTATAGATAGTAAACAATGTGCCATGGTGTGGAAGGCTGTATGTCTGTGTGTTATGGGGTGTTGAAAACTTGCTGGCATTATTTAATCTGTATTAGTTGCTTTCTTGACTATGTTAATTTGTAACAGGGATGGCCGTAGTGGATTGGATAGGTGTGGGGAAGTGGCAGATTAAGACTCGTGGTGCCAGGAAAAAAAAATTCTTTATTAGTTGCGAGTGGCAGGTGGAAGCATCAGCTAAGGTGCCAGGCCAGCTGGCAGATGCAGCTCAGATTCTGCTGTGCCGAATGGACAGCACCGCATCGGCTGAGGTTGCCATTGGTGACACGCACCGCCATCTGCTGTACGCCCCGGGAGTGCCAACCCTGCCCAGATATAGGATGATGACGTCACACTGCCTACCGGTGTCATGGTGTCTGGTGGCGATCACTGTGGAAACCCCGCCGCTAGCCCGTCCCGCGTGATGGTGTCGGAGGAGTGGTGGCCCGCCAGAGCCACACCGCTGAAGATCCTCACTTCAACACCCGCTGTCAGTGGCGTGGTGCCCCATTAGGTCGCAGCGGCAACATCCACTGTAGAGACATTCCAGTCAATGCTTTCTGTCCCCCGAACTCCCACTGCCCCAGTACAGAGTCAATAAGTACCGCTTTTCTGCTTAGGTGTTGTCCGGCATGACCCACTTGCATACACCGAACTCCGAGGTTCTGCATATCTTTGGTCAATGGTCTCAGGGCAACAACCACGTTGTCCCAGTTTCCGGGTTTCTGTCATCAGCAGACTTGTTTCAACACCTTCTGCTTCTGTCACCATCTGCTTCTGCCACTTTCTGCTGCTAGAACATGTACTCGCAAGAACCACAATATAACTTAACTTGTTAACTGATAAAATTAACAAATATCTCCATGCCTCCTTTTGTTCAGTAGTATCAATGGTATGGTCCAGAAAGTGATTGTGTCTTCTCCTAACTCCATTGTAAACTTGATTTTATGAACATTGTTAGTTCCTTTTTGTTCTGTTTTTCCCACAGTTGCTGTATTTTATTATTATTGTGTAGATATCTAGGTTTTCGTCTATGCAACTGATTTAATAAAATATTTTATTGCCATATGCTTTTCGCCTTTATTTGGAAGGCATCATCACTGGCCTGTAATATATACATGATTATGTTTTACAATATTTCATATTTACATTCAATATTTCATATTTACATTTCTTAGTATTTTAGGTTATAAACAGTTCAGGTGCGTTATTTAATTATAGTTACTGATTTTTGGATGCTGTTACTTACAGTATTTTGTGGATATTGCTTTACATCTAATGCTTATTGGTGGCTTCCAGCTGTTCTGCTTCAGTTATATTCATCTTGCGTTTTTTTGTTATTCCAGCACTTCACAGCTAGTCACACACCACTTTGTTTGTGTTGTGTTTTTGTTTTGGTTGGTGTTGCCACTGTTGAGTATATGTTTGTCCTATCTTTGCTTTATGTCAGTGTGTGTGTGTGTGTGTGTGTGTGTGTTTTTGATGTGATTGAATAGAGAACTACACCAGATACTGATGTATTAATTATTTTTTCTGACTCCCGTTTGTGAAGAGAGAGAGAGAGAGAGAGAGAGAGAGAGAGAGGAACCACGAACATCTCAGCTAGTTAGGGGCTCAGGTGGGACCCATTGCCAGACCATCACATTGACTTTACAGTGTCTGTTGAAACTGAAAATAATTTTGTTTTAAACATGTCTCTGTTGCCAATTTTATTTCCTCTGTCTCCACTGGATTTGTTTTTCTCCTATCTAATCAATAAATCAGAATTTCAGTAGTCTCCTCAACTGGAGTATTTGAGAACAGGCTGCTGACATCAAATGAGACTAGATTCGCACTAGGTGGAATTTGTAAATCTTTTAATTTGGTCACTAATGCAAGTGAATTAGGAATTCCAAATTTTGAGTGAAATTTAGTTTTTGTTTTAATCAGTGAATCTACCTCACTGGCTAATTTATGGCAGGGTGATGAAACCAAAGAAACTATTAGTCTCACAGGAATCCCTTGTTTGTGGAGCTTTGCTAATTCATACAACTTTAGTGCTATGGCATTCATGTTTCTGAGGTATTTGTAATCACTGTCAGAAATTATGCACTGGCAATTTTTAATGAGGTTCTTGACTTCTGAGACGTATTTCATTGTGGGATCATTGGGTAACTTAAGGAATTCTGCAGGATTGAGGAATGTACACACTTTATCAGTGTAGTCAGACTTAATTGAGTAAAACTAAACTATTACCCTTGTCTGGCTTGCTGGTAATCATATCTTTAGATGACAATTCTCTACTCAATATGGACAACACTCGTGACTCCTTACGACTAGCATATTTGTATTTACAGTTTTTAGTTCATGTGCTACCAATTGTTTTGTTGACACATCATCTGACAGTGAATATTCTAAATCAACTTTTAGTAGGTCTAGATGTTCTACAATGTTTGATTTAGGGGCATACTTAATTCCCTTATTTAAGATTTGGAGCTGTTCAGAAGACAAATTTTGGTTTGATAGATTAATGACACATTCTTCAAACTGTTGACATTTAGTAGTTGATGTTCGAACTGGTTGTAGTTTAGACAAATGTTCAATTTTAGTCAAACCTCAATTTCTCCTCTGAACAGCTCCAAATCTTAAATAAGGGAATGAAGTATGCTCCTAAATCAAACATTTTGCAACAACAGCTATAAATACTAAATGTTGATCCAGAACATTCACTGTCCGATGATGTGTCAACAAAACCAACAAAATATCTTGTAGCACATTAACTAAAAACTGTAAATACAAATATGTTCAGTGCTAGTTGTAAGGAGTCACAAGTGTTGTCAATATTGAGTATTGAATTGTCATCTAAAGATGTGATTGCAACTAAGTCAGACAAGAGCAATAGTTTAGTTTTACTCAATAAGTCTGACAACACTGATAAAGTGTGTACATTCCTCAATCCTGCAGAATTCCTTAAGTTACCCAATGATTCCACAATAAAACACACCTCAGAAGTCATGAACGTCGTTCAAAGATATGTGGATGATACGAGGATGATGTACTTTGTTTGTGGACAGGTACGACCAGACAGCTAAATAAATTCATATTTAACAGTTAACATATTTAGGAAAGCAACTAATACAGATGCAGTAATACCAGCAAGTTCCCAACACCCCATAACACACAAACATGCAGCCTTCCACACCATGGTACATTGTTTACTATCTATACACAACACAAAACAGATTTCGGAAATGAACTTAAAATAATCAAAGAAATAGCATCCAGCAATGGTTACAGCCCCACCAAGATTGACAACATACTTAGCAGGAAAAAGAGGCAAAAGATAACAGCACTTCTGTATCCTCCACAGAAATCAACATGTCATAGTAATAAAAAGTGGACCCCCATGCTATATGTAGGTAAGCCTTCAAAGGTAATATCAAAAAACTGAGATCCAGGAGGAAATACATACCAGCTTTGTACACCAAAAATACTGTTTCCCACATTTTGTTCAACAGCAAGGGCAAAATTCCACCTTTAGAACAGAGTGGAGTGTATAAAATTACCTGTAATCATTGTGGCAAATTATATGTAGGTCAGTCAGGTAGGGCTATAGCCATTAGACTATCTGAGCACAATAGGAGCTAGAGATTGAAAAAGAAATATTCCACCTTTACTGACCATTCTCTAAATGAATGTCATTCTTATGATATTAAATGTGATGTTCTGTATAAACGGAAAAAGGGCAGAAAACTCATGTTGTTGGAAATTCTGACCATTAACAAACACCAATCCAAGAAGCCTGACCTAGTTCTTAATGACCAGACACAATTCCATTATTCACCTTATTAAAATAATGTCAACTTATTAATATTATTCTCACTGTGTGTAAATAATTTTGTCATATGTGTTTCATACCAATACTCCATATTCCTTTCTTTACCCTTGCCATAATTCCTCCTCCCACCCCCCAGTGTTTCTCTGAGATTTACAGTTTGCTTGTACAACCACCCATCACTCACCTGGACATTCCTAATATTAGTAACTGTAAGTGGTGTAAGATGAGCTTATTCGGACCCCATTTGTATTTTATATTATGCACGTTCTGTGGTATTGATGCTTAGTCATAACAAATCCACATTTTGTTTGTACCATCACCTATCTGACAATACTTTCTTATACAATCCCAAAGGTTTCATATTTTAATACAATTGTAGCCTAAGATGTATTTATTTAAAATCCATTTGTTTTATAGTAGACTTGTTCTGTAGTATTGATTCACAGTCATAAGAAATTCACAATATCTTTTAAAAACCATCTTTGTATATGTAACCTCATTGTTATGTTTGGAGTATCTGTTTAGTACCAAGTTATTTGACGATGGCCTAAGAAGCCAAAAGCTGCTCATAATAAGCAAATAAATAAAGCAGACAAAATAAAATTCTAATGTTTGATTGGAACTTAGTGCAATGTTTTCCTGTAGGAGATACACCTTGCACTTTACAATTTTTCATATCGGATAACTCATCTTTGTCGCTTGTATCAAGATGAAAAATTATAAAATATCATCAACAGTATATACTGAAATTGTCTACATCATCATTACGAAGGAGCAGAATATTCCTGTGTATTAATTATACTTATGTTTTTTTGTTTGCCTCATGAACGCTTGTGAGTTGAAGAGAATTTGAAACTTGTGACACCTTAATTATTAGCACATATTGATGTACAGTACATAGGTTATGTGTTCAAAAGTGTTGATAAGTGCTTTGAAATGCAAAAATGGAATTCATAATTTTTGTTTAATACTGATTTTATTGTTATTAGCATTGTTAATATATTAATACCATTTTCATTATTTTTCAGGCTGTCTGCCATTAGAGAGAGAGGGAGAAAAGAAGATAAGAAATATATCAAAGTTTTAGTATTAGTGTTTATATGCAAGAGAAGCTTTGAGTAATAATATCATTTCAAATGTACTGGATGAATAAAAATATTTGTTATGTATTTAAAGTCACTATCACATCATCATAAACCTGAAAATCCTACCTCATTCTAATCTCATACAGAAAAACAAGTAGTTTTGTAACTCAAAGTAGTCACATGTGACTATTAAAATACAAGTAATTATAAATAATTTTAGTGAGCTGATACTTCTAACATGAAATGGTAAATTGTTATTGGTATTTTGAAGGAGACTAAACTGCTGAGTAATCAGTCCTCTGTACTTAATTAAGATGGCACTTCTGAATGTCAAACAAAATAAAATCTGGCATTCTACAAACAGAAGGAAAACCCACAAGGTGTACAGACTGACAATGAACATTACACTGACAACACAGTGGAGAATACACAATAGGAACAGACCAAGTGTTTAACTGAAATAAAATTTTATCTCAGAATACTATGGCTGGCTGATAATAAAGGATCAAGCAGCCACTTTGCACATACTAGAAACCTCCAGTTAAAAACAACACATAAACCATAGTTGTAACAACAGATTAAAATTCCTGTAGGTGTTGGGTCTGAGAGATCAGGTTAAGGGACTCAACACTTAATAGAAGGATAAAAGCCAGCTGGGCGAATAAAACCTAAAACACTATCAGCCATAGAGGCATCATCATGAAGAATTAAATAATGTGCAGCACACAGATTGAAGCACTGCAACAAGTCAGCGAAAAGTGGACAGTCCAACAGGATGAGGACCACTGTCAAGAAATCACCACAGTGACACTATGGTGGGTCCTCCCAACAAAGAAGGTGGCCATGTGTTAGCCATGTGTGGCCAATACGTAGGCGATAACTAAGTCCGACAAAAGGCCTAGGAGAGAACTTCCACACGGCATGGAGGGCAGTCTGTTGCCAACTGCCACCAGTGTCATATCGTTCAGAGCTCTAAGTAGCATAATGTAATTTATGTGCATTTTCATTACCAGTCAATTCCTTTATTTTTGTTAGTGCTTATGTTTTTATGAGGTTTATTGTTGCATACTTGGCAGATTTCGTTTGTGCTACCATTTTAAGAGTTTATTCTAGTGTATTTGACAAATACTGTAGTATATAGTTTCCATCTGTGACTTTTTTATTTCAAAACAAGTCAGAGACTAAATGTTCAAATGTTTGTAGAGTCTATGGGACTTAACTACAGGGTCATCAGTCCCTAAACTTACAAACTACTTATGAACTACTTACAACTAAGGACGGCACAAATATCCATGCCCGAGGGGGGATTCGAACACCCGACCTTAGTGGCCGTGCGGACCGTGACTGGAGCGCCTCAATCCCCTTGGCTACCGCGGCCGGCAAGTCAGAGACTGTTGCTACAACTAGTTACCAGTCAGTCTATTGCCAACTGGCACCAGTGTTGCATCGTTCAGAGGGCTAAGTAGCATAATTTAATTTTTGTACATTTTCATTACTAGACAGTTTCTGGAATTCTGTTAGTGCTTCTGATTTTAAGAGTTTTATTCTCATGGCAAATTGCATTAAAGCTTCTGTTTTAAGAGTTTTAAACACTGGGAGACCGTTTATCACAGCACAGTCAGCTACCAGCCACCATTAATAAAGCACTAGTGTAGCAATGAATTGAAGTATTTTGCAGCTTTGTTTCCACTCGTTAGGTGTTTTAGTAGCAGTGGTAGGATAGATAGGGTGTGTGCGTGCTGCGTGCAGTCTCAGGAGGAGTTGGCCGCTGTTTGCAAACAGCTGAATGTGCTTTTGGCCATGGTCAGCCATCTCCAGGCTGCTTCCTTGGGTTGTGGCAGCGGTGTAGAATCTGGAGAGACCCATGGGGCAGCTGAGGTGTTGCGTGAGTTACCGACGGTCTCTGATGCTATGGTACCTTCATCCGAGATGTGGAGGTGGCCATGCTGGGGGCTATTGAGTGTACGAGGTGCAGTCATATGCAAGTTGTTGCTCATGTCAGCACCAATGACTCCTGTTGTTTAGGTTCTGAGGACATCCTCAGATCATAAAAGTGGCTGGCGAAATTTTATTGAAGGCTGCTGGCCTCGTGTGCGGAGTGCAAGCAGAGCTCTCAATTTGCAGCATTGTTCCAATAGTGGATCGGGGTCCTTCGGTTTGGAGCCGAGTGGAGGGTCTCAACCAAAATATTTGTCAACTATGTGATAGTCAAGGCTGCTGATTTCTGGACCTGTATTGTAGGGATCTCCTTGATAGATGAGGGATGCACTACACTAAGGAAGCAGCTAAAAAAGAAACTTTGCAACAATTCTGATGTACACTCATCTATCAATATACAAATAGTGAAATCAGGTCACATTCAGGACTGTCAAAATATTAACATTTGCACTTCTATAAAAAGAGCAATGCATGAAGCATATAATAACTACCACTGTCATACCTAAGCAAAAGATCTCGCCGAGAACCTGAAAAAATTCTGGTGCTATGTAAAATTGATAAGCAGATCAAAGGTATCTATCCAATCACTCGATCATTCTGGGGTGGTGATAGAAGACAGCAAAATGAAGGCTGAAGTTTTAAATTTAACGTTTAAGAAATCACTCTCACAGAAGGACCATGAAAACATAACTTCATTTGATGGTTGCACTAATTCTCAAATGGAGGACACAGTAAGATGCATAGTTGGTGTAGAGAAGCATCTGAGAGAATTGAAAACAAACAAGTCACCAGGTCTAGATGGGGTACCAATCCAGTTTTACAAAGTGTATTCAGTAGCATTGGCCCCTTACTTAGGTTGCATTTATCATGAGACTGGAAAAAGGCACATGTTACTCCCATGTATAAGAAAGGCAATAGAATGGACCCACAAAATTACAGACCTGTACCATTTACATCAGTTTGCTGTAGCATTCTTGAACATATTCTCAGTTGCAATATAGTAAATTTCCTTGAGACAGAAAAACTTCTGTCCATGCATCAGCACAGCTTTAGGAAGCATTGATCGTGTGAAACGCAGCTTGCCCTTTTCTCTCATGACATCTTGCGTGCTATGGATGAAGAGCAACAGGCAGACTGCATAATTCTCAATTTTGGAAAGGCGTTTGACGCAGTACCGCACTACAGACTGCTGACAAAGGTATGAGCTTATAGAATAGCTACCGAAATATGTGAGTAGCTTGATGATTACTTAAGTAATAGAACCCAGAATGTTGTCCTCGGAGGCGAGTATTCATCAGAGACTAGTGTATCATCAAGGGTACCCCAGGGAAGTGTGATAGGACTGTTATTAATTTATATCTATATAAATGATCTAACAGACAGAGTGAGTTGCAATCTATGGCTGTTTGCTGATGATGCTGTGATGTACAAGAGGGTGTCCTCATTGAATGACTGTAGTTGGATGCAGGATAAATTGGGACGAAATTTCTAGGTGTAGTGAGGAATGGCAACTAGTGCTAAATGTATAAAAATGTAAGGTGATACAGATGAGTGGGAGAAACAATCCTATAATGTTTGAATACAGCATTAGTAGTGTGCTGCTTGACAGTGTCACTTCAAATACCTAGACATAATGCTGCACAGCAATATGAAATGGAATGGCCATATAAGGACAGTCATAAGGGAAGGCAAATGGTTGACTTAACTTTACTAGGGGAATTTTGTAGAGGTGTGATTCTTCTGTAAAGCAGACTGCACATATTAAAGAATTTTAGTGAGCTGATACTTCTAGGATGAAATAATAATTTATAGTTGCTATTTTAAAGGGGACTAAACTGCTGAGTCCCCTTTTCCTAATTGAGATGGCACTTCCAAATGTCAAACATAATAAAATCTGGCATTCAACAGACAGAAGAGAAACCCACAAGGTGTACAGAATGACAATGAACATTACACTGAAAACACAAAGGAGAATACACAAAAGGAACAGAACAAGTGTTTAACTGAAATAAAATTTTTCACAGAATACTATGCCTGGCTGATCACAATGATAATAAAGGATCAGGCAGCCACTTTGCACATACTAGAAACCTTCAGTTAATAACAAGACATAAACCCTAGTTGTAACAACAGATTCAAATTCCTGAAGTTTGGGATCAGAGAGATCAAGCTAAGGGACCCACCACTTGTACGACTCCATCTCGAGTATTGCTCAAGTGTTTGGGATCCCCACCAGATCGGTTTAACCCCTCAAGCATGTTGCTGCCTTCTACCTGACAGCATCTGCAGTACGACACCTATTGCATATTGCCCACCAGTCCTGTAAATGCTGTGTCTGATGACTTAGTAGAAAAATCATTCTGAAAAAATAGCATTAACACTTAAGAGTATGAGGATTTAATAGGCTAATCACTTCAGACACAAAGAGTTTTAATCAAACTATAAAAATTAAGTGCTTACAAGATTTTTTTGACATTGAGAATGTTCAATACATGGTAGAATACCCATTGCATTAGAAGAGAATCAAAACTTGTCTTCCTTATTATAACCATCTATCAAAATTCACAGAACTTCACCTTCAATCAGCCCAGTTATTGTGCACAACTTTTGAAAATCAGCATACATATGAAGACAAAAACATTTGTATAATTATAGTCCATGCAAAAAATTTAATGTAAAATCCATCAACATGAAGCTAAGGACTGTATGACACTGGCATCTCGCAGCTGTCCTTCAATTGGACGGCATATGCCATTGCACATTCTGAGTGGGTGGTTGGCAGTAGATGGCATATGCCGTCGCACATGCTTGAGGGGTTAAAGGAGGACATAGAGACAGTTCAGAGGCAGGCAGCAAGCCTTGTAACTGGTAGATTCAATCAATGTGCAGGTGTTACTGAAATGCTTCGGAAACTCAACTGGGAGTCACTGAAGGGGAGGCGACATTGTTTTCAATAAGCACTGTTGAAGAAATTTAGAGGGCTGCAATTTGAGGTGGACTGCAGAACAATTTTACTACTACCAAACTACATTTTGCATAAATACCACAAGAATAAGATTAGAGAGATTAGGGCTCATACGGATGCATACACGTATTCATTTTCCCCTCATTCTATATAGGAATGGAAAAGGAGAGTAAGTAACTAGAAGTGGTACTGAGCACCCTCCACCTTGATTGCGGAGTATGTATTCTAAGTTCCAAGCCAGAAAGACTTTGTGGCTATCCCTGCCAGGCATGCCTATATTCAGGGGCTGGGAGATAGTGGCCTGTTGTTCTCATGTTGTTTCGGTGGTGAAATGGACAGCGTTACAGTTCTGAGGCAGAATGCTTGAGGTAGTGTCTTCATGCAGTGCCACAACTTACATATTTTCCATTGTACTGGTGGAAAAGTTATTTTTCACCTTTCTTATTATTGAGTATAATATAAGCATGTTCTACATTATTCCACGTTATTTATTTTTTAGTCAGGTTTTACCTACGGTATGGTGGCATAGTGTGCTGATGTGACGTTAGTATTGACTAGTTGGGTGATAGCATACTTGCACATTTTCATGTCATTCTCTTCATATTAATGCAAATGTTTTCTAATGAAATGTATGTACGACATGATGCACATACAAGAACCTGTCAGCCATAGAGCAGGAACATCGTTATTTACTTCTTGGTCATCACTGAAGACTATTAATGTGATTATATGTGGTTGAATTTTCAAAGAGTAAAGATAACCTGGCAATGCAGTTCTATCATCTTGTTGATTCTAAAGTTCCAATTTTTTTTTCTTTTTTACCTATATCTTCTGGGTTTGACAAAATAATTACCTTACAATCGCAACAAAACCACATACAACAGTAAAACGGGATACTACTAGTCTATTATACAAGAAAATCGTTCATCTGGTTCCCATTTATCGATATTTCTGATTTATCCAGATCATTTTTTTTCCCTCTCGCCAAAATGTTCAGCACAGTGGAATCGTGGGTTTGATTCCTGAACAAATTTCACTGGTCACCACTGATTTATTTCAATGACCTATGCACCAAAAGTAAATTATTTCCAAATTTTTACTGAGATGTCTGCTAATAGCAGTAATATACTTTAAAAAAGACATTTGCCAACCATCAGCTTTCTATTTATAACTTTGTGGGATTAGGTCCACTTTGGCTGCAAGGAGCTTTTATTTGAAAAGGATTTCATATCCTATAGACACATCATCAGGTGATAAAAATTCTTTTAAAGCATGTCTGCCATTCTTGTTAAACTGATAAAACAATGAACACTGTCATATTTAATGTGATGGTGGTGGAGGGCAGGCAAAACGATGCCATAAGTAAATGATGGCCATGTGGCACAGGCCAAGGCAGTACTAAGAACAATTTTTAAACATCTGACGTGAACGATGGGGAGTGGCTAAATGGCTGACATGTTTAAAAAAAAATTAGCACCTGATAATGTGTCTATAGGACATGAAAAGCTCCTTGCAGTGTAATCGGACCTAATCTCTCAATGTCAACATTTGGCCACGGATGCCTGCTTAATTTACCCATTTCGGTTATGAATCTCTGTCATATAAGTAAATTAAACAAACTAATTATGTTGGTGCATTGTCTGTCACCTTATCCATGTCAATCAATAAAAGATATGTCACTTGACATTAGGTCTTGATGATAAATTTATTTTATAGTCATTTTATTTTATTATAAAGACCTAATGTCAAGTGACATTTTATGTATGTTTTATTGATTAACATGGATAAGGTGACAATGTACCATCATAATCAGCATGTTTAATTTACTTTGCTGATGCTGGTTCATAACTGAAACCAGTAAATTTATAAATATCATAAACAGATGATGGTTGGCAATATTCATTTTTTGAAGTTAATTATTTCCAACCTGTCCGCTTTCCTTCTCTCCTCAGAAGGTATATTAGCAGGCTGCAAATCCTAGTGTGATGTCTGTTCTTTTGAAAGAACAGAAATCATACCAATATAAGTATATAGACTATAGAGTCTCTATGCAACTGCCCTGCATATCACTGCTTCTTAGTGGAACATGTGTGATTTAAATGATTTTATATGTGATGTGCTTTAGTTGAGTTTATTTATGACACAGCATGATTTTATTTAATAATTTTAAAGATGTATGTTGGGCTACTGTTAAATAAGATGTGGAGAAGACAACAAGGGCTGAAAATGACAACTTAGCATTGTCGAAACCAGTCAAATAGACATTTGAAAACAGCGATCTTGGCATATTTTCAAAACACATAACAAGTTAGATTACCCCCTGAGCTGAATAATGTCAAGCATATACAACATTTCTTTTAGAAATAACAATTATATGCAATGACAGTGAAAAATTGTTTGTTTGTTTGTTAGTTACAAGTTGGTTGAAAATTCATTCGTCTTGGAGTGGGAGCAGGGTAATTAACAATGATGTTTAATAGGTTTTTTACTTTACTCTAACATATTGATCTCTATACTACCTGGATGTTGAATGTCAGATTTCTAAGCATGGAAGCAATAGATGTTCATATGTTTATTTCTTGCCAAACTTAAAACATGGATGCATGTAGGTAACTAAAATAAGAAAAGAAAATATGTTTCAATTCCGCTTCATACCAGCCTGTTACATTGCTTATTTACATAAAGTTCAAAACAAGAAGTAAAGAAACAATTCTTTGTCATGTACAAACTGATTAGGCACACTACGATTATATACTCAGAGACCAGAGTTATTCATCCTGATTCTATAGAGATCACTGGTTTAACAGAAGAAATTTTTCTTTATTGGCAATGTTGTCTGAAAAGCTAGAGGAGGGGGGGGGGGGAGCACTACTATGAGTTTTTGTCCCAGTTTGGAAAAATTGTAGATCCGGGGCTGTACACACAGACACCACTGGATAACCTGTCAGAGTCTGAGCAGTTTTTATAGTAGCCCTGATAGCCAAATTTCCTGTAGGACTACACAGAAAGCAGGGACTCAGCATAATAAATGTTGCTACTCGGATAGGTGGTGGAACAAACTGCAACAGTTCACTGTAAAGTCAAACTGAGTTGTACGGCATGCTGATGAAGAGGGTGGAGTAGCTTGCACAAAACCATTTGTTGTTGCTGGCTGCAGAGGCTGTCTCTTTATGTTCATTGCTTCAGAAGTCTCGGGAATTGCCAAGTCCTTGAGGGGTGCGAGAGTTTCCACCTCGTCCTCAGACAGAGATGTTTGGGTTATTGGCATAGTAGCCACTGGGGGATCTTTCTTCTTTGAATTCTTTTTCTTTTTGCTCTCTCACTACTCTTTCAGTTTCTCTTGCTGGGAGGGCTTTGATGGCTCAGTCTCAGGGACTGAGGTTACCCTTGTGCCACTACTACCAGCAATTCGTGGCTCTTTCAGCCACACACACTGGTGTCCACTGTAACAGTGGGAGAGAGCAATCAAGAAAGGGATACAAGTGATCCCTTCCTTGCAAGAGGAGCCAGAGCAGGCGTTTGGTTTTCTGGATCAGGGTGAGGACCAATGTCCTTCTTGGTTAATAAGTTGGGGGGGGGGGGGTTTGGGAGCTAGAGAAGAGGAGCTGCCCCCAACCATCAAGGGCAGGTGTAGATGGTCAGGCCTGGGGAGTCACTTAGCCTGGCTGAACAGATGTGGATATTGTCGCCAGGGATGGCAATGGCGAAATTGCTGTGGCATAAGATTTAACCATGCTCACAGGATAGAGCTTCGAATATTTTTACTTTGCCTCTCAATAGGTCAGCCAGTCTAGGGTCTTGTACTTCATAATTTTTTCATTCCTTGTGTAGGACTGTGCAATCTGGTTAGCAGGGGGAGTGGTGATGGCCACAGTTAACGCAGACTGCAGAAGGGGTACAAGGGACATTTGAATGTGATAATGTCTGCACTCCAGACAGGTGAGGTTGGCATCACACCGGGAGATCATGTGCCCAAACCTCCAGCACTAAAGCAGCGCATAGATGGAGAAACGCAGGGTTTGATGTCATACTGCTAGATCATCACCTTGACTTTCTCAGGCAACAAATCGCCCTCAAAAGGCAAGACGAAGAAACTGTCGTCCTCACTCAGGACACATGCCCATGTTGCCACTTGTAGTTGTAGTGTCACATAGCTGAATGTCATATACTGTTGCTTGCTTTTGTCACTCACATAGAACACAGCTTAAAACCTGCTTGAATCTTGTAACTGTCACACACTCTATGAAGTGTTGAGGTTCATTGACATTCGACTGCTCGTAGAGGTTACAAGGAATGTCACAAGAATTCTGCAAGCTAATAAACCCTGAAGTATATGAAACCGAAACTGCAACTGTTTCAGAAATAACAGAATATAAAATTGAAGTTGTACATATAATGAAGAATATTGATTTGGTTAAGAAGTATCCCAAAAGAACTAGCATGTAAAATTTCTTTTGAACTTTATAGATGACTGAAAATATATGTATATATATATTTGTTTGTAATATTTTTTATGTAGTTTTATTATGAGTGGTAGTTTGATTTACACCATATGGACTTGTTTGTAACAATTATTCACATTGTGCTTTATACATTTATTTTATTTATTTATTTATTTATTTATTTTTTTTTATTTTTTTTTTTTTTATTTTTTTTTACATCTTTGACAGTCATTATCATCATTCGGTTGTCTGCCGTACAGCAGGTTTAGACTTCATAGCCCTCCGTGCTTCTCTTTCTTTTGCGATCATCTTTGTTCTTTGGTGCCCTCCTAGTTGCTTGCTGACATCATCCAGCATCTGGTACCTTCTTCTGCCCGTCCCTCTCTTTCCCAGAACGCAACCCTCAATTGCCTCTACCAGAAGACAATCTCGTCTCAAACTGTGGCCTAGACAGTTAGTTTCCTGTTCTTTATTGGCAGCAACATCCTCCGTTCCTCTCTAACTCTGTTCAGTACATCTTCATTTCTGACTTTATCGATCCAACTGATCTTCTCCATCCTACGCCATATCCACAAGCTTCAATTTTCTTCTCATCTTGCTTTCTCTTTGACAGTAATAGAAACTTAACTTCTAAGAGAGAGAACAACAGGATGACAAACAAGATGCATGTAAAATTATGTTTTTGAGTAAAGTATCTTGATATAATGTTTCATTAGGAATTTAATGGGTTTGGTATAGTGGGATATGTGTGTTAGCAATTATAGACAAACTGTATTAATAAAAACTTAAAAAAAAAATAGTTTGTGGTGCCCTGTAAGGAGAATATATAAAATGTTGCACAAATAAAAGGTGAAAGTGTTTTAGTTACAGGACAGTACCATCTGTCTTTTGTGTCACTTTAAACTCATTCAGTCACATCAAATATCAGTTGTTAGAAAAAAAAAATAAAAATCAGACCAAGTAAAGTGATTCTACATTCTTACTCAACGTATCACTTTACTTGGTCTGATTTTTATTTTTATTTTTTTTTCTAACAACTGATATTTGATGTGACTGAATGAGTTTAAAGTGACAAGGAAAAAATGTAAAATCTGGGAATTTTTAGCATAGCCCTTGCAGGCTATTCACAAGGTGTAAAATCACAAAAAATGTAAAATAGAAATTTTGTTGTAGCACCCTCTCATGGTAACCTATTAATGGGCTGTCTAGAGAAAACCTTCCTAGTCTCCCAAAACCCCACACCTCTGGTCTGCGGATTGTGTTTTATCGACTTCAAAAAGGCATTCGACGCGGTGCCACACTGCAGACTGCTAACAAAGATACGAGCTTATGGAATTACCTAACTTACAGAGTATTAGAAACAAAGTTCCCGAATTTGGTGCACTGCATGGAAGTTATTGCACTCTGATAGTTTTAGGCACCGAAAGCTGGCTAAATCATGATGTGGCAAGTTCAGAAATATTTAGCGAAGCGTGGAATGTATATCGGAAAGATAGATCTGATACAACTGGAGGAGGAGTGTTCATCGCTGTGGATAAAGATATTGTTTCTACTGAGATCGATGTTGAAAGTAACTGTGAAGTTATCTGGGCATGTATAACAGGTCTAAAAGAAGTAAAGTTAATAGTTGGCTGTTTTTACCGGCCTCCCAGTGCTGCTGTAGCAGTTTTAGAATCATTCAAAGAAAGTCTACACCAGGTAGTGAATATGTATCCGGGCCATGTAATATTAGTCAGAGGAGACTTCAACCTAATAGTACAGATTGCGACCTCGCTAGTTACATTTCAGGCGGTACAGACAAGCAGTCTTGGGAGCTACTTTTGGACACATTGTCCGAAAACTGTTTTGAGTAGTTAAACCGGCAACCCACGTGTAATGGAAATATTCTAGACCTAATAGCCACAAACAGGCCTGACCTTAATAACGATGTCTGTGTAGAGACAGGAATTAGTGATCATGATATCATCATAGCGTCGATGGTGACCAAAGTTCATAAACCAATCAAGAAGGCTGAAGTTTTAAAATTTAATCTTTAAGAAATCTTTCACGCAGGAGGACCGCACAAATGTACCATCATTTGATCAACGTACTAATTCTGAAATGGGGACATAGCAATAGGTATTTCCGGTGTAGAGAAGCAGCTGAGAGAGCTAAATACGAAAAAGTCTGCTGGTCCGGATGGAATACCAGTTCGGTTTTACAAAGAGTATTCTGCGGCATTGCCCCCCTACTTAGCTTGCATTTATCACGAATCTTTAATTCAGCGCAAAGTTCCTAGTGATTGGAAAAAAGCGCAGGTGACTCCCATGTATAAGAAAGGAAAGAGAACCGACCCATACAATCACGGGCCAATATCGTTGACATCAGACTCATGTAGAATTTTGGAGCATATTTTCAGTTCGAATATAGTAAATTTCCTTGAAACGGAAAAGCTTCTTTCCATGAATCAGCACGGGTTTAGGAAACATCATTCATGTGAAACTCAGCTTGCCTTTTCTCACATGATATCTTGCGAGCCATGGACAAAGGGCAACAGGCGGATTGTGTTTTTTCGACTTCAAAAAGGCGTTTGACGCGGTGCCACACTGCAGACTGCTAACGAAGATACGAGCTTATGGAATAGGTTCACAGATTTGTGACTGGCTGGAAGACTTCCTAAGTAATAGAATGTAGCATGCTGTTCTCGACGGCGAGTGTTCATCAGAGACGAGTGTATCGTCAGGTGTGTCCCAGGGAAGTGTGATAGGACTGCTATTATTTTCTATCTATACAAATGATCTGATGGACAGAGTAACTTGTAATTTGCGGCTGTTTGGTGATGATGCTGTGGTGTATGGGAGGGTGTCGTCTTTAAGTGACTGTAATAGCATACAGGATGACTTAGACAAAATTTCTAGTTGGTGTGAAGAATGGCAGCTAGCTCTCAATGTAGAAAAATGTAAGGTGATGTGCATGAGTAGGAAAAACAATCCCATAATGTTCGAATATAGCATTAGTAGTGAGCTTTTTGATGCTGTCGCGTTGTTCAAATATCTATGCGTAACATTCCAGAGCGATATGAAATGGAACGAACATGTAAGGACAGTTGTGAGTAAGGCGGACAGCCGACTTCAGTTTATTGGGAGAATTTTGGGAAGATGTACTTCATCTGTAAAGGAGACTGCGTATAAAACGCTAGTACTACCACGTCTTGAGTATTGCTCAAGTGTTTGGGACCCGCAACAGATCAGTTTAAAAGAAGATATACAAGCAGTTCAGAGGCAAGCAGCTAGGTTTGTTACTGGTAGGTTCGACCAATGTGCGAGTGTCACAGAAATGCTCTGGCAACTCAATTGGGGATCGCTGGAGGAAAGACGATGTTCTTTTCATGAATTTCTGCTGAGGAAAATTAGAGGGCCAGAATTTGAAGCTGAGTGTAGTACAATCTTGGTGCAGCCTACTTATACTTTGTGTAGTGATCACAAACACAAGGTAAGAGAAATTAGGGCTTGTACGGAGGCATATAGGCATTCTTTTTTTTTCCTCGTTCAATTTGGGAGTGGAATAGGAAAGGAAATGTCTAATAGTGGTACATGTGTACCCTCCGCCATGCACCTTACGGTAGATTGTGGAGTATGTATGTAGATGTAGATGTGGTTCAAGTTCATTGATGACATTTTCATGATTTGAACTAAGTGCCAGGACACTTTATCCTTGTTCCTTCACAACCTCAACTCCTTCTCTCTCACCAGTTTCACCTAGTCCTTCTCAACCCAGTGTGTCACATTCCTGGATGTAAACCTACACCTAACTGATGGCTCCATCCACACCTCCGTCTACATTAAACCTACTAATTACCAACAGTACCTGCACTTTGACAGCTGTCATCCGTTACACACGAAAGATCCCTCCCATACAGCCTTGCCACATATGGATGGTGATTTTGCAGTGAAGATTAGTCCCTTACCCAATATGCCAAAGACCTTCACAGACATGCATTACACTCCTGACCCAGTCTGCAAATGGATTTCCCATGCCATATCTCCATACACCACCAATTCTCGCTCCACCTCCAATAACCAGTCACAAAGGAGTGTCCTTCTTGTCATCCAATACCACCTTGTATTTCACTGTAATGTTTTTAAAGGAAACGCCTTTTGCTACTGCGAACGGTTTTATTTTTGTAAATCACCCATATGCGTTTTGCCTTTGTGTCAAGGCATCATCAGTGGGTGTCAGCACTTGCTACTCGACGTCAGTCTCTTTCTGGCAACCAGGTCGAAAGGTTACACTGTTTCTGGAACACATTGCAGTTTTCTGGTTCCACTGTCACCTACTGCCATGAAGCTTGTGGATATGGCATAGGACAGAGAAGATTAGCTGGATCGATAAAGCCAGAAATGAAGAAGTACTGAACAGAGTTCAAGAGGAACAGAGGATGTTGCTGCCAATAAAGAACAGGAAACTAAACTGTCTAGGTCACAGTTTGAGATGAGATTGTCTTCTGGTAGAGGCAATTGAGGGTTACATTCCGGGAAAGAGAGGGCGGGGAAGAAGAAGGTACCAGATGCTGGATGACGACAGCAAGCGACTAGGAGGGTACCAAAGAACAAAGATGATCGCAAAAGACAGAGAAGCATGGAGGGCTATGCAGTCTAAACCTGCTGTACGGCAGACAACCAAATGATGATAATGACTGTCAAAGATGTAAAAAGATAAATAAATAAAATAAAATAAAATAAATGTATAAAGCACAATGTGAATAATTGTTACAAACAAGTCCATATGGTGTAAATCAAACTACCACTCATAATAAAACTACTTAACACTAGCATATTAGAAACAAAAAAAAAAAATATTTTCAGCCATCGCAGCAGGTCACAGTGGAACCAGAAAACTGCAATGTGTTCCAGAAACAGTGTAACCTTTCGACCTGATTGCCAGAAAGAGACTGACGTGGAGTAGCGAGTGCTGACACCAACTGATGATGCCTTGACACAAAGACGAAACTCGTATGGGTGACTTACAAAAATAAAACCATTCACAGTAGCAAAAGGCGTTTCCTTTAAAAATACAATTCAGCTGCAATTAAAAATACAATTCAGCTGCTATCTATACAAATGATCTGATGGACAGAGTAAGTTGTAATTTGCGGCTGTTTGGTGATGATGCTGTGGTGTATGGGAGGGTGTCATCTGTAACTGACTGTAATAGCATGCAGGATGACTTAGACAAAATTTCTAGTTGGTGCGAAGATTGGCAGCTAGCTCTCAATGTAGAAAAATGTAAGGTGATGCGCATGAGTAGGAAAAACAATCCCATAATGTTCGAATACAGCATTAGTAGTGAGCTTCTTGATGCTGTCGCGTCGTTCAAATATCTATGCGTAACATTCCAGAGCGATATGAAATGGAATGAGCATGTAAGGACAGTTGTGAGTAAGGCGGACAGCCGACTTCAGTTTATTGGGAGAATTTTTGGGAAGATGTACTTCACCTGTAAAGGAGACCGTGTATAAAACACTTGTATGACCACGTCTTGAGTATTGCTCAAGTGTTTGGGACCCGCAGCAGGTCAGTTTAAAGGAAGACATAGAGGAAGTTCAGAGACGAGCAGCTTGATTTGTTACCGGTAGGTTCAACCAATGCATGAGTGTCACGGAAATGCTCCGGCAACTCAATTGGGGATCGCTGGAAGAAAGACGACGTTCTTTTCGTGAATTTCTGTTAAGTAAATTTAGAGGGCCGGAATTTGAAGCTGAGTGTAGTACAATCTTGCTGCCGCCTACTTACATTTCGTGTAAAGATCACAAAGACAAGATAAGAGAAATTAGGGCTTGTACGGAGGCATATAGGTATTCTTTTTTTCCTCGTCTAATTTGGGAGTGTAATAGGAAAGGAAATGCCTAGTAGTGGTACATGTGTACCCTCCGCCACGCACCTTACGGTGAATTGCGGAGTATGTATGTAGATGTAGATCTAAAGACTCCGGCTTTGTTATGCCCATTGTGCTTCCCAATGTTTCGAATTTATATAGTGCTGACGAACAACTGATCATTCTACCATGTGATTCCAATTTTCCAAATGTATATACCGCATTTTAAGCGTAAGCTCCACCCTTGCATATTCCCTTCCCCTACGATTTTTCATAATTAAAAAAATTGTTTTATTAATATCATGCATAATGCCTTCTCCTGGTTCATTCTTACTGGAGTGGCGTTCAAATAACTTTACAATGGACAATAGTGAACGCAGTGGTAGTGCCACAAATAGATATTTTCTTTGTCACAACACATCGTAAATTAGAAACATTAAGTTGCAGGCATATTTCTAGGTTAGTTTGCTACAAGTCATCATGATGGCAAAAGATTCAAATTACACAGCAAAATTTAAATTAAATGCGTAATCTTACACCAATAGAAACCGAGTGAAAGCTGCAGGAAGACATTTTTCTCCGTCTATCCTAATTCAATATGGTATTGGTAGAAACAATATTTGCTCCAAAGGCAGGCTGCAAATCTTTCCAGGAGCCTAAAACAGGAAAATATCACGAAATAAATAATGGTGTAATTGCTTATGTCAATGATCTTTGGAATGATGGCTGTGCTGTCTCTTATGCAATGATTCAAAACAAAGCTTATGAGATAGCTGTCATCCTAAACATCGACAGAAAGGATTTTAAAGCAAGCATTGGTTGGGTGATTAATTTTATATCACAGAATCCTAGTCTACAGAGGAGAACATCTTTGTACAAGTGATTACCTTGACACAGATAAGATAATCGAACTCCATAGTTATGTAATGCAAGTGTGACAACAACAATATGACTATTTGTTCTCCCACATTGGCAACGTCCAGACACCAATATTTTTTTATATGCCACGTGCTGCAACCATTACTCCAACTGGCTCAAAAAGTGTCCTTGTGTAAACAACTGGAGCAGATAAACTAAGATGCACAGTGATGTTGTTCGTTACAGCACATGACAATAAACTTCCACTGTATGCCATCTTTAAAAGGTAGACATTACTGAACGAGACTACCCCTCATGGAATTCATTTACGAGGCTGGATGGCAGCAGATTTGATGGTGGATTGGTTGGAGAAAGACTGTGGAAGACGAGCAGGGGCATTATTACAAAAGAAGTCCCTTCTAGTCCATGACAGTTTCCGGGGTCACCTTATGGAAGCTGTAAAGGAGAAAATGAAATGGATGAAGTCCCATCCTGTCATCATTCCTGGAATTTCAATGTCCATTCTTCAATCTTTAGATGTCAGCAACAACAAACCTTTCAAAGAACATCTTCGACGTCTGTATTCACAATGGATGACGGCGGGACCTCATCAGCTGACTCCAGGGTGCAAGATAAGGAATCCATCAATACTGACGATGTGCGAGTGGATAATCTGTACATGGGAGAAAATTAGTGTAAAAAAAAAAAAAAAAAAAAAAAAAAAAAAAAAAAAAAAAAAAAAACTGGAACTTCTCTTGTGCCATTGATGTTTCCGAGGATGACATGTTGTGGAATAGCGAAAATGGGGAAGATGACATGTTATCTGATCCTGAAAATAGTGACAAAAGTGAGAATGTAGAACAGTGACAGAAAATAAACAATGAAACAGTGCATTGCTGCTGTTCATTGTAGACATAATGAAACTGGGTTATAAATCCGGTTGTTTTGCGTTAATTAAAACTAAAAACCAGTAGGTACCACGTCTTTCACAAATTACTGTAAATATAAGTTTTATTTACCTCGCACACTGTTTTTCTTCCTTTCTGAATTTACACTTGCGTAACTCCCTCCCTCATGTTTTCAAGAATTTTTTTTTTGCAAGTGCAACGAACATTCCAGACTATGATAAGTTTTTATATAGCTTATCACATCCCCAATTGTTCATGTCAATGTTTTGAGCTCACCTACCTATTTCACTTCAAATACATTTATTAATATATAGATAAATCGTGGGTTCTTATGTGGTCATGCCGTTGCACAGCCCTCCCCCGCAGCACAGAGTACATCCTGATGAGGCAGGGGGGGGGGGGGGGGGAGGGAGGATACTGAGACATGTCATGTGGCAGTGGCATTGGCAGGCGGGGAATACGGTTTAATGAATGACGCTGTCCATTAGATGAAGTGTGTGCACCATGCAGTTCATAACTACCGAATCGTCAGTGGGCTTAGTGGCCAGTATTTGTTTACTTGCGACGTTCATTGTGACAGCGTGAGGCAGCACATGGTCAAGTGGCAAGGCAAGGGGTGTGGCAAGGGGTGTGGCACTGAGCTAGCCGGTAGAAGGTGATTCTGGAGCTTCCGTGACAACTGAGGAAGACTGAGGCACTGAAATAGTAGCCGTGTCGACCGCCGGTGTGTGTGAGGACAGCACGGTAGTAGGCAGTAGCGTGGAAGCTTCCAGAGCAGCCAAGGTGCCGAAGTAGCAGTTGCGTCAGTCGCCGGTGCATGGAAGGACAGTGTGGCAGTGAGTGGAGGCTCGGAAGCTTTTGGGGCACCCGAGGAGAGCTGAGGCACTGAGGTATATTATTGTGTTAGCCGCTGGTGTGTGCAAGGGAGGCACAGTTATGCGAGCACAAGATGGCAGTGCATGAAATGTTTTTGAGCTGTTCCCAAGATGAACATAGGCAGGTGGCAGTATGCTAGTTTGAGAAGTTAAAGTTGCAGCAGCGTGCTTGACCAACGGAGCGGAAGAGCGTGAAAGAGAAGAAGATCTCTGCAGGGGAAGAGAATGAGCAACTGAAGTAAAAGCGCTGTTAGGAATAGTGTACCTATGTGCTCCAAGAAAAGACAATCATACAAATACCCTAGATATATAGGCATTCAATAATATGGGTACTGAATTATATCACGTGATAATGAAAGACAATTTAGATTACACTTAAACTGTTCGAGGTATGATAACAGGGATATCCAAAAGGAGAGAAAGAAGGTTAATAATTTAGCTCCTATAGATGACATATTTTCTTCCGTAGAGGGAAACTGTAAAAATTATTATTCAGTTATGGAGTAGGCTATTGCACTATTCATAAAAAGAAGAACCTTTCAGAAGTGACTGTTTCTTTGGACAGTACATCCCTACGAATTGAAATAAGTAGAGACTAAAAATTTTTATTTTGTTGCATATTAGAATGTGCTACACCATACATCTTGGAAAATTATGTTGGAAAACATTTGCAATTAGCAACAAACTAACAGATGATGTGAAATTTCCCACTTCTAAGATCTCAGGAACTGTGCTTAATGCAAGCACAGATTATTAAACAATGACAAACCTGATTGGAATGTCAATAATAGAGAACAGATAACAACTCATCACAAAGATGCTTGCCGAGTCACTGATAGACACGTAAAATAGACATTCAGACAACTTAAATTTTCGGCCTTGGCCTTCATCAGACAAAGAAACATATACATTCACAGAATCACTCAGACATAACTTGCACACATGACCAACCTATCTGGCCACTCCAGTACCACAACCATGTTATAGTGACTGTGGAGGCGAGTGGAGGGGAAAGGATGCCAAGTGTGGGGAGGGAAAGTACCACATTGCATGATAGATTGTAAAGGCTCTGACAGGTGGGAGTGTGCGATGCACCATTGTATGCAGTGAAGGGAAGAGGAGGTAGAGGATAAAATGGAAGGGAAGAGGTGTGTTTGGAGGGGGGATTTGAAATGATAAAAACAGAAAGAAAAAGTATAAAATAAAAAAGTAATTAGGTAAGGAATGTTGTAATGGGCAACACACAGCTGGAAGGAAAGTACCATGCTGTGCCACAAGGTGGTCGATCTAAATTTCTGATACAGTTTGAGGGTAGCCATTCCTCCTGATGGACAGCCAGTTTAAAGTCATGACAATGTAAGATGCTATGCAATGATTGCAGCAGAGTTGCTAAATCACATGGCTGCTTTCAAAGGTGGCCCAGCCTCTGATGGGGTCGGATAAGCCTGTGACAGGACCAGAATAAGTGCTGGGTGGGTGGACTGGGCACATTTTTGCATTGGGGTATTCCACAGGGATATGATCCCTGTGGTAAGGACTTGAGATTGGGAGTGGCATAGGTATGGACTAAGATGTTGTGGTGGTTGGGTGGGCAACAGAACACCACTTTAGGAGAGGTCAGAAGGATCTTGGGTAGAATGTCTCTCATTTCTGGGCATGATGACAGATAATCAAGGCCTTGACTAAGGATGTGATTTAATTATTCCAGTCCAAGGTGGTATTATACGTTGCTTGCAAAGGCCATTTTGAGCAGCAGCTGAATTGTATTTTTAAAGGAAACGCCTTTTGCTACTGTGAATGGTTTTATTTTTGTAAGTCACCCATACGAGTTTCGTCTTTGTGTCAAGGCATCATCAGTTGGTGTCAGCACTCGCTACTCCACGTCAGTCTCTTTCTGGCAATCAGGTCGAAAGGTTACACTGTTTCTGGAACACATTGCAGTTTTCTGGTTCCACTGTGACCTGCTGCGATGGCTGAAAATATTTTTTTTTTGTTTCTAATATGCTAGTGTTAAGTAGTTTTATTATGAGTGGTAGTTTGATTTACACCATATGGACTTGTTTGTAACAATTATTCACATTGTGCTTTATACATTTATTTTATTTTATTTTATTTATTTATCTTTTTACATCTTTGACAGTCATTATCATCATTTGGTTGTCTGCCGTACAGCAGGTTTAGACTGCATAGCCCTCCATGCTTCTCTGTCTTTTGCGATCATCTTTGTTCTTTGGTACCCTCCTAGTCGCTTGCTGTCGTCATCCAGCATCTGGTACCTTCTTCTTCCCCGCCCTCTCTTTCCCGGAATGTAACCCTCAATTGCCTCTACCAGAAGACAATCTCATCTCAAACTGTGACCTAGACAGTTTAGTTTCCTGTTCTTTATTGGCAGCAACATCCTCTGTTCCTCTTGAACTCTGTTCAGTACTTCTTCATTTCTGGCTTTATCGATCCAGCTAATCTTCTCTGTCCTATGCCATATCCACAAGCTTCATGGCAGTAGGTGACAGTGGAACCAGAAAACTGCAATGTGTTCCAGAAACAGTGTAACCTTTCGACCTGGTTGCCAGAAAGAGACTGACGTCGAGTAGCAAGTGCTGACACCCACTGATGATGCCTTGACACAAAGGCAAAACGCATATGGGTGATTTACAAAAATAAAACCGTTCGCAGTAGCAAAAGGCGTTTCCTTTAAAAACATTACAGTGAAATACAAGGTGGTATTGGATGACAAGAAGGACACTCCTTTGTGACTGGTTATTGGAGGTGGAGCGAGAATTGGTGGTGTATGGAGATATGGCATGGGAAATCCATTTGCAGACTGGGTCAGGAGTGTAATGCATGTCTGTGAAGGTCTTTGGCATATTGGGTAAGGGACTAATCTTCACTGCAAAATCACCATCCATATGTGGCAAGGCTGTATGGGAGGGATCTTTCGTGTGTAACGGATGACAGCTGTCAAAGTGCAGGTACTGTTGGTAATTAGTAGGTTTAATGTAGACGGAGGTGTGGATGGAGCCATCAGTTAGGTGTAGGTTTACATCTAGGAATGTGACACACTGGGTTGAGAAGGACTAGGTGAAACTGGTGAGAGAGAAGGAGTTGAGGTTGTGAAGGAACAAGGATAAAGTGTCCTGGCACTTAGTTCAAATCATGAAAATGTCATCAATGAACTTGAACCACATCTACATCTACATACATACTCCACAATCCACCGTAAGGTGCATGGCGGAGGGTACACATGTACCACTATTAGACATTTCCTTTCCTATTCCACTCCCAAATTGAACGAGGAAAAAAAAAGAATGCCTATATGCCTCCGTACAAGCCCTAATTTCTCTTACCTTGTGTTTGTGATCACTACACAAAGTATAAGTAGACTGCACCAAGATTGTACTACACTCAGCTTCAAATTCTGGCCCTCTAATTTTCCTCAGCAGAAATTCATGAAAAGAACATCGTCTTTCCTCCAGCGATCCCCAATTGAGTTGCCAGAGCATTTCTGTGACACTCGCACATTGGTCGAACCTACCAGTAACAAACCTAGCTGCTTGCCTCTGAACTGCTTGTATATCTTCTTTTAAACTGATCTGTTGCGGGTCCCAAACACTTGAGCAATACTCAAGACGTGGTAGTACTAGCGTTTTATACGCAGTCTCCTTTACAGATGAAGTACATCTTCCCAAAATTCTCCCAATAAACTGAAGTCGGCTGTCCGCCTTACTCACAACTGTCCTTACATGTTCGTTCCATTTCATATCGCTCTGGAATGTTACGCATAGATATTTGAACAACGCGACAGCATCAAAAAGCTCACTACTAATGCTATATTCGAACATTATGGGATTGTTTTTCCTACTCATGCACATCACCTTACATTTTTCTACATTGAGAGCTAGCTGCCATTCTTCACACCAACTAGAAATTTTGTCTAAGTCATCCTGTATGCTATTACAGTCACTTAAAGATGACACCCTCCCATACACCACAGCATCATCACCAAACAGCCGCAAATTACAAGTTACTCTGTCCATCAGATCATTTGTATAGATAGAAAATAATAGCAGTCCTATCACACTTCCCTGGGACACACCTGACGATACACTCGTCTCTGATGAACACTCGCCGTCGAGAACAGCATGCTACATTCTATTACTTAGGAAGTCTTCCAGCCAGTCACAAATCTGTGAACCTATTCCATAAGCTCGTATCTTCGTTAGCAGTCTGCAGTGTGGCACCGCGTCAAACGCCTTTTTGAAGTCGAAAAAACACAATCCGCCTGTTGCCCTTTGTCCATGGCTCGCAAGATATCATGTGAGAAAAGGCAAGCTGAGTTTCACATGAATGATGTTTCCTAAACCCGTGCTGATTCATGGAAAGAAGCTTTTCCGTTTCAAGGAAATTTACTATATTCGAACTGAAAATATGCTCCAAAATTCTACATGAGTCTGATGTCAACGATATTGGCCCGTGATTGTATGGGTCGGTTCTCTTTCCTTTCTTATACATGGGAGTCACCTGCGCTTTTTTCCAATCACTAGGAACTTTGCGCTGAATTAAAGATTCGTGATAAATGCAAGCTAAGTAGGGGGGCAATGCCGCAGAATACTCTTTGTAAAACCGAACTGGTATTCCATCCGGACCAGCAGACTTTTTCGTATTTAGCTCTCTCAGCTGCTTCTCTACACCGGAAATACCTATTGCTATGTCCCCATTTCAGAATTAGTACGTTGATCAAATGATGGTACATTTGTGCGGTCCTCCTGCGTGAAAGATTTCTTAAAGATTAAATTTTAAAACTTCAGCCTTCTTGATTGGTTTATGAACTTTGGTCACCATCGACGCTATGATGATATCATGATCACTAATTCCTGTCTCTACACAGACATCGTTATTAAGGTCAGGCCTGTTTGTGGCTATTAGGTCTAGAATATTTCCATTACACGTGGGTTGCCGGTTTAACTACTCAAAACAGTTTTCGGACAATGTGTCCAAAAGTAGCTCCCAAGACTGCTTGTCTGTACCGCCTGAAATGTAACTAGCGAGGTCGCAATCTGTACTATTAGGTTGAAGTCTCCTCTGACTAATATTACATGGCCCGGATACATATTCACTACCTGGTGTAGACTTTCTTTGAATGATTCTAAAACTGCTACAGCAGCACTGGGAGGCCGGTAAAAACAGCCAACTATTAACTTTACTTCTTTTAGACCTGTTATACATGCCCAGATAACTTCACAGTTACTTTCAACATCGATCTCAGTAGAAACAATATCTTTATCCACAGCGATGAACACTCCTCCTCCAGTTGTATCAGATCTATCTTTCCGATATACATTCCACGCTTCGCTAAATATTTCTGAACTTGCCACATCATGATTTAGCCAGCTTTCGGTGCCTAAAACTATCAGAGTGCAATAACTTCCATGCAGTGCACCAAATTCGGGAACTTTGTTTCTAATACTCTGTAAGTTCGCGGTTAATATTTTGATGTTCGAATTTTTGTTCTGAACATGGCCTGAATTCGCTGTTTGAATGCTGACAGGCGAGTGCTCATCAGAGTTAGCGCCTAGCCTAAAAAACCCCCATGTGCACTCCACAAGTACTCTGCTACCCGAGTAGCCCCTTCCTTAGTGTAGTGCACCCCTGATCAATCTAGGGGCACCCTACAATTCCCCACCCGATAACGCAGATCCAGAAATTTGCAGCCATAACTGTCACAGAGTCAGCGAAGCCTCTGGTTCAGACCCTCCACTCGGCTCCAGACCATAGGACCCCGATCAACCCTGGGAACAATGCTACAAATCGACAACTCTGCTTGCACCCCGCATGCAAAAGCAGCAGCCTTCACCAATTCCGCCAGCCGCTCGTAGGTCCTGAGGATATCCTCAGAACCCAAGTGACAAGTGTCATTGGTGCCGACGTGAGCCACGACTTGCAGTTGACTGCACCTCGCACCCTCGATAGCCACCGGCAAGGCCGCCTCCACATCTTGGATGAGGTCCCCCGGCAGACACACCAAGTGCACGTTGGAATTCCTTCCGGATCTCGACACTATCTGCCTAAGGGGCTCCATCACACGCATAACATTGGAGCTTCCAATAACTAATACTGCCCTCCCCCCATGCACCTGCTCGGACCCTGCTGAAGGTGTGGCCACACGTTCACTCACAGGACGAACGGGCGCAGACGGACGTCCAGCCTCCACATTGGCCTTCCGCCTCAAGCGACGCAAACACTGTACAACCCGCCACTCCCCTTGCGGAGAAGGCGGCTCGATGATGTCCGGTACACCTGAAGGTGCCTTGGTAGCAGGGACAGAGAGCAAAGCGTGAGACACCTGAGGTGTCCCACTCGACGCACCATACTCCCCACCATCGCTGCACCCGAGACAGCAGCCTGAAGATGACTGACCGTAGACAACAGCATGCTCAGCTGTTCGCAAACTGCGGCCAACTCCTCCTGCGTCTGCACACAGTAAGCACACATCCTATCCATCCTATCGATACAATTAACTGCAGAAAGTAGAAAACTAAATAATCAACTTTTAAGTACCTAGTACTCTAATAAAGGCGGCTGGCTGCTGACTGAACTGTGGTCAGTGGTAAATACACTGTTAAATCAACAAAACTGAGTCCGGCAGTTATCAAAATAAACAAGAATATCTGTGGATACACCGTTATCAAACGCGCAGGAATATAAGCTTAGCGCTGTTTACGATGGGGCACTGGTGGCACTGGCACTGGACTCACTGATAACGAGCTTAGTAATGGTCTCTGACTTGTTTTGAAATACACCATTCAAAGACAAAGACTAAACACAACGGTATTTATCAAATATGATAGAATAAACTATTAAAATAGTAGTACAAACGAAATCTGCAAGTACGCGGGAATAAACCTCTTAGAAAAGAAGTACTAACGAAAATGAACTAGACTGGAAAATTAAAATTCACACAAATTAAATTAAGATACTTAGCGCTGTTTACGATGTGGCACTGGTGACCACTGGCACTAGACTCAAAATGTGACTGCACTCGTAGGAAGCGGTATAGAGAAAAATTCCTGCGAAAAATGTTGTGGCTAGGTTGAAGATGAAGCACTTGTCATTCCATATAGATGAATCACTCATGGAACAGGAAGAGGTTTGAAATGAAATCCAGGTGAAGTCTGGAATGGTGAAGTCATTGTAGCCATTGACTATCGGCTGGAGCAACATCGTATTCCCTTTGAAAAACTGGCATGAAAGTTGCGAAACAATCGGAGTCACAAGGTGATGAAATTGGAGCAGCGAGAAGTCCTGGCAGAGGTTGGACTGGCACGTTCATTGCAGTGAGTCAGCAAAAAAACGACCACGATATTTTACAGAAGAAACCGGCATGGAAACTAATAAACTGCACAATGTGTGCAATGAGTTGCTGAACATTGCACTCTGGGTCACCAGTATGGGACTCTAGAGGGGTTTTAACTCCAGAGAAACCACATATGTGAATCCAGAAATGCACTTCATTGCTTATCATCTACAAGTAAAGAAACAGACTGAGGAAAACATGGCCAGTGGGCACAGAGACAGTGTTGCCCCAAAGATACACACTGAGTTTTGCTGCTGTATAGATCGATGTGGTCATACTGCCACACATTCTTGTCTCTGGAATTTCTACAAATTCTATTCCCATAAGGGCCAGTGTTTGTCAAGTTATTTCTTGTATTGGTCAACACTATAACATTGCTGGAAAGTCATACATGAGTAAAATGTTACTAAAACTATCACAGAAAGATTATCACACTACTAGGAAACCAACTAAAATGCCATATATATATATATATATATATATATATATATATAAAACAACAAGTAGATAACTACTAGAAGAAGAATTAAAACAGGATCAGCCCAGAAAAGGTCACTAAAGGAGACGTGGACTCAACAGAAGAAACAACAAGTAGTGAAGTGAGTGACAAGATAATGGCATCTATAAATCAGCCAAACCTTTGTTTAGGCCAAAGCAAGAAAAACAAAAAGTCTCCAAGGTAAGCAGTGCTCGGTGCTTCTTAGTCTTCCATAAAAACACCCAGTCCATAAAAAAGAAACTGCAAGGACTAGAAGTAGAACTGCAGGCTTTACACAGCTCACTTGTTTGCATAACAGAACATTGGTGTAAGGGGCAAGAACTAACACATGTAGCACTAAACTCATATGTTCTAGCATGTCATTATAGTAGAACCACTATGCAATGTCGTGGATCACGCATATATGTAAAAAGAGAGAGTGTGTTTAAAGTAAGGAATGACATTATAGCATTGATTGAGGAAAATTATAGAAATTTCAGCTATAGAAATTTGTAAATTAAATGTACTCCACAGGCTCACTGTACTATGTATTTACCATGCTCTCAGTGGTGACATGGATACTTTTATTGTAAAGCTAACACAAGTATTTGACATGGTCTCTAAACCCAATGGCAAAATTCTCATCTATGGAGATTTAAATATCACCACATTGAACCCAAATAGGACATGCAACACTTTCCTAAACATTTTATACAGCTATAATGTTTCACCATTGATTAACGCTACCATAAGGATAACCAAGAACTCAGCATCATTAATTGACTACATGCTAAAAGATATAGAAAAAGATAGAGGTGATGTTGTTGTAGATCATCTTGGTATCTCTGACCATTCCAGTAAGTTCTTAAAATTAAACATAACTGTAGAAACCAACACCAAAGTTCTCAAGTAGATTTTTCTCCAAGTCAAAAAGATTTCTATTTGTCTCACACTTTACCAGTTAATCATGGGCAGAAGTGTACTAAGAGTCTACTGAAATGGGAAGTTTTCCAAGTTTCTATCACTATTTAAATTTAAAGAAGTGTTTCATAAAGTGCTGGCCTGGCATGGAGATGAAACATCCATCACTAAGCATGCGGCAACCAATGTCTTAAAGCACAAAATAAGAATTACTGGATTACCAATGGGATAAGGCAATCCTCTGAAACCTTTTGACACCTCAGTACCACAAAAACTACAATAACAATCTTGCATTTCAGAAGTACTACTATACATACAAAAAGTTATATAGAAAAGTATTGCTAGTAGCAAAATGGTATCAAATTGACAAACTCATAGAAAAAGCTGATTATAAGATCAAAGTAGCCTGAGATGTAACCAATCAGGTGAGAAATAGGAAAAAGGCAAGGTAAATAAATATTCAGTTTCAACTTAATGGTACCACAGTACATGACCCCCCCCCCCCTCCTCTTTCCACAAAACTAGCTAACTTCGCAAATAAATATCTCAGCAATGTAGCTACCAAACTATAGCAGACGACTGACACTGATACACAGGACTTACAAATACTGAACAATGTACCACACACATTGTCTCTGTGACACACCACAGCAAAAGAAGCAAGCAAACTAGTGCAGAATCGTAAATCTTCAGCTTGCTGAAGGACTGCATGTACAATATCAAAAACCCTCTAGTGCACATCATAAATGAATCCTTTACCAAAGGTTGCTTCCTGGAGATACTAAAGCATGCAAAAGTCCTTCCTATACTCAAGAAAGGTAACTTACAAAGCAAAGAAAATTACAGACTCATCTCTTTACTCTCATCATTTTCCAAAGTTATTGAAACAGTAATGAAAAATAGGCTCTACCAATGAGCTACCTCGACACGACTCACGGCCCATCCTCACAACTTTACTTCTGCCAGTACCTCACCTCCTACTTTCCAAACTTCACAGATGTTCTCCTGTGAAACTTACAAGACTAGCACTGCTCAAAGAAAGGATATTGTCGCGTTGAAATGGAAGCAGGCTTGACTTCGAAGGCAACTAAACACAGCACTTATACTGAAAGCTTTTATTACGAACGTAACATACACACAGCACTGACTGCCTGTCAGGCAGACTGCTCTGCTATTTATACACAGACAGAATGTACCAGAAATTAGAAGAATAGCTAACATAAGAAACAAGTAGAATTTACAAGTGAACATAAGAAAGATATATAACATTCTGGAATTGTTGATTACAAAGAAATAAATTTTTGCCAGAGGTCGGGGTTGAACCGGCAACCTTCAGCATCACAGTCTGTGACGCTATCCCTTGTGCCACACCGGCAATTGGTTTACATGGTGTCTCACAGCATTGCTCTCTCTCCTGGAAAAACAGCGCCCTCTGTTATGTTCCCTGTGGAGTCAACTGCAATGTCCTGGATCTTGACCTAGTCATGGGTCCTCTGTGTGGCAGTTCTAGAGCAACCTTACCTTCTCCACCATTATCGACAACAGACGTTCCTGCCGTGGCTTCATCAGTAACTTTACGGTCCTTAGAGTCTTTGAAGAAGGACGTGAACAATGTCTCTTCATTTTTGTCGTTTCGACGACGGCTCATAATCCTCAACTTCGTATGTGACGTCTGACAGGCGGCGTATGACACGATAAGGAGCAAAGTATCGCTTCAATAAGTTTTCTGACAGTCCAACCTTCGATACAGGGGTAAAAATCCATACCATATCTCCTGGGTTGTACACAACAGGTCGGTGCTTGTCGTTATACCACTGACGGTCCTTCTCCTGGGCGTCCAGTGTCCGTATGCGAGCCAGCTGTCTTGCTTCTTCGACCCTGGTGATTAGCTGTTTGACATACATATCCTCAGTTGGAACAGGAACAGCTTATCCATTGTCATCTCAGCTTCACAGCCATGGAGCAGGGAAAATGGCGTGAAGCCTGTGGTGTCTTGTCTTGCGGTATTGTAAGCAAAAGTCACGACTGGCAGAATTGTATCCCAATCCTTCTGCTCAACATCGACGTACATCGATAGCATATCAGCTAACGTCTTGTTAAAACGTTCCATAAGACCATTTGTCTGAGGATGGTCTGCAGTTGTCATACTGTGGACAATGTCACATCGTGACATTACCTCTGATACTAGGTTTGACTGGAATACTTTTCCACGATCAGATATTATTACACGTGGTGCTCCATGCTTCAAAATAATGTCTTCTACAAGGAATTTTGCGATCTCTGGAGCATCTGCAGTCGGCACAGGTTTGGTGACAGCATAGCATGTGAGGTAGTCAGTGCAGACTATTATCCATCGATTACCGGTTGTCGACTTCATGAACCCCCTTAAAAGATCGACCCCAGCTCGGTGGAATGAATCTGCTGCCGGTGGAATCGGTATGAGATGCTCTGGAGGTAATTGCGGCACATGCTTCCGTCGCTGGCACTCTTTACAGTGACTCACATAGTGCTTGACAGATCGGTAGAGACCTTTCCAGTAATACCTGCGTCTGATTCTGTCTATGGTCTTCACGAATCCCAGATGACCGTATATCGGAGCATTGTGGAAATATTTGAGAATAGCTGGCTGCAGAAGAGCTGGATCGACCAGTAGCCATTAGGGGCCCAGTGGATCATAGTTGCTCTTATACAATGTTCCGTTTATAAGTTGGAACTCTCCATTGATCGGTTCTCCTTTCTCCAAGGCCTCTATCGTTTTTAATAGTGCTGGATTTTCCATCTGTTCAGCTGTAACGTCATCTAATTCAGTGAGGGCTGAAATTTCATTCATGCTGTTGTGTTCCACTAATGGATTCCTCGAAAGGCAGTCGGCATCCTTGTGTTTGTGCCCACCCTTAATAACACTGTGACATCGTACTCTTGGAGTCTTAGTGCCCATCTTGCTAGTCGACCTGATGGATCCTTCAAGCTAGTTAGCCAACATAAGGAATGGTGGTCTGTCATGACGGTGAATGGTTTGCCGAATAAATATGGCCGAAACTTGTTGATAGCCTAGATAACTGCGAGACATTATTTCTCAGTTGTAGAGTAGTTTATATCGGACTTTGAGAGTACTCTTGATGCATAGACTATCACTTTTTCAGCACCTTCCTGAACTTGTACAAGCATTACACCTATTCCATAACCACTGGTGTTCCGTTCTGTTTCCGCATTCTCGTCATACAAAGCTAGCACTGGTGCAGAAGTTAGAGCCTCCGTTGACTAGTTGCCACAAGAATTTTATCTCTTTGGCAACGAAGAGGCACTTCTTTGGATTGAGGCAGAGTCCTGCAGCCTGAACACACTTCAACACAGTTGACAGGTGACTCAGATGTTCTTCAAATTTTTTCGAGAAAACGACAATGTCATCTAAATAGCAAAGACTCGTCATACACTTAAGGTGTCGAAGCAAGTTGTCCATCATGCGTTCCAATGTGGCCGGAGCATTAAATAAGCCAAATGGCATTACTTTGAATTCATAGAGGCCATCGGGTGTAATAAAAGCTGTCTTCTTCTTGTCAGCTTCGTCAACCTCGATTTGCTAGTAACCTGTCTGCATGTCCATAGTTGAGAAATATGTAGCTCCTTTCAAGCAGTCTAAAGTGTTGTCAACGCACGGCAATGGGTAGACATCTTTCTTTGTGATTTAGTTCAGCCGATGATAATTGACACAGAATCGCCACGTGCCATCCTTCTTCTGTACAAGGACCACCGGAGACGACCAAGGACTCTCCGAAGGTTGAATAATGTCATCTTGCAACATCTTCTCCACTTTCTCCAGAATTATCCGTCTTTCAGCTGGCAACTCTATATGAACGCTGGCTAATTGGTGGCTCATCCCCAGTATTGATACGGTGCTTTATCGTGGGCCATTTCGTCTGACTTTTCCCCTGCTGAGGTGTGAATGCACCGGAAAATTGACGTAGTATAGCCAACACCCACTGGCGTTGTTTCTTGGTCAGTCCAGACCCTATTGGCAGTTCCACATTTGTTTCCTCCAGCGTGTTGTCTGTACTAACAGCAGAGAATGGGCCTTTGTTGATGATGTTGAGCTCACCGTCCTGGATTGCATCAGCCGTCCCAATACACATTCCCTTGGGGATAAGTTGCGACTGATCGTGGCAATTAGTGATCCAAACCTCTCCTCGACCTCAGTATCCGGTAATGCTTATGATAGCCGCTGGTATGTAAATTTCTTTGGTGAGCCTGATAAATGGTTTACTATCAACAAGCACTTCACAGTTTAATCGCTCATCTGTATTTGTGACAGCAACTCTACTCATCGTCAATGGCGGGATTGTCACATTGTCAATGGCAAATAACTTCCCAGAAAATTCTGTATTACGTGTATCCGGCGGAACAACTTCTTCAATTTGCAGCTCAGATCTTCCACAGTCAATGATAGCTTGGGATGCCTCAAATAACTCCCATTCGAGGATGACATTGTGACTGCATTCTGTTAACACGACAAATTCAAACTTGTGACACAAGTTCCTACTGGCTGGATGTACTTTCCATTCACGACCTTTAGCACAGTTGCCCCAGTATCACAGAACATTCGTCCCGGGCACGACCAACCCAAGGTGTGGTGCGACCCGTGCTGAGGGGTGCGTGGCACATGGGTGGATGTGTCTCGAACGGAGCCTCAGGCATACCGGGCGACCTCCCTGAGTAAGTTGCCTTGCACCACGTGGGGTTATCGTGGTGTGGACCATATAAATCCCCAAATCTCGTGGGACTAAGATGAACATGGAGGAAAAAATTATTTTAAAAGAATCCGAGGGCAATCTGAGACCTCAGATACTCAAACATCGGGATCAGGACCGATGGAGTGCACTCCTACTTCTCAGTCAGAGTCTAGACATGAGCAAGAAGTGGGAACTGTAACAGAGAAGTTGGACTAGATTAGGATTAAGGCCTTGTCTGGGGCTCAGAGGAGGAAACTTCTCAAGGAACAGAAGCAAAAGGAAGGAAAAAGAATGGCTTCCTAAACATAAGTGGAGGGAATCAAAAGGGCTTGAGCCCAAGACCCCCAAAAGTGTCCAGAACCCAAAAGTCTCGACAGAGGATTGGAGGGTAATTAACCAAAAGGTCGTTCCGGAAGGACGAACCCTGGTAGTGGAGGTCGGAGAGAAGTCCCTGAAGGCAATCGAGAGCAAGGCCTGAAACTGTTTTTAGGGTTCTTGCAGGTCGCCATCAGGGTAATCAAAGATCTTAAAGGCAATAATGGCAGCAAGATGGGGACTGGAAATGCTGCAGATAAACCTGCAGCACGGTAAAGGGGCCACTGCTGCCCTGAGCCGTCGCCTGGGGAGACAGGAGGTGGACGTGGCCCTGATACAAGAACCCTATTTATACAAAGGGGGTGTATCGGGCCTCGGTGGTACTGGAGGTAAGCTGATTTATGCCAGAAATCTAAAAAACTCCAGAACATGCATTTATGTTAGAAATGGAATACTTTTCATACCAATGATGGATTTTTGTTCCAGGGACCTCGTGACCATCAGGATGCAGCAATGTGAGGAAGGTATCAAGAGGGAAATTGTTTTGGCCTCAGCATACCTTCCTTACGAAGACAGCTCTCCTCCTCCTTTGGAAGTGAGGAGACTGACGGAAGCCTGCCATCGGCAAGGTGACGAACTGTTGGTGGGATGTGATGCCAATGCCCACAATCTATCGTGGGGCAGCAAGGACACCAACAGTAGAGGTGAGCACCTTCTTGAATTTCTCCTATCTAACAACTTGGAGATCCTGAATAGGGGTGATGAACCTACATTCAGGAATAGTAGAAGGGAAGAAGTAATTGACATAACTTTTTGTTCCATGATGATGGGAAGTTATGTCAAACAGTGGCATGTGGTCCTGGAGTCATCCTCGTCAGATCACATGTATATTAAATTCAAGCTTGAAATGGGAACCAGACCTATAGGAATCCCAGGAAAACAGACTCGCAGACATATAGGAGAGACCTTGACTTCAGCCTATCAGAAATTAAAACTTCGATAAGGAATCCAGCAGAGTTTGAGGAAGTAGCAGAGGCCATAACCTCTGCTATAGTGACCTCAACTGCTCAATCACCAAGAAGTGCACAAATAGGAGTGTGCCTTGGTGGAATAATAACCTGGAAATGCAAAGGAAACAGGTACGAAGACTGTTTAACCTTGCGAGGCGCAAAAGACAATGGGCAAAATATCGTGAGGCCCTTGTCAATTACAACCTTGCCATCAGACGGGCAAAGGAGGCATCCTGGAAGATATTCTGTGAGGAAATGGAGGGCACGGCTGCTCAAGCGAGACTTCATAAAATCCTCACTAGGGTACCAACTAATCCAGGAGGAACATTGAGGAAGGAGGATGGGGAGTATACAAAGACAGCACATGAAACACTGGAACTGCTCCTCAAGACTCACTTTCCTCAATATACTCTGGGGGATAACTCAGACCAGAATGTGATTCCTGAGAGACAACAGTTCTCAGGTATTCGCAAAGAGGACTGGGATCTGGCCAAGGAGTGTGTCGATTTGAGTAAGGTCCGATGGTCGGTGGGAACATTTCAACCGTTCAAGTCACCTGGCCCCGATGGAATCTATCCAGCTCTCCTGCAACAAGCGGGAGAAAATCTTATTAGATTCCTATGCAGGTTATTCAGGGTTAGCCTAGCAGCAGGAATCATTCCCAATGCCTGGAGGGCTGTGAAGGTTGTCTTCATTCCAAAGCCAGGGAGAATTGATCATACCAAGGCCAAGGATATGAGACCAATCAGCCTGTCCTCCTTCATTCTTAAGACATTGGAAAAGCTGGTTAATGTGCATGTTGGAGAAAGGAGGTTAAGTAGGGCTCCTCTACATTCAAACCAACATGCATATCAACCAGGTAAATCATGTGAGACAGCTCTCCACCAACTTGTTGGGAAGATGGAGAAACCACTACACTTTCAGGAGATAGCCCTCTGTATCTTCCTGGACATTGAGGGGGCTTTTAGCAACACGACCTTCGATTCCATGGTTACGGCAGCAGAGGTGCATGACCTAGGGACCACTATATGTAGGTGGACTAGGGCCATGCTCAGTGGAAGAAAGGTAGAGGCTACCATGAAGAATGAAAAAATGGTAATCAACACCACTAGGGGTTGCCCGCAAGGAGGAGTTCTTTCCCCTTTATTGGGGAATCTACTGGTGAATGATCTCATTGGAGAATTAAACTCTAGGCAGTACTTTTGCCAAGGATACACAGACGATCTTGTCATAGAAATACTTGGCAAATTTGCTGACACAGTGAAGAATATGGCACAAGGTGCCTTGGACATTGTGCAAGACTGGTGCAGAAAACAGGATCTGGGGTTAGTCCTAAGAAGACTGTTGTTGTACCATTCACAAGGAAACATATCCAACACTCAAGTTGGAATCTAAAGCTTTTCAATGAAGCACTACCTGTGAAGGGGACAGTGAAATATCTAGGGGTTACCCTAGATGAGAAACTGACATGGACCCCTCACATTAGGAATATTTGCTCCAAGGCAAAAGGTACTTTAGTAACTACCAGGAGAGCTTGTGGCAAAAATTGGGGCCTGAGCCCCAAGGGTATGCACTGGATATACACCACAGTGATTAGACCCAGGATCACCTATGGCGCGGTCGTGTGGTGGAAGAAGGTAGAACAGCAGGTTGCTGCTAAGGAGCTTGGTAAGGTGCAGAGAGTAGCCTGCTTAGCCATAAAAGGGGGAATTAGCAGCACACCAACTGCTGGGATGGAAACCATGTTGGATATGCCCCCATTACACCTTTGGGTCAAGATGGAGGCGGCAGCTGGTGCCTACAGACTCAAAACTGTCAACAACTGGAACTCTTTGGGATATCCAGAATCACACACTAAAATAGTGAGTGAGGTAAATATAGGAAAGGTTGGGGAAATGCCAACCGACTATATTATAACCCCATACTGCTTCAACAAGCCTTTCAGTATAACAATTGGAAGTAGGGAGCAGTGGGAGAAAATAGTTCGACACCGTACGGGGGATATTGTCTGGTTCACTGACGGGTCGAAATCAGACCAAGGCATTGGGGCCGGAGTATACGGGGTGCAGCCAAGACTGGAGGGCGTCATCTCTCTAGGGAAACTGGCCTCAGTATTCCAGGCCGAAATCACTGCCATCAGGGCATGTGTAGAGGAGCATTTGCGTAGGTGCTACAAAGATCGTAGCATCTATATCTATTCAGACAGCCAGGCAGCCCTGAGATCACTGGCAGCTCCTACAACAAGGTCTAAAATTGTTGCAGAATGTCACAGGGTTCTGGTGGAGCTAGGGGAAAGCAATAGAGTAAACCTATTGTGGGTCCCTGGCCACTCGGGGATCAGTGGCAACGAACATGCCGAAAGATTAGCCAGGATGGGGGCAGAGGCTCCATTTATTGGACCGGAACCTGTCCTGACAATCACCAAGGCAATGATTAAATTGGAGCTACGTAACTGGCTCAGAAGACAGCACGTAGAATATTGGACCAAAGTCCATCAACAAAAACATGGCAAGGTAATGATGCCAAAGCCTTGTTTTAAAAGAAGCTCTGCAATCCTAGGTCTGAACAGGAGAGAGATTAGACTCATGGTTGGATTGCTGACAGGCCATGGGAATTTCAAAAAACACCTACATACAATGGGAAGAACAGAAGAGGACCCTAAATGTAGGATCTGTGATGACGGTGATGAAACTGCATCACATCTGATCTTCGAATGCATTGCATTGGAGAGTAAAAGGCACAGAACATTTGGGACAATCAGACCTGAAGAAATTGTGTCTAATCTGGTAAAGGGACTCCTTGCACTGTTCAAGGGCATTGGTTGGCTTTACTAGACATAAGGGAGCGATACCGCACAATAAACTTAGTTTCGGTGTGGGCAGTGGCGGGTTAGACCAAGACTGTTTTGGCTTCCCTGAAAGAATCAAATCAAATCAAATCACAGAACATTGTCTTCTTTAGTGTGCGGCGGTAATTATCCAACAATACAGAGAAAGACGCTCCCGAATCAACAAGTGCCCGGACAGGTTGGCCGTCGATCAGTTTTCCCGACATCTTAGCGACTTTGTCCATGGAGGATTTTCATCTGTGGTGGCCTCACCTCCTTAGATGGTCACATCGCTTAGTTTTCCTGGGAGCGGCGGCTAGGGGAGCGGCTGGTACCTCTGTACGGCGATGGTGAATGGCTGCGGTGCGTCGGGTAGCGACCTCGTCTAGGGTACAGCGATGGGCTTCTTCCCATACGTTGACTGAACTCATCAGCTGGTGATTGCCTGGGATAGGACTGCTCTGATGGCTGACGTCTTGTGGCAAAATAATCGTCGCGAATACTGGCCTTCTCTCTCTGCAGTAGCGTACGACATGTCAAGGGCACCCACAGTGGAAACAAAGTGGTGTGTTGTCTTCTTTCCAACAGACATCTGTTCTTCTATGTGGCGTCATAGTTGCTGGGAAAATTGGTTGTGGCTGCGTCGGTCGGTTCATAGGCTGCCGTTTGGCGGCTGCAGCATAAGTCATAGCAGGGAGATGCAATTCTTGACGTCGGGTGCGTCTGGCAGGGCAAACAGGAGCTAATGTCTGAAATACCTCTTCCTCAGCGACATCGGCTCCCTCGTGACTTACAGGGCTTACATCCATGGCAATGATCTGATGCTCGCTCGGTCTAACAGTCCCAGTTGCCATAAATTGTTGTAATTCTTCTGTCACAATTTGTCGTATGAGAGAAGCGAAGTCATGCTGGTCTTCCACAATGGCCATAGGGACTACATTCGGGAGTCTGTCATACTTCTTGCGTACAACTCTCCTTTGTTGCATCTCTTCAATATGCTGGCACCACTTAATGAACTCTTCCATCGTAGCGACGTCTTTTATCGAAAGCAATACCTTTCTTAAGGTGCATGATTTTGTCGGCCTCAGTCATATTCGGATTCACTATGTTACACAGGGCCAAAACATTCTGTATGTACGACTGTGTCGGCTCACCATGTCGTTGGGCCCAGTTCCTCAGTTTTTCTTCCGCCGAGCAGATTTGTCGCTGGCGGTCTCCAAACGTCTTCTTAAGTTCCTCCTGGAATGTCTCCCAGTCATTCAACTTGTCCTCATTGTTTTCAAACCATTGCTGGCTGTTCCGTCCAGGTAGAAATAAATGTTGGCCAAGCACATCGTATGATCCCACCTGTTTTACTTGGCGACTCGGTCAAACCCTTTTAGCCATTTGTTGGGGTCCTGTCCAGTGTCTCCAGAGAACACCGACAGGTGTCTGATGTGCAGGTGGCTTACCGCTGGTTTCGTGTCCATGGTTCTTCTGGTGATACGGACTTTTGGAAGGATGTACTCGGTGTATCCCTTGTATTCTGGTTCCAGTCTGTGTAAGCGACGGCTTTTACGTTGCCTAATCGGAGCCACGCTGATGCAGCTGTTGCACAGTGTACCCGGCGCCTCCACCAAACAATGTCGCATTGAAATGGAAGCAAGGATGGCTTTGAAGGCAAGTAAACACAGCACTTATATTGAAAGCACGTTTATTACAAACTTAACATACATGCAGCACTGACTGCCTCTCGGGCAGAGTGCACTGCTATTTATACACAGACAGAATGTACCAGAAATTAGAAGATTAGTTAACATAAGAAACAAGTAGAATTTACAAGTGAACATAAGAAAGATAGAGAACATTCTGGAATTGTTATTTACAAAGAAATAAATTTTTGCCGGTGGTCGGGATTGAACCGGCGACCTTCAGCACCACAGTCTGTGACGCTAATCCCTGCGGCATGCTGGCAGTCGGTTTACATGGTGTCTTGTGGCAATATTGTGGAGACATGGCTTAGCGCTCCCCGCACTTGCTCGCAGAAGGCAGAGGTCCCAGTTTCGAGTCCCAGTTCCGGCACACAATTTTAATCTGACAGGAAGTTTCACATCAGCACACATTCTGCCACAGAGTGAAAATTTCATTCTGAAAACATCCATTAGGCTGTGGCTAAGCCATGTCTCCACCATATCCTTTCTTCTAGGAGTGCTAGTCTTGTAAGTTTCACAGGAGAACTTCTGTGAAGTTTGGAAATTAGGAGGTGAGGTACTGGCAGAAGTAAAGTTGTGAGGACGGATCATGCATCACAAAGGGGTAGCTCAGTCGGTAGTGCACTTGCCCGTGAAAGGCAAAGGTCCAGGTTCAAGTCCCAGTTCTGGCACACAGTTTTAATCTTCCAGGAAGTTTCAATCTTCAAAAATGTTGGAAAAATATATAAGTTTTCAAAGTCATGGCAAGAAGGTAAACATATCAACAACAGCCAATTCACGGTTAAACATGAATCCTAAAAATGATGGTGAAGTAGTTCCAGTACCAAAGAAGACTGCTCATTAGTAACATTAATTGCCTGTTGTGAAAACTATTCCAGAATTTAAAATTTGTAAGTTCTGTTTTTTACACATACTATGATTATTAAAGCAGAATTTATTGTAAACAACATGATGATTAATTGTAGTGTTTGTTCCTAATACTAACAGCAGCTTTGACTACTTTGTATTCTCCTCCAATACACAATCTGCAACTAAAAGAATAATTTTCCTCCAACATAAAAAAAAATCATACACTTTTCCATGAAATGACCAAGGCTTCTTTCTCTATGTCCCAAAAGATGTGAAAAGGATGTAATATCAGAGATAGTGTGTTATTCATCAGTGATGTATCACATTAAACTAGTTCACCTGGAAAGATGACCTCGGATTTGATGCAATGATGACAGATGCTACCTGGGGGATAGTATTTCTACTAATAATGGCTTCAGTGTCATCCAGCCACAGTCAGTGTCATCTGTGTGTACCTCTTAATAGGGAACATTTACAGCAATAAGGCCCACTGTGATACAACACATGAAGTAAATAGGGTAAGCAATAGTGCTTCCTAAAGCTAGCTGACCGAGTTTAAAAGGGATCAAATTGTAATCTCCAGAATGGTGGAATAGTCCTTTCAAAGAATTGTGACACAAGTTGAAGTGCTGCATCAGTTGTACAATACTGCTGTTTGCAATAGTCACCTGTGGTGTAAGTTCCAAAAGCCAACAGTTGCCAACTCGTAACTAGCACACATCCAGCCCATCGTCTACTCACAGCACAGCACCAATGTGCGTGACTTCACTGGTGCCATCAGAGGATCACTTGGAAGGTGGAATGCTGGCCAGTGGTCTTCAGTGATGGAAGCAGATTATGCCTGTGTGCAAGTGACGGTGAGTTACACTTACCATGTAGAGCGCTCAAGTGCTGTCTTGCAGAGTACATTCACCCAAGACTTATGGATCCCCCCTGAGCTTTTTGGCTTGGGCCTATAAGCTACAACTCTCTTTCATCATTGGTGCTTGTGGAGGAAATTCTGATCAGGGCTCTGTATTTGCAGAACGTTGTAAAACCCATTCTTTGGCCATTCTAGCCACAGGAAGGTGATGTGTCAAGTCAACAAGATAATGGTTGCCCAGACACTACTCGTGAAAGTCAACTTGCTCTGCAAAAAGTGGAGCAACTTCTTTGGCCAGTATGATCTGCAGGCTTGTCTTCAATTAAGCATATGTGGGATATAGTGGGATGAGAACTGACACACGAGACTCATCAACCCACAACTCCTGCAGAACTACGTTAACTGGACATGCTGTATTCTCCATCTGTATGATCCAATGGATGCCAGAATCAGCATCAATTGCCTTCTGGAACCTCAGTACCACCTGAGCTATATATCTAAAATTGTAATCATTTCATGTACTCCAAATGCACTGGTTCAACAATAAATGAGTTTATTCAAAAACTATAAGAGTGTGTACTAATTTTTACTTCTGGCAGTGTAATTTGCGAATAAAACTGTTTGAATTAATGAGCAGAAGCTCAATGCAGTAACAGCACCAAACGTTATGTCAGAGAATGTATTCATTTCACATTAGTGTCATTCAAATGACATTTATACGATAGGTATACACTCAAGAAAATTAGTTTTTAACATTCCTTCCCTATTGATTCATATCTGGTTTTATTATCTATATATATTTCAACTTATTACTTAAAATTATTGTGGTGAGCCAAATACTGATCTGTTTTATGTTTTTAGAACTGTCTTGTGACATTAACATTACTATATCCTCTGACAAGGAGACCACATGGGTGTCAGATTTTAGAATTTCTTTATATTTATGGTACCTGAAGTTCAGAATGTAAATAACAATCAGCCAAAGCCATTCGACACAACTCTCAAAAATTCTCCAGAAAATCGACTTTGAAGTTTTGCAAAGTACAAGTACCAATAATGAATACAGTTGCAGTATCTGTCGGTGTATCACAAGTGGGCCAGGCACCATGGCTCAGCGCACCCAGTCAGGGGGCTAAACGCCCTTTGTAATAAAAAAAAAGCTGAGCCATATATACAATGAACAAACAAGAACCAAATGAAACAACGGCTGCAAAACTTAGATCCACATCAAGGGGTCAAAAAAACAGTGGTAGCATTCTGGCTTCACATTCAGAGAGTCAGGGATTCGAATCCCACTACGACACACATATTTTTTGGTTTCGAATTCAGTTATATAAAATATTTTGGGATCTCTAGTTTCACATGTTGTGCCAGTTTTTGTTTATGTGTATGTAGACGAGCTGAAAACCTTGTCGTCACATACAACGATGGTTGACTAGGTTAGTTGCTTGGAAAGCCATTAGCAGCTATGGAGATGACTTTTCAAAAACAGTGTCATAGCTTGTCACAAACTGAACAATCAAAGACAACTGTCATGAACTAATAGTGAAGCCAATACTGTGGAAAAAAAAAGAAGAGAGACATGTTTTTTTTTATTCAAACCATCATTATTGATAACCTTCTATAAAATATAGAAAATTATGAATAAACAATAATATGTGTAATTTTCGTGAAAATTGTCATTGGATATTAAAATTGTGTAAGTATTCCAACACAATGAGAAAAAAAAAAAAAAAAAAAAAAAAAAATGATCTGACAGGATTCGAACCACCAAACTTAGGGGTGGAAAGCCAGAATGCTACCACCTGAGCTACACCTAGATATGCTGCAACTGTTTTAATTAGTGGTACTTAACGTGTACTTGCAAAACTTCAAAGTCTATTTTCTCGAGAATTTTTAGAGTTGCGTCGTATTGCTCTGGCTGATTTTTATTTGAGTTCTCAAATTCACATACCATAAATATACAAAAATTCTAAAATTCGACACCCATGTGGCCTACTTGTGGGACATTGAAAACCATCATTTTTCTTTATCCCATTATTTTTCTAGGTTCACAAAAGTGACATAATTAGTGTTATTCAAGCTAAACTCTTGAAGACCTCTGATTCAAAGTTCCCCGTCCTCCCTCTCTCCGACCCCCAGGAATATCCATCTCTCACCGCCTTGCCACGATGCCTCACACACCGCAATCACCATCACCATAGTCACATCAACGGGTCCCACTCCCCGCCACATTCCCATCCTATTGATCCCCCAGCCTTCCTCCTCTACAATCACCAAAAAATCCTCCACCAAGCAAACAAGTGTGGTTCCTGCCCCCCACTAGCACTTCCTCCACTCCGTCCACTTCCCAGCCTGACCCCATTGACACTAAACCCCACACCTCTGACCTCCACACCTATGTCCTGTCCTGACCTGATCCTCATTTCCTAGATAATTGTATCCTATCCATCAAACTCCACAAGTACTTCTCCCCCCCCCCCCCCCCCCACTCACCGCAATTGCCCAGATCATCCTTTTAAAACATTCTAGCCCCATTTCCCACACTGACATGTTCCAACATCTCCCCCACATCCATTTAGGACCCAATACTGCCCTCACTCCCTACTATACTGCCTCCTCTCCATGTCATCCTCAACCTCCCCTCGCCGGCCGCAGTGGCCGAGGGGACTGAGGCGCTCCAGTCACGGTCAGCACGGCCACTACGGTCGGGGGTTCGAATCCCCCCTCGGGCATGGATATTTGTGCTGTTCTCGTTTGTAAGTAGTTCATCAGTGGTTTGTAAGTTTAGGGACTGATGACCCCATAGTTAAGTCTCATAAGCTTAACAAAATTTTGAACATTTTTTTTTCAACCTCCCCTCAGCCCGCCCAATCTCACTGCTGTGATCACCAAACTTTGCCCAGTGATCATGGAGGAGGAGCTGTTGAGCCAACTTAAACTTCCACCCCGATCTCTCCATCTGCCCCACCAAGCAGATCCACAACTCCTCTGACGCTACCTACCAGAAGTGGGTTTTTACCGAATCCGTATGTTCCGTAGACTACCTCCTCCTCGAGAGGTCATTGATCTGTGATTGCCACTACAAGGTGAATCATTCTTGCTCCTTCCCCCTTTCCAGTCCTTCTGTTGTGCACAATGCCTCATGTACAATTATCACCTCACTCAGAACTTCCGTAACCCCCCCCCACCCCCCCCAGCTTTCCCCACTTAAAATCTTCCCACTCTCTCAAACAATGTCCCAAACTCGCCTCCCCACCCATCTGCAACAGCTATGGTGCTCCCCAGCACACCTCCTACTCCTAAAATTGTAAGTACATGCCTGCCTCTGCCTCCCCACAACTCACTGTCCATATCTGACTCATCAACCCACCGATTCACCCTAATAACTCCATGTGCCCCCCCCCCCCCTCCCACAGTTGAGGACATCATCTGTTTTCTGTCACTGCTGTCCTCCAAATTATCCATCCATTCCAGCATCCCCACACCCTACACCAACACCAACTTTCTGTTTAGAATGTGAACATATATTGTTAGCACCCACCTACATAGGGAGACATTATCATCATAATAAAATAAGAGAAATCAGATCAAAAACAGAAAGATTTAGGTGTTCCTTTTTTCTGTGAGCTACTAGACAATGGAACTGTAGAGAAATACCATAAAAGTGGATCGATGAACCCCTTGTCATGCACTTCAGTGTGAATTTCAGAGTATCCCTGTAGATGTATATGTACAAAATATTGCCCTCGCTGCCCACACAATCCTCAAATTATTAACCTATGCCACCTTACACAGCAAAGACTATCATTTAACCTTCTACTGGCAAGTTACACTTGTATAAAGTACACCCTTAACCCTTTTCCTGTCTATTTCCCTGACCTCCCTCCCCCCACTGGCCCCCAATGGCACACCGTTCCTGCACTCTCCTCTATCACAATGTCTTCTCCCTCCCCAATAATAAACACCTCTTCATGCACACCGTCTCCCAACACTGCATGGACGCCTTCCTGCTGAACGAGACTTTCCTGCAACCCCATTGTCCCATCAGTACTGCTCCTAACCAACTCCACAATACAGCTGGTTCCCCTATTCTCACTCGAGATGGAGTGGCGATCGGCCACCTCAGTCATCACCCCATCCGGCTACAACCTCTTCTCAATAATCCTGCTGAACACCTCATCCTCAGCCTCTTTCTCCCCTCCCTCCCCATCACCCTTGCCACCATATATGTCCATAGTACTGCCCCCATCCCCTTCACATTCCTCAATCTTACCCTATGTATCATCAAACCAGACAGGTAAGAAATGGCAGTAGTACTCAAAGTAGCCATACACAATAAAGTGACTGTGAAAATAAAGATGTAGATGCAATGCAATGTTGGATAACTTTACAGCAACATTTCCAATTACATAAATAGAGTATATCTTATGTTATTTGTCTGCTCTTGTTCTTACAGCCATAGTGGTTTCCCCAATTTTAACAATTTACTTTTTCACTTTAATTCACTTCTCTTGTGCAGAATTAAAGTGACTTTAATGTTTACCCAGAGAGCATACTATATATTATAATTTAGCTTTTCTGACTGATGCTCCCATTTTGTAAGATGCTCTCTCTTTTTCTTTTGAATTTTGTGTCTTGTTCTTCATTACTGATAGCATAAATCATGTCAATATTTGCCCTGGGGTACACTTAATAGTTGTTAATAATGCAATTTTCAGTCACTAGAGCTATGCACTTGAAATAAGCTACATTTACCTACAGCTCTGTAGAATGATTTAAGCTACTAACAAAAATTTATATGAGTATGAAGTCTTTCACAATGGAGTCCTTGCATAAAATGTTCTCGGTTTTCTTGCCACATCAAATATGGGCAAGAGCCTAAGCTTACGAGTATATCCTCCATAGTCATCGTCAGGGATAAAACTGACTGCCGTGAACTGGAGGCTTCCGCTTATATAACCAGGTGATGGCTTCTCATTGGCTCGCTTATGTCACATTGGTAATGGAGCGTACTTGGGTGGTGGCATCTAAGTACATAGAATTTTCTAGTGCACTCTATTCCGTGTTGCTAGCAGCACCATCTCTTGCAGCAGGCGGTAATCTGTGAGTAGTTCTAGAAGTTCTGGGAGCCATCCTCTGTTCTTTCTTCTTCTCCAGTGATCGCTTCTATGCATTTCTGAGTACAAATTCTGAGTCTCTATTGATGTTATTTTCACATAACCTGTTTTGAATCACCTCCCTGACGACAGAGTCTCAGTAGTTTGAAGCATGAGCCAGTACTCTCAATTCTTCAAACAAAATCCAATGTTTATTTAACAGGCTGTGCTCAACCACCACAGATTTTTCTAAATGTCTGTTCTTCAGTTGTTCAACGCAGTGTTCGGAAACAGTTCTTATTGACTGCCCCATGTAATTTTTGTCACACTTGCAAGGAATGCCGTGAATTCTCGGCACTCTCAGGTTGTGGTTGCCTTTGACAGTTGGCATCATTTCTTTATTCTTCTAGGGAGGACGAAACACTGGTCTGATTCCTTGCCTGTTTAGGACTCTTCCAATCTTGCTAGTTATTGCACCACAGAATGGAAGCCACGCAATGTGTTGGTTCTCGATTTGTTGGCATTGCATTGTGTCTAGGTTTCCTCGACAGCGTGGACCTAATATCACGGGAGGAATATCCATTCTTTTTGAAGACCTCCTTCAGATGGTTAATCTCAGAGCTCAGGTGGTTCTAGTCTGAAATACTCCTTGCTCTGTGTTCCAAGGTGTTCAGCATAGCTTTCTTCCGAGTGGGATGATGAAACCTTCATGCATTCAGATACAATTCTGTATGCGTTGCCTTTCTGTACACAGAGTGTCCAAGTTGTCCATCTGATTTTTGTTCAATCAACATGTCTAAGAAGGGTAGCTTCCCATCCTTCTCTACTTCCACTGTAAATCTTATGTTTGGGTGTATTCCATTCAAATGCTCAACAGCTGCAGTGCCTCATTCCCGTGTGGCCAGATTAATAATATATCGTCAACATAACTGAAGAAGCAAGATGGACGAAAGGGAGCACAGAACTATTCTTGAAAGTCCTCCATGAAAAAGTATGCAAAGGCTGGTGACAGGGGCAAACCCATGGCTGTCCATCAGTCATTTCATAATAATTTCCACCATACAAAAAATAAGTGGTCATCAAAGTGTGCCAAAATAATTTCAAAATTTCTGGAAAGAAATGAGCAGCCAGCAGTGTTAATGTGTCTTCCACTGGTACTTTTGTAAAAAATGAGAGCATTTAGAGGCTGACAATTATGTCATTTGGGCCTATCCTTATCTGCTTTGTGATGTCAACAAACATTTTTGAGTTGTTAATATGATAAGAGCAGAGGCCAACTATTCCTCTTCCTCCTACTAACAAAAATTGTTACCAATGTTTCTGTATTGTAAACTTTAGTCTGGTGCCTGTTGTATTTTATATACATATAAGACACCATGCAGTCCAGTGGATATCAAGTGCAAACTAAGATCTGTTCCACTTAGGTCCCATTAAATCTCAAGTGGTAGGCCAGGAAGATGGATCAACTATGCCTTCTAAGCACATGAAATGAGAAGTTATCTTTCACCAGCCATGTGTCGAGAAAAAATATAATTTGTTAAATTCCAACCTGGACTTTCCATAGTGGGTTAGCCTTACACAAAATGAAAGGGAACGCAAATAAAATAATTATGACGAACACAGACTGAACAAGAAAATAATAATTCAATGCAATATTCTACTTTGTATTTCTGTGGCTGCATGAAATGAAACAAGATACATAAAAGGTTTGTTTCCTGGTAGATCAGTATTTATTGTAAGGCTGGTGGAATGAATTAAATTTTTATTTCTCCATTATCTGTGTTTAAACATGCAGATAAAATGGTTTATAGAATCTGGAGCATGGGACATATCACTGAGAAAAGCAATTGGTTTCCACATTCTGCTCATCCACTCTCAACGTCCCACACTCTGCCCATATCCTCCTTTACTGTAACTTATTCTTCCTCCTCCTTTTCTTTCCCTGTCTCTGTCTACCTCCTCCTTCCTTTATCTCTGTGTTCCGTATCCTCCTCCTTTTCTCTAACACTTTCCTCTTTCCCCAACTGTAGCTATTCAAGATAACAAAATTAAAAAATAGGAAGTTACTTCAAATATTGTGGTAATGGTGGCACATGACAACAAATTTACCTTCACAGAAAGTAAGAGAAATAATGATGCTGATGATCAACTTTATTTACAAACTTCATTACCATAATGTTCTAATATTCATGGCATCACTGTCCTAGCACTTGTGGCAGGTCATTTCTTCCATCTCACCTGCTTGGTATGCACAGCAAAAGGTCATAGCACTTAATTTTCATTGTTCACTTATTATGATAATAATGACATTTGAAGATTTTAATGTGTGATAAAAAGGATAACACCAGTGGTATGGATATGAAATTATTACGGCATGTCCACATCTTTTGTGTGTGTATGTGTGCGTGTGTGTGTGTGTTTGTGTGCACATGTGGAAAAAGTGGTAATGGTTTTATCTCCTCCTAACCTCAGTGGCTAGACAGATTCACCTATCTGTCAATGACTTTCCTGCACATCAAGTCAATTAAATCACTAATGCTGAAATAAAATTAATTTTAAACTACTACATGAATTTTAAAAAGAAATCTATGATAAAAACAACTGATCTTTTTAATCATCATAGTTTACATTACAATAAGTAAAACATAAGAGACTAGAAATGGTGACTCTTTACAAAGTTAAAAATCAATACTGTCTTAATCAGTCTTTTTTATCAAAAGTCATAATAACAAAATATAAAATATTCAACAATAAAAAAATCATCTAAAATAGAGCTGATAAACTATTTTAAACAAAAATTCATCACAAAATGAGTATTATTTAAGGTTTGTACATAAAAATCAGTGCGAGAGTAAAATGTCTTTGTAAAAAAATTAAAAACAAGGAAGTGCCTGTGTGGCAATTTTTTCTGAATCACAATGATGTTTACATTTTTAATTATAATTTCACTTTTCCTGAGACTCCACATGTCGCTTTTGTAAATTCCAACTAGACAAAGTCGTTTCTGTAAAAGCCTTTTCTGCTTCTTGCTTCTCAAATCCGTGAATATTTTGCAAAGCAAAAATGATGGCCTGAAAAACAAACATCCAAGAGTGTCAGAGCCCATAAAATTAAAATTAAATGATTAAGTTAAATGTAATACTTTCTTTTCATAACTGGCAATGATAAAATTTTTAATCATAATGCACATTTAAATCTATTAATTTGTATCAATGTTCTTAGGGATTCTAGTCCCAAATTCTTTACAGAAACTTATGACATATCAAGACAATTACTTGCATCTAATCACTTGTTAACTTTCAAGTTAATTTTATTACATAATGTAAATTTGTATATTGTCATTCTCTTCTTTTGAGATGTGGTTGTTTATTATTCCATGCAGAAATTAACAGTTCAAAATAAATAGATAAATAAAATAGCTTATTGAATATTTCATTCATTACAGTAACTGTGGTTTATAGGTTAAAAGAAAAAGTAGCCAGTTGCAGGGTTGTAGATTTATTAACTATCAGATTCAGGCAATTATTGCTATTCTCATAGTTCAGTGTAATTACATACACTTTTCGCAACAAATTAAGTATTGCAGATGTAAGTGCTTATCTTAAAATTAGGGATGGGTCGAACCCCAATTTCACTTAATGGAATCCAAATACCGAATCTTAAATATAATATATGTGCCGAATTCTGAACTCGAATCGAATCTTCTGAATCTCAAACCTAAATAATCTGTCAAATCAAGTACATGTATTTCAAAAGAAATACTACTCTAACACAGCCAGTCATGAAGATAAAGCCATCTGGGGTGAATCCCAAATGACAATATTAACAGTAAAATTTAAGAAATTAAAATTTCACTTACATTTTTATTTTAAATCTTAAGGGTTTTTTTAATATCCCCTACACTTAAAAGAAATTTGTATGAAACATTTCGGTATATGTTGTTTAGATGGTCTAAAAGATAATAAGAAACTTTCTTCATTCTAATACAAAAGTTTCATTTTGAGGAAATAAAAAATAATGAAAGGAAAGAATTAAATTATTATAATTATTATTATTTATTTTTTGTAAAGGGGAAGACTTGAAAATAAAAGATGAAAAGATAAGCAGATATTTCGGAAGTAAAGAAATAGATATGGTTCTTCAATTTCTCCAGGCGTATTTCATGATGAAACAGATCTCGGGTGAACAGCCTGGTGTGTGTTTGTGCATAGGATACAGTATTTTGGCAATAGACCAAGTTCAATCAAAAAAATAGATTCTTAAAAAATAGGATGTGTAGATGTTAAATAATTTTATAGTGACAAATCAGGCATTCCATGAGTGACGGACAGGACATTCAGACACACAGAAATCCATGTTTATTCGACGTGTGTGTATGTGTTAGTGCTACGAAGACATTTCAGAGCTGTGAAAAGTACTGAACGCACAAATTCCACATTCCGGAGGGTTAAGCAAGGGTATTTTGTAGATTTATTTATTCTTTCAAACATTTAAAATCACGTAACTTGTCTGCACAGAATTTTTATTCGTAGAAGATTTAAAAATCAGTTCTAGAAATCAGTAGGCCCTACTAGAAGTCAATTGCCATGCCATAAGAATAATACAAATATAAACATTAACGTGATATGTATATTCTTCCGCGTTCGCCGTTGTCTTTCGGGTTTGTTAGGCAGATGGAATTTAAATGCGGTAACAGCTAACACGGAAGATTACATGGCGTAATGTTTACATTTGTATTATTCTTATGGGTAAAAGGGTGTGGAATTTACAAATCATGATTCCTAGGAACAATCTCTTGCCTCTAATGGATAAACACGTAAGTTGTAGCATGAAGGCAGTGGTTGTAGCATCAGGCATATTGACGCAACACAGGCTTGCCACTCGGCTTTACGATCAAAATGTTTAAATGTTTGTTAAGCTTAAGGGACGTAACTGCGGGGTCATCAGTCCCTAAACTTACAAACTACTTATGAATTACCTTATACTAAAAATGACACAAACATCCATACCCATTGGCTTTATGTAGTAGCTTTTATATAAGACTTCAAATGTACGGTTATTGTATGAAACTAAATGCGGAAATATAAAACAATTTTATTAGACTTATAATACAAATTTTATGAAATGTTTATAATAGCAATTAGATACCTGTAAGGTAATTCGGAATCACTATCATTTGATTCCTTGTTAGACAGTCCCTTCGTACTGCAGAGCATCATCCCTCATACAATCTAGTGCATTCAATCTCAAACATTTTTAAATGCCTGTTACGCAATCTGATTTGGAACCCACTTCCATGTATCATCATTCCATTGGCACACTTGCGCATTTTACACGGCCTGTTTCTGTTAGGTGTGTGTCACTTTTTGAAAGGCAGTCAGTGCACATGTGTTTAAGCTTGACCTTAAATGATTTATTGAAACAGATGTCAAGTGGTTGCCGAATTGACGTCATCCCACCTAGATGGTGCACAATTAGAACTTTTTTCACATAATAAATAACTTTCTTCTTGAAATCCTAGTGCTTCATTACAGTTCACATACCCCAGAACTAAAAAAATCTGACAATACAATACGTGAAATCAGAATGAGGCAACTCATGCAAGAATCCTAAAGCCTTATGTGTTGTTATTTACGGGAATAAATTTATTTTTGTTTCTACTTATATTTGAAAGGCTTTTTTTTACGAGTGCAAAAGTTTTAGCCAGTATTTATATTTTCGCCTGCTAAGCAAGCCTGATTTCTTATATTAGATGGGAAAAGTTACTTGTGGCAGCTCCTAGCGCTATTTATCAGAACTATTCAAAGTGAGGTGGTTTCGTGTTATTACATCACGTGTTTTAGCGACTCTATAGAAAATAAAGTAAATAATGCAGACAAAAGCGCACTGTTATGCAAAGTAAACTACAACATTCATAACTGAAGGTTTTCATATAACACTTTGGATTCGGGTTCGGTAGTATTCGGCCATTATGTGCCGGAATCTCGAATCTGAATCCAGTGTTTCAGATTCGGCAAATAATGGATTCGGCCAAACCACTTGGACACAACCCTAGTTTTGATAAACTTGTGCCTAGTTAGGCTGCGGGAGAGGTGAAAAACAGATCTGAAGATGGGTACCTGGCCTGTTGCCTGTTTTGCTCTGGTTTTGATATTCATAACATGGAGTTGGCAGAATTAAGGTACTACCACAACTTTATGACATGACACACACTAAAGTGTTGTTATCATGTGATAAGACTTAGCTAATCATTCTACAAATTCCCTGCAAGGTCCTACAGCTATTTTGATGAAAATTCAGTGCATTTAAGGCTTCACAATTTGTATTTATTTACAGGTGGCAAATGATAAACTCAACTGGTATTGAGAGAAAAATCTATTACATTTGGTTGGCAATGCACTTAATGATGCTGACCATAGTTTGTGCTCATACTTTAAGGCTCTAGGATGCTTTACCATTGAAAATACTACTACTGCTAAAATTACTTCTACTACTACTACTATTTCTACTAGAATTACAATAACAATGATAATAATAATAATAATAATGCCTATAAACTTCCTTTTAAAGATATTGTACTTTTCCATACAAATAAACAATGTGATTTTGAATTTTGATAATCATAAACACACAATAGTCTCATATTAGTGTAAAACGTAAAAATAATCTTTATACCCTAAAGCTAAAGTTTCATAAAAGTATAAGACCAGGTATATAGGATTGCCCATTTAATTTGATAATCCCAAACAACTTTTTGCCCTTGAAATGAAATAACTCATTGTCTGTTAGCACGGCAGTGCACTGTCATGATAATTTTGCTGGCTCACATTTCAGCCTAAAAGTTTAGGTGTGGCACCAGGAGACATCAGATAACCTTAAATGAAGGGTGGAATATACAACTGCAGCCCAATGCCACCTTCGGGAAATGGTCAACTTCTTACTTGATATAACACTGGAGCAGAGCAAAATCTCTCTCTTTCTCTTATGTCACACTCACATGCTACTTTTACTTTGCTCACAGGACACGATGTATTACTTTTGGATTCAAATCGGATTTTTAAATGGGCATTGTAGGGAATTCACTAATTGTGTGTGCATTAAACTGATTGTTGTTCTAGATCTATTCAATCTGCCTATGTGTGTGTGTGTGTGTGTGTGTGTGTGTGTGTATGGATTTAATGGGATACCGATTCAGTTTTACATGGAGTATGTGAAGGAACTTGCTGCACTTCTAGTAAAGTGTACCAAAGGTCTCTAGAGGAGTAAAGCATTCTATAAGGATTGGAAAAATGTGCAGATCATTTTCATTTTTAAGATGGGTCATTGATCAGATTCACAAAACTATACACCTATGTCTCTGACAACAGTCAGTTGCAGAATTCTGAAGACTGTTTTATGTTCAAGTATTATGACATTTCTAGAGACCATAAATCTCCTTCATGGGAACCAACATGAGTTTGGAAAGCAACAATTACATGAATACCAGCTTGCACTATTCATCCATGAGATCCAGAATGCAGTAGATACAGGATCCAAGGTAGATGTCATGTTTCTTGACTTCCACAAGGAGTTTGATACCATTCCATAATGTCACCTGATGAACAAAGTGTGAGCATAGGAATATCAGACCAACTGTGTGACCGCATTGAGGTATTTTGATCTAACAGAATTCGGCGTGTCATTCTCAATGGAAAAAGTCTTCAGACAGTAAAGTGATTTCAGGCATGCTCCCCAGGGGTGTGTTATAGGACTGCTGTTTTCCACAATTTACATAAATGACCTCATAGATAACATTGGAAGTTCAAAGAGGCTTTTCATGAATGATGCTGTAGTTCATCAAGAAGCCACGATATTGGAAAAGAGAAGTGAAACGCAGGAGGATCTGCAGCATATTGACGCATGGTGCACGGGATGGCAATTGGTAGTCAGCATAAAAAAGTGTAAAGTGCTTTGTTTAGATAGAAAGCTTGATCCTTTCTTATATAAACATGCAATATCAGAACAAATAGTGTAAGCAGTTACTCCCATAAAGTATCAGAGAGTAGACATAAGGAGCAATTTGAAATGGAATGACTGTATAAAATCAATCATGGGTAAGACAAACGCCAGACTGGAAGTCATAGGAAGAATCTTGGGTAAGTGTAATCAGTCAACAAAGGTGGTAGGTTCCAAAACATTTATTTAGCCAGTGCTTGAGTATTGCTCATCAATGTAGGATCAGTACCCAGTAGGGTTAATAGAAGACATAGGGGAGATACAATGGAGAGCAGCATACTCTGTGTTAGAGGCTCATTTAGTAAGTGTGAAAGAGATGATTAGGAAACTCCAATGGCAAACACTGCGAGAGAGACATTCTATACCACAGTCTGGGCCACTGTCAAAGTTCGGAGAACATACGTTTCTCAAAGAGTCAACAAATATATCGCAAAATGACCATAACGATAAAATTAAAGATATTAGGGTCGACATTTACTGGCAATCGTTTTTCACAGACACCATATGCAAGAAGTAGGAGGAAGAAGTGACAAAGGTACACCTTTACCTTCTGCCACTCACCGTGAGGTGGCTTGCAGAATATGGATGTAGATGGTTAAGTCACAATTGTCATTTTCATTATTGCTTAATCCAAGGGATATAATGCAAACCTGGTGGTTTGGGATTGTTGTGGTGTCTCCATTCACTACAACACCAGCGCTCTATACACATCGCCATACCACTTCCAGAAGAGGCAGTAAGTCACCCCACAGTACTTCGTACTTCGGCCACCAGGGGAGCCTCCTCTGCTTTTTTTGCCGCACCAGCCAATCAGAAGAAGAGGACTCGGCTAGATACGCTGATGCACCACAGCCATGAGTTCAGTCTACCAGTCTATGAGTCAGTTTAGTAGTGTACGAAGCAGAGCTAGCAGTGCTACCGTTCCAGGAGATCAGTCTACAGCAACAAGCCGGAACACTACTATTGACTGCAGCAAGGAAGAGATCATTGCAGAACTGTGTACTATGTAATAGGCAGAAGTCTACAACCAAAACCACCTCTCCTAAAGTTGAGTATTACCTTTAATTTGTAATAAAAGTATATATATACTAATCACTTCTTTCAGTTTCAGACCTTGTCCACAAACCTTGCAACCATGGTCCAACACCTGTTGAACCTAAGCAACCAGAGGACTCAAAACTGGCGACGAGGACTAGCCACGCAGCACAGAAGCTGCAACATTGGGCGCTCATATTATCTTCATACAATTATGAAATTATCTACCAGCTGACGTCAAAACTGCTAATGCAAATACACTGCCACGTCTTCCTGTTGGCCCAGATGTTGATTTTGATGCATCAGAAGCTTGCTGTATGGAAGCTATGGTAGATGCTAGTGATTCCGAGGTCCTTGATCGGTTTCTGCTCGATCACTGGAAAGTTGCCCAAGCAAGAGTGATGGATCCCCATATTCAAACCATGTTGCATACGGCCGCACCGGGTGGCCTCATGCAGTGAAGCAGATTGTTAGCCCGGTGGTTCAACCTTACTTTTTGTGCTGACATAACTTATGAGTGTTACAGGGTGTGACTTTGCTTCGTACAGAACAGGACCAGACATGTGAGTTGATCACCTCAGTCATTGCAACATCAGGTGCTTCAGTTACTGCACATGGATAGGTAAGGACACACAGATGGATATGTGTGGACACACAGATAGAGAGGCTAACAGCATGTTGCCAGGGTTGTGCAGAAAACCAACTCGCCCCTCCTCAACTGTTCTCGCCAGCATGGCCCACCCCGACCATGCCATGTGAAAGCATGCATTTGGATTTTGTGGGTCCATTCTGGAATACACGATGGCTCATCAATGTGGACAATTAAAGTAAATTTCCTTTCATGGTCCGCATGAACTCTAAGACTCAGATGGTGGCACCCACGCCTCATCTGACGTCGTGGGTTCAGCCGACTTCCCTTCTTGGCTGCAAGCCCATCAACACCATGGTCCACGGGGGGGGGGGGGGGGGGGGGGGGGGGGCGCACCAGTCATCGAGATCGTCGCTGCTGCACCTGCATCTGTTCCTTCTGCACCCATATCCATGGGAGAGTGACCTTTCGTGCGTTTTCTGCCCAGCATTTCATGCAAAGTTTGTGCTAGATGGCGGGTCGCGGATAGTGGTTCAGTGCTGGATCCAGATTTCAACCCAGGTCCCTCGATTACTCCCACATTCACACCTTCCCCCTGCCATCATTTTGCCCACTACACGACAGTGACAAGGTTTGGTGGGGGTGCAGAAGGTGGGTGGGAGGGAGGAGTGTTGAGGCGTTACCATTCACCACAATGCTGTGGGTCTACACAAGTCCCCGTGCAGCTTCCAGAAGAGGTGAAACTCACCCCATGGTGAGCTAGCAGTGCTACCGTTCCAGGAGATCCGTCTACAGCAACAAACTGGAAGACTAATATTGACTGTATTGGAAGGGATCGTTGCAGAACTGTGTAATATGTTATAGGCAGAAGTGTACAACCACCACCACTTCACCTAAAGTTGAGTATTACCTTTAATTTGTCATAAAAGTATATGCGGACTAATCTCTTCTTTCAGTTGCAGACCTTGTCCACAATCCTTGCTAATCACAGGCCACCTCCCGAACCTACGGTTCACATTGCCGCATCTCAAAGATACTAAACGTTTGGTCTCATGTGGGCAGTTTTTTATAAAATGGTCTTCCAAAGACCATTACAGTTTGAAGATCCCTCCTTAGAAGACATACTTATTGCAATCATCTGAAGTTTTTCACATTACAGGCCGTTGAAACTGGTAAAGTGGAAATAAAAGAAAATTATTATTATTGTCTGTTACAATAGGCAGTACATTACTGTTATTTGAAAGTTTACAGTAGAGATAACATACAAAGTGTTGGTTTGTCTAGTGACATTTCTCATGGTTGAAAGTGCCTTCATAGAAAATTTTTTTGGCTTTGACACCTTCACAGAATTAGATGCAAGTTACCAAAATGGTTCATTTAGTATATGATTTGTGCCAGATCAGGAATTAGGTCAACAGGCCTAGGATTGGCAAAGAAAAATTATGCTGCACATGTCACCTTCACACCCACGCTGTGACCTCATTTATTTCGTATTAGGCCTGTGGCACCTGCTCATAAGTGTTCCAATTTTTCAAAGAAGAACTACATAGGCTGACAGCTTTAGATATCATGCAATCTGCATTATCCATTTAGTGGGTTGTACAATTAGTTACAAATAAGAATCCAATAGGTAAGCTCATCTTTGTGTTACTTTCAAGGTAAGAGTTAATACATATTCTCAAGCCAAACTCATGACAAAATAGGCAGAGGGCATTTTTTTTCTAACTAGAGCTTTCAGACATACAGCTTCCACTAGAGAGAGAGAGCGAAGTGAACTTCTTATTGTCTATGTCATATGGTCTTTAATGGTAAAACTGGTTATGTTTTGAAGTTGCATATGCTCTGGGCATTTTTCCAACATCATTTTGGATTAACTTACACATTGAATACCTTGTTGTGTTGACTACCTTGAGGACACTGTCATTATGAGTCCTACCAATGAGGTCGATCTTCACAGCCTTCATTTCTGTTTCAGGTTTCAAGTGGGACCTGGATAATTTATTCTAATGCTCTATTGAATACCTGGGTCACAACGTTTCTATTGGGGAGATCCAGCTTAGAAACAGTCATAATGTGGTTATTGACATACTCCCTTTTCCCATTAATATGAATGAGCACCACGCATTTTTAGGCAAAGTAGCATATTACCACAAATTCCTTACACAAGGGAGCTCAAGTAGCATATCAGGTTGGTACCAAGGACATATTTCAGTTCAGATTGGAAGCTCTGTTGTCTCAATGTAACCGAAATGATTCATAACAGCCCAAAGCTTTTGCATCAAAGATGCTTAATGTATTGCTCATCAATCAATATCAAACACAGAAGGAAATTCTTATTATGATTCATATTATCAAGAGCTATGAAGCTTGCAAATGAATAATGTCGTATGACATATTTTGCAGTTTAAGGGGAAATAAAAAAAATGGCTACTTTCAAATAATTATTGCTAAATAAAAATATAATGGCAGATTTGTAATGTTCGTGCACAATCTTGAAAATACTTGGTTGTGCTTTTTAAAATGGATATAACCATAGCTTTTTATAATATTTGAATATTAAACTGGAAAAACAATCTATAGCAATGGATATACAGCATTATTCCAGACCACTCTGTAGTCTGCCCTTACAAGAGGGTTGTCTATTGTTGTGGCATCGCCGTTTGCCACAACACCGGCAGTATACACACTTCACCTTGCCACTTGAAGAAGAGCCGATAAGTTGCCCCACAATATTTCATCCACTGGGGGTGCTGTAAGTCTCACTAACTCTCTGCCTTGTGCCGCGAGCTGACCAATCAGAAGAAGAGGGCTCACCAAGATATGCCGGCACAATGACAGCCACAACAGGAGTATAGCGGAGGACTTCAGTCCAGCAAGAACAATGAGCCAGCCATCTACAGCAACAAGCTGAAGCATTACTATTGACTGACTGAAGTAGATCATTGCAGAATTGACTTGTACCACAACCACTTCACATAGAAGTTGAGTATTCTTTCTTGTGTAATAAAAGTATGTGTGAACTAATTACTTCTTTCAGTTGCAGACCTTGTCCACAATCCTTTGCTAGCCACGACCCAACTCCGGAACCTACCGTTTGCAGAGCAGCATCCCGAAATGAGTAAAAACTATAATCTAAAATTTAAAATAAGAAATTATGGCAAAATACAAAATAATATTTATTATACACGGATTACTTTGGTATTAAAAAGTAATAGAACATGAGTTTGTTATGAAGTTTTTATATAATTCTGGCACATTAAACTCAGCTGTCACACTACAGATTTTCATAGAAATCCCAATATTTTGGGTCCAAATGTTTCATTGTATCCAATAGATCCCTTTTCTTCTCCTTATGAATTTTCAGTGCCCTGTTGTAGAACAACCAAAAACCATAAGCCCAGATCATGTTTCCTGAAGGCAATGGAAAATATATCTCTCCTTTTTGTGATTTATGTTCCAATGCAGCATCACAAAGCCTTTTCATCGTCCCAATTGTCGATTTTTCTTTCCCATGTAATATTCGTGTGTTTCAAATCACTTGTGGTAAGTGCCACCTTACCACACGCCACCATTCTTGTAAAATAAAGCTCTGTTAATGCAGAGGTGCCAAAATCATGTGAGTTCCCTCGCCATTCACTGATGCCCTCAAATGGTAAACAGACCAACTATTACAGGAAGTGATGCAGACTGCCATATACAATGTTATTCCACGCAATTATACAAAATGTCAAAATGTGCCATACAGCATTACTCGATGGCATGCTTCATTTTGTGTTTACTATGTGGAGTTTAGTTCCACATAGTGTTTTATCACAAATGAGTGGTTCCTCCTTTTAGTCTAACAGCACATAGACTTGAAAAACCAGCTCTGCTCTTTATTTGGTACAGCTATGAGTTTCATTTCTGCCCCGCAGTTCAGCAGTCTTAGTACTGATGCTCCCTCACGCATTCCAATGGGAACAGACTTCGAAAGTACCTTGTTTTGAAATAGACAAGAAAGCTTAAAGAATTGTGGATGATTGTCCCATCACACATTCTCATATAGTTCAAGCTGCTAACTCCAATAGTGTACTTTATTGAGTGTGACAGTGTATGTGTCATGGGTAGCAGAAGCACTTTTCAAAGTGTACAGAGCACCAAGCCACTCCCTGCCAATGTTATTCACTTTGGTCCGAGAGATCACAGGCACGAGAGCAAGCAAATTTAGTTTCAGAATCAACTTCTTGGATGCTTATTGGATGGTGGTCATAGATACCTATTCCCAGTTTCCATACATTGTCAACTTCTTGGATGGTGGTCATAGATATCTATTCCCAGTTTCCATACATTGTCAACTACCACTATACCAAGGTAGATTTGAGAGTGTCATCTTTTGCTCAGATTTTCTTCTTAGAAGTTTCTCGCACACCCTGGTGACAGACAACAGCTCACGATTCATCTCAAAAGATTTTTGAGACTTTTGTACACACTGTGGTAATCACTACTTATGTGCAATACCCTTCCACCTTCGATCAATTGTAGGTAAATTGCCTTGTGTGCACTTTCAAGACACTCCCCAGTAGAAGAAACTCTCAAAGATTTTCTCAATTCACACGAGTTCAAGACCACAGGTAAGAAGATCCCCACAAAACTGCTGCACCTGTGCATGGTGCACAACTGAATGCTGCAAATCTGAGGCTTCCAGGGCACCTATGATAATATGCCATGTACCAGGATGCCTATTTAGATGCATACATTTTGGTTTCAAGTGTTGGATTCCAACAGACGTTTGTGGACAGCATGTTGGATGCATTTCACACAGCAGATGGAGGACAGGCTGGTGTCTAGTATTATAATAACTATGCCTGCAAGTGGGAGATTACCCATGCCCCTCCCCCACATACACGTACAAGGTCTTCTTCTTTTCATGTACCTGGAGCTCCTCCTATAGCTTCAACTCTGGTGTCCCCTACTCTCATTCTGCCTCAATCTCCTTTGCAGGTTGATATTCAGCCCCTCTCACCCTTCTCTGTTCTCATTTCCAGCCCACTGTAAAAGCATGATGGTGAGGGGAGGGGGTCTGGTGTGGACAGACATCCACAACAGACACAGGCTCCATATTGTTGCAAATGATGCACTGGAAGGAGCAAATGTGTAGTGTAGAGGATAAAGTGATTTGTGAATTCTGAAAATATGTTTGCAAAAGAAATATATAAGCCTCCTACTGCAAATTGGATATTTGTCATGTAAGTTCTACAACTAGTAAGTCAACCTTTCTGCACTTTTGTAGAAAACCTATTTAATGGATTTTTAACACCTGAAACAAAATTTACAGAAGATATTCTGTGAATCATAACAACAAACTACCTTTGATAGTTATTGTTTCTGTGATAAAAGGAACAGTTGAAACATGCCTGAGTGATTAAAACACTTTTGTATAGAAAATCAATCACTTGCAAATACAGTATTTTAGATAAGTAATGTGTATACTTGTGTTTCTATGAAAAGAGAAAATTAGGAACAACTATTGTGATTCACCTTTATATAAAATTAGTATTCTGTGTCAAAACACTATAAGTTTTCTTTGGCAGCTTCTTCTTTTTAAATATAATGCGATCATGTCAGAATCTGCATAATTACATGAATATATACAGGCTCTTTAATACAGAATATCACTACATATGACATACAGTCAAAGTTAATGCTATATGTACATTGTTGATCAACAATATTCGTATGCATACTACCAGACCAAGGATTCAATCAACTGCATGATAAACAACTGTTAGTTTGCTTGATTTCTGCCAGCAATATTTTGTGCTAAATGTATTACTGTAGTATAAATTGCATTTTCAAACATATCTTATCTGTCTAATGAGGTATTATATTTTACTCTATGCCTCAACCCAGTGAGTATCTTTGTGTATTTCCAACATTCACTGATATTACATGATGTTTAAAAGACGTCAGACCATCTTCTTAATAACAGTAAAACTGTCTTCATTTGTTCAAAGATGGGGCCCTATTGCACAGGCAGTCCCGGGCCCTATTGCACATCCAGCCACAGGCCCAGTGGTGGCTCTGGATACAAGAAAGGCAATAGTGGTGATTATTGTCCCCTGGGTATCTAAACAACTTTGGAGTGACCAAGAAAAAAAATGTGAACTGTATAATAATCAGGCTCAAATGAGGGAGAGAAAATAAATTGCCTACAGCGCTATCTTGTGCAAATACCTGCCAGCAGCTCTGTATAATTGTATTATTTAAGGGGTATTAATTTGCTAATGTATGAGAGAAATTACCTCTGGAAGCAAAACATCGAATATATAGCTGTTTGGATTGTCTACAGTGCCTTTCGGTGCTATTTTGGGAAAATAGCCTGTTAGTATTTTGTAGACCTCATGAACCTGCAATAAAAGAAAATAGAACAGATGATAAAAAAATGTCTTGAAATAAATGACATCTACAGTAACAAGAAACATGACACTGACATAAAGAGACATCATAAAATTTGAAAAAAAAAATGATATGTTCAGAATATCCTCTGATGGACTTGTTTGATTTCCAAAGATTTAGATTTATGACATAGTCTAGGGTTGTTTTTTTTTTTTTTTTTTTTTTTTTTTTTTTTTCCAGAAATCTTAAGACTTTGTAGGTGCCTCTTATGTGAAAATTTACAAATATTTTAAATTTCACTGAAGTTAAAAGTTGTGTATTTTGTGAAGAATAAGGTGTATAAACTTGGTAAATTGATTTAACAAACTGATCTGTGCACATTCTGTAAGTGTTATGGCATTGGATTCAATATTCTTGTTATAAGGAGGGCTCAAAGTAATCAATAAATTTTATCATTGTAAAAATCTTCTAAGTTTATGTAACTTGAACTCTTCAGGTGGTATATATAGAGGAAATGTTGTGTTTCAAAGTGTACAACCATGACATGAAGTTGACAGCTGTGGTGTAGCGAGATTCTTAAATTCTAAGAACCTTTTTAGGAATCAGTAACTTTTGTTCCATACTTTCCTCTTGCTATAAAAGAAAATATTTTGCTTAGTGTTAATAGTTTCATTTCTTATGCAGAACTTGATTTTTTGTAACAAATAATGCATAGAAATTAAAGAGGACTAGCAAATTTAAAGTTACTTGTTTACTGTTCTGTAAAATATATCACTAGTTACACTGCAGCACCACTGTAAATGCTGTTCTCGGGCTGAGATGAGTTACTATGTGTCCATAATAACTTGACGATTTGCGTGGTGAATTCTGAGAGCAGCCTTGACAGCACTTTACGGCTGCTGTGGGAAGAGGAGAGATGAAGGGAGGGTGGTGTTGGTTGCTTGTAGCAGTGCTTGCACCATCACCCACATAAAACAAAATTGGAGGTGGCACTCATGGAAATACCGCTCACTTAGTGACCAAGAGTTTTACCTACACCTACCGTATTATATATGCATGTAAAAAAATAATGAAAAATGGAAACAGATTAATGTCAAACTTAACAACATAATGAGTCACTGTCTTCCTTTTTCCTTGGGAGTGGATGGAATTGCAGGACACCCCTGTGATGGTTCAGAGACTGCCTCTTGGCTCATTTTATTATGTCAAGCCGGTTCGTGAATACAGGACAAACAACCAAACAATACTGCAGTACGGTACCGTTCTATCGAAAGGTAGCAGCTATCTCCACAAGGTTTTCTCATGGAAACACCTACCATGTCAACCCTAACTAATTTCACCAAATTCAAGAAATACTCACCACAAGTTATTGGAAACAGTTTACTGCATGAAACTTCCTGCATCAAAACCATGAGCCAGATTGGTTTCATACGTTCGAGTCCCGGTCTGGCACACACTTGTAATGTAGCAGGAAGTTTAAATCAGCACGCTCTTCACAGCAGATCAAACATTCATTCTATTATTCACCACATTACCAGTTTGTGGAAGTTTAACTCAAACATGGAGAGTTTGTTTTGTGTTCAGAACCGGCGCTACATGCCAGTGTTGGAAAAAATAGCATTAAGACAAACAGACCAATTCAGATGTACCATTGTTACTCTTTGTGGAATAGGTGATAAATATTTGAGTCATTTCAGTTCATTCCATGTGAATATCTCTGCATCCATTTCTTCAGCCTAACATTCATCAATAATTCGCACGCAAGCACGTCATCAGGCAGCTTAACGTTGGTAGTGCTTGAAGAAAAATGAATAGGTTTCTACTAGTGTAGATTTTTCTCTGTTCGTGCAGCACAAGAGCAATCATCAAGTTATTGTGGACATATAATACTTACTGCTCATAAGCTGCTGTAAATTGTACCAACTGCTGCCAACTAATAGGAAGTTGTTGCAAATGAGTGTGGTAGGATGACAGCTATGACATAGAACAGATACCAAAGATACCTCAAAAGTACTATTCTATCTTGTGAATACAGGCTTTTCTAAGAAATTACAGGATATTTCAGCACAAAGCCACTTAACTGTTGAGCAGCTAGCAGCTGGTGAGTATTAGAGCTATGTGCAGTGTATAGGAGTGGCAAGGATTAGAGAGAGTTCACAGTATTACACCTACTGTGATGGGAAGTACACAGTTTGATAACACAATACAAAATACATTTCATCACTTGGGAAATTACAAGTTCCAGTACACACACTGGAAGTCAGAAACTAACACAAAATCTTCTAATTCAGACATGGAGTCCACAATGAAATGAAATAGTTCTAGAAAACAAGCTCCATGTGATATCATCAAACTTAAAGTCCCACGCACAAAGCCAAAGTGAAGTCCATAGGCAGGCCAAGGTAGGAGTTCAAGTGTAGCTGGGTCCAGTTCCAGCATAGCAAGGTCAAGATCCAGCATAGCAAGGCCCATTTCCACAAAGAGGAAATGACACTGTCCAAGATCGTAGTGGCAGCAGGTAGTGAAGAGTACTCGCCTCCAGGACAGTACTTGAGGCGAACTAACTCTCTGTGCTGTGCTGATGTGCTAAAAAGGCTGCTAGGACCAATCAAGTGATGGTGAAAGGATATAGATCCCCATGCTTTAGTTAGCCCACACCACCTACTCCATATTAGTGCAGTACTATACTGTGATTGATACCTGTATGCTATTTCTGTTCTGCAAGCCAAATCTTATATCTGTAGGCACAACTGTAATTACAGGGTTGCACTGTTGGGCACAGGCAACTTGCATGCCTGTAGAGTTTGTGGGTATGCTGGCTAGCAGGGGCTGACTGCTGGCTAGCAGGGGGTGACTGCTGGCCTGCTGGCATATCATTCCCCCCCCCCCCTCCCCGGGGTCCTGGCTGGTAGGGCAACCAGAAGTTAAATTACCACCCTTATGCAACCCAGAGTATTGTTGGCCGCTGTGCCCGGGTGCAAAAGGTGGTGAAAGCATGCATGCTAATTTGTAAGGTGGAACTACTTGTGAATGGCGAGAGATTACCGACACAATGGTGGTTGTGATGAAGACTCTGGAGAAATGACTGGAATCAGCTCCCTGTCATCATTCATATGTGGCAGTGCTTAGGACGTCAACTGCAGTTCTGATACCAGTACAGCTGCTCGCATCGGTTTGGGCATCGACACCTGCAAGGTCGAGTCAGAAGCAGTACAGAGTATCCTCAGTAGCGTCTCTCGTTCGGATGTTGGCTCCTGCCTGGGAGGTTATAGAGCAGAAGGTAGTGGTTTGGTGAAGACAAGAGTTCAGCTTGAGGCAGAGGGTGGCAGAGTCGGGGATGAGATGGGCGGGCACACTATTAGAAGGATTGCAGTTGATTTTGGTGTTTTAGACATCATGCAGTCCTCGATTTGGACACTGAAGAGCGTCTGTCCCTGCCTGCGAAGGATGATGTCTGGAAGACAGCTAGGGTGAGGACCAAAACCCCTCGCAAAGACTAAGCAGCCAGGAGAGAGTGAGACCATGGAGGAGGTGCAGGGTGTGGGCATAGGAATAAGTAGCTGGAAGAGGGTCCTCAGTTGTCATTCATGTAGAAGCTCCACTGGGCTCTTGTCACCAATCCGTGTGGCTCTGTAGTTACTTAGGAAAAGGGTGAGCATCTCATCTGAAAAATGACAATCAGAGTATTTCTTCTTCTTGTTTTTTAAAGTCCCTGTTGGAGTGGAGGTGGAACGTTGGAGTGAGGACATGGAGGATGCCATTGATGGTACAGACAAACTCAAATTCTTGGTTTTGCAACTGGGGACCATTGTCAGTCATTATGGTCATGAGTAGGCCCTCAATGGAGAAGATTTTCACAAGGGCCCAGGGGTGTGTGCTGTTGTGATTAACATGCAGTTGACGATAAAGGGGTAATGTGAAAATGCATCTGTTATGGCTAACACATGGGCACAAAGAAAGGTACTACAAATTAAACGTGGATCTGCTCCAAAGTTAGAGTAGCCACAAGTAAAGGACTGATGACCTAGCTGTTGAGTCCCCTAAAAACCAACAACCACAACTTAACACTGAAAGGTCTGGTGAGGGGGTCAGGAGTTTGCCGAGCACTGAGGGCACACACAGACTAAGAGTTCAATGGCTTTCCTTTCATAATGCCAGGCCAAAGACATGGTGGAGGGTAAGGGCCTTGGTACAGTCTATACCCCAATGGCCCTGATGTAAAACATCAAAGATTTGGGAGTGGAGGGATTAGGAAATGATGACTCAAAGTTTTGATTCTTCTTCAGTGCTTAGAAGAACCCTGTTGATGACCACCAGTTGGTGGTGGATGGAATAATAAAAACAGGATTCATGTTGCACACAAGGTGGCAGATGGTTGGGTCAACCATTGAAAAATGAAAACCAAACAATTTGGAGGGTAGGATTGGCTGAAATAGCCTCTGCCACTCGAGCACTTGTAATCAGAAAGGAATTCAATGTGTTGTGAATGTTATTTGTCTACTTGAAAAATAAGTAGTTCCGATACATTAAAAGTGGTATTTGGAATGCTCAGCAAACATAACAAGATGTCAGTGTTTGTGTGGAGTGCAGTAGAATGGAATTAGACTGAATAACAAAATCTGCAAAGGAACAATGCCCAGCACTGGAGCTGAGCTGATGTGAAGCTTTTGTACAAAGAGGTGTTGAAGGGGAAAAAACATGTGCTGAAGAGGCTTATAGTCCATCACTAGATGGAAAAAAGTGCCATACAAGTACAGAAAATACTTACAGCAGGCAAAAACAATTTACAGTATTTCCTTGTCAATTTGTGAATATTTGATATCTGTGTTGGTAAGGGATTTGGAAATGAAGTCAATGAGATGCTCAGACCTGTGCAGAAGTTGGTGGTCAACACAAGCACTAAATAGAAATGAGGCACTTGGATGCCTATAGCATCTTCTTGAGCACAGTGAAGGCTGCCTTACAGTCAGAAGTCAAGTTAAAAGGTATATTCTTCCTGCAAAGTGATTTAACAGCACTGCAATCCTGGCTGTAGAGGGAGTGTATTTTGAACGGTATAAGATATATTGCAGAAAGGACTTCAATTGGTGGACGGTGGGGGAGTCGGGAAGGTTGACATAGAAAGAGGTGGGATGGAGGGCCTCTTGAGAAATGACATAGCCAAAATAAGTAATAGCTGCCCGGAGAGAGAGAGAGAATAAGAAGAACATTTCTCCAGATTACACTTCAGATCCACATTGCAGAGATGAGTGAAAAGGAGAGGGAGGTTCTTTGAGGTGTTCCTCTGAGGTGGCACAGGTAACAACAACATTATCTAGGTAACTGATGCAGCCTAGAACATCATGGAGGAAATGTTCTAGGTAACACTGGAAGAGTGCAGGAGCACTGGCAATACCATACATGAGGGGCTGCAATTTAAAAAGTTCATAGTGTGTATTGACACAATTTGGAAAAGGGTGTGTCCAGTGAAGTTTGTAGGTAGGTCTCTGCAAAGTCGATTTTGCTGAAGAAGTGACTGCCAGATAGATTGGGAAATAGGTCATCCAGTTTTGGGAGATGGTAGTTATTTACCTGAAGTTGGGGGATCCAAGGCAGTCTTGAAATCATCACATAATCAGAGGTGGCTGATATTTTTCTTATGAATGGCCAGAGGGGGTTGATTACTGACAATCAGTTCTTGTATACATTCCTTGGTAAGGCTGTATAATTCTTCCTTCAAAGGTTGCCTAATCACAATGGGAATGGACCAAGTGCAGAAGTGCCTTGGCTTGGCTGAGAGTTTCACCATGGTGTGAAAGTCCCAGGTGCAACTCACGCCAGGTGAGAACAGATCCTGAAATTTGCTGCATAAGGCATCCAATACCGAGAATGGGACTTGGAAAGAAACCAAATTAACATTATCCTCAATGGTGAAGTGAAAAGCCTTGAAGGCATCAAGGCCAAATAAGTCAGCCTTACTGAGGTTGTTAACCACTAAGAAAGTAACTTCCCATTGAACACACTTGTATTTTACTTTTCCTGTTCCATTGTTGTGGTGTGGTATGAAGGCAATATTCTTTAATAAAAAACTGTCTTGGTTGCAAAAATCTGTTTTATTCAGATATGACGTGTTTCTCCCGGTTAGGGAATCTTCCGATATCTAATGAAGAAGGAAGAGGAGAAGCAGTACATACAAGACACTACTTATATGATAGTATTTAAAAAAAATTGAAACTCCAATAACTTGTTCAAATGTGGAGTCTGCAAATTTCAAGGCATCGTGCCAGAAAGTTGTGTCAGTAGTCACCTGGATGAGGTGATCATGGACCATCTTTTCAGCTTAGGATTCTCTGTAGGTGTGAGTACAGAACTGACACTTGCAAATGAGGCCTTTTAGTTCTGTTACCCATACAAAATCAGTTGGGGGTATCACAGGAGTAGGACTGATAATGAATAAGAAAATAGGAATGCGGGTAAACTACTATGACCAGCACAGTGATCGCATTATCATTGTCAAGATAGATACGAAGCCAACACCGACAACAGTAGTACAGGTTAATATGCCAACTAGCTCTGCCGATGATGAGGAGATCGAAGAAATATATGAGGAGCTAAAGGAAATTATTCAGACAGTTAAGGGAGAGGAAAACTTAATTGTGATGGGAGACTGGAATTCGGTAGTAGGAAAAGGAAGAGAAGGAAAAATAGTAGGTGACTATGGACTGGGAAGAAGGAATGAAAGAGGAAATCGCCTGGTAGAATTTTGCACGGAACATGATTTAATCGTAACAAACACGTGGTTTAAGAATCACAAAAGAAGGTTGTATTCGTGGAAGAGACCAGGAGACACCGGAAGGTATCAGATAGATTTTATAATGGTAAGACATAGGTACCGGAACCAGGTTATAAACTGCAGGACATACCCAGGGGCAGATATAGACTCTGACCATAACTTGTTAGTCATGAACTGTAGGCTGAAGCTGAAAAAACTGCAGAAAGGTAGGAAAATAAGGAGATGGGACTTAGATAGATTGAAGGAAAGTGAAGTTCTGGAGAATTTCAGAGGGAGATTTAGGCAACAATTGACAGAATCAGGGGGAAATAAAACAGTAGAAGAGGAATGGGTAGCATTGAGAGATGAAATAGTGAAGGCAGCGGAGGACAAAATAGGTAGAAAGGCAAGACCTACAAAAAATGCATGGATATCACAGGAAATACTACAGTTAATTGATGAAAGGAGAAAATATAAAAATGCAATAAATGAAACAGGCAAAATGGAGTACAGACGACTAAAAAATGAGATTGACAGGAAGTGCAAAATGGCTAAGCAGGAGTGGCTAGAAACCAAATGTAAATCTGTAGAAGAATGTATAGCAAGGGGAAAAGTAGATACTGCCTACAGGAAAATAAAAGAGGCATTTGGGGACAAGAAAAGCAACTCTACGAATATCAAGAACTCAGATGGGAAACCAGTTCTCAGCAAAGAAGGGAAAGCTGAAAGGTGGAAAGAGTACATAGAGCAGCTCTACAAAGGAAATGAACTTAGAGATGATGTTGTAGGAAGGGAAGAGGAAGTCGATCAAGATGAAATAGGAGATACTATACTGAGAAATGAATTTGACAGAGCCTTGAAAGACCTAGGTCGGAACAAGGCCCCAGGAGTAGATGACATACCCTCAGAGCTACTAAAGTCTCTGGGAGAGCCAGCCATGACAAGACTATTTGAACTGGTGTGTAGGATGTACGAGACAGGCGAAATGCCCTCAGACTTTAAGAAAAATGTAATAATCCCCATTCCAAAGAAATCAGGCGCAGACAGGTGTGAAAATTACAGAACCATCAGTTTGATAAGTCATGGTTGCAAAATTTTAACACGAATTATCTACAGGAGAATGGAAAAGCTGGTAGAAGCTGATCTCGAGGAAGATCAGTTTGGATTCAGGAGGAACATAGGAACCCGGGAGGCAATACTCACTTTACGTCTTATCTTAGAAGATAGATTAAGAAAAGGCAAACCTACATTTTTAGCTTTTGTAGATTTGGAGAAAGCATTTGACAATGTTGACTGGAATACACTCTTTCAAATTCTGAAGTCAACAGGGGTAAAATACAGGGAAAGGAGAGTTATTTACAACTTGTACAAAAGCCAGACCGCAGTTATTAGACTCGAAGGGCATGAAAGGGAAGCATCAGTTGGGAAGGGAGTAAGACAGGGTTGTAGCCTTTCTCCAATGTTATTCAATTTGTACATCGAGCAGGCGGTGAAGGAAAGTAAGGAAAAATTTGGAATAGGGATTAAAGTTCAGGGGGAAGAAATAAAAACCTTGCGTTTTGCTAATGACATTGTAATTCTGTCAGAGACAGCGAAGGACCTGGAAGAGCAGTTGAATGGAATGGACAGTCTGTTGAAGAGAGCGTATAAAATGAGCATTAACAAGAGCAAAACAAAAATAATGGAAAGCAGTCTTAGAAAATCAGGTGATGCTGAAGGAATTAGATTAGGTAACGAAACAATGAAGGTGGTAGATGAGTTTTGTTACTTGGGTAGTAAAATAACATGCGATGGTCGCAGTACAGAGGATATAAAATGCAGAATGGCAATGGGAAGAAAAGCATTTTTGAAAAAGAGAAATTTGCTAACATCGAATATTAATTTAAGTGTAAGGAAGTCTTTTCTGAAGGCATTTGTGTGGAGTGTTGCCTTGTACGGGAGTGAAACATGGACGATAAGCAGTGCGGACAGGAAGAGAATAGAGGCTTTTGAAATGTGGTGCTACAGAAGAATGCTGAAGATTAGGTGGGTAGATCGCATAACTAATGAAGAGGTACTGAACAGAATTGGTGAGAAAAGGAATTTTTAGCATACCCTGACTAAAAGAAGGGATCGCTTGGTAGGACACATTCTTAGACATTGGGGAATCGTAAATTTAGCATTGGAGGGAAGTGTGTGGCGTAAAAATCGCAGAGGGAGACCAAGAGACACGTATAGTAAGCAGATTCTTGTGGATGTGGGTTGCCGTTTTAATGAGGAGATGAAAAGGCTTGCTCAGGATAGAGTAGGGTGGAGAGCTGCATCAAACCAGTCTCCGGACTGAAGACCATAACAACAACAACCCACTGTCGATGCGTAGCCAGGCTTTTTATATTATTAATGAAATCCTAATCTTGCCACAAATACATAGTAACAATGGCAGTAATGTGCCATCAAAAATCCACAAATCTGGGCACAGGTGAGCATATGAAAATTCTGTGGTTGAAGTTCTCCTAATAAGATGTATATTTTCAAGCTGTTACAGGGAAGAAAACATGAGTTTTGATTCCTGTCTTTGTTCACCTGATAAATCATGAACTGTTGCTGAAGTCGTCTCTATTAGGTGTCCCGATCTTTGATTTCCTTGTTGAATGCAAGAGACTGGTGACCAATGTAGTCAAGTTCCTTAGATTACAAACAACATTTGAATGCAAGAAATGTTGAGGGTGAGGACAAAGACCAATGTGCCAATATTTCTTTCCCTATCTGTGTTGAGACTCCTGAAATTGCTGGCAGGATTGTTGAAAAAGGTGAGAGAGCATGGGATTCATTTCCATGATATTGTCACAAAAACACTGGTACCAACTTGTCCCCATTTGTGTTGTGACAGGAAGTACACACTTTGATAGCAAAACAAAAGTTCCAGTACACACACTGAAGTCAGAAACTTATATTTTGTCATGTGGAAAAGTACAAGTTCCAGTACACACTCTGAAGTCAGAAACTAAAACAAAAATCTTTGTTAAATTGGACATGGAGTCCACAGCCTAATGAAATAGGTCTAGGAAGTAAGTTCTGTATGATATCACCAAAATTAAAGGTACCAGCACCAGTATGAACTAGCATGTAGTGGAGGTTGAGTGGGCGACAGAACAGCACATTAGGAAGGGTCGGAAGGATCTTGGGTACAATGTCTCTGATTTCTGTGCATGATAGATAATCAAAGCTGAAGAAGGATGTGGTTAACTTGTTTCCAATCCTGGGTGGTACTGAGTGACAATGGGAGGGGATACTCCTTTGTAACTGATTATTGGGGGGTGGAGGGGAGAGGGATTGATGGTTTATGGGGATATGTCATTGGAAATCTGTTTACAGATTAGAACTAAGGGGTAATGCCTGTCAATGAAGGCCTTTCAGAACTTTAACATATTGGGTAACGGAGTCCTCATGACTGCAAATACTCCATTCATCGGTGGCAAGGCTCTATGGGACGGATTTTTTGATGCAAAATGGATGACAGCTGTCAAAGTGCAGGTACTGTTGGCAGTTGGTGGGTTTAATGTTGACAGAGCTGTGAATGAAGCCAACTGTGAGTTTGAGGTTACCATCCAGAAGGATAGCATTCTTGACTGATTATGATCAAGTGAAGCATATGACTGAGAAGAGGTGGAGGCTAAGAAGGAATGAGGATAGGGTATCCTTGTCTGAGTTTGTCATGGAAATATCATCAATGAACCTTAAGAAGAGAAGGGGTTTGGAGTTCTGGGAGGCTAGGAAGCTCTCCTCTAGATGACCCATAAATAGGTTGGCATAGGAGAGTGCCAAACCAGTGCCCAAGCTGTGCGACAAATTTGACAGTACCTATGACACAGAAATGGTTCACTAGTTGATAAGGAAATAATTAAAATGGGCATTAATCATAATGGTGAGTAATCTTCTTTTTGATGTTGCTGCTCTTCTTTCTTCCATGACTGCTTGGATAAATGGTGAGGATTTTCCACCGTATGCAAGACACCTGATTTTAATTATTTTTTCCAAACATATTTCAGCACATTTTGTGCTGCCATCAGTGGGGTGGTTTATTTTTGTTCTTTACATTAGGCTACATAAAAACTCATTAAGTAGCCTACTTATTTGCTGTTGTGGTAATAGTATTTTACAAACTTGTTTGTGATATGCATTACACCAGTAGTAAAATTCGGAAATAAAATTCAGTGTGTGTGTGTGTGTGTGTGTGTGTGTGTGTGTGTGTGTGTGTGTATTTCCATTCATTTCTTAAACTTTGTGACGTGGCTTCTGCCACTTTTTCAATTTCATTTTTATGCTGAATTTTATTCTCTGGCATGGTCTAGCTACAGTTACTATTTTGTTCAAATGTTCCTGTGTTTGTAAATCTATCAGACCAAACTGTGTGGTCATCAGTCCGGCTATTTTGTGTATGACCTGTTTACATATATGTGAATAACATTTTATCCTTTGATTTTAGTCAATTATTGTATTTTATGTATCACCTTTTTCTACATTGTTTTTGTTAACAACACCCTGACCTTGATTTTATTTTTGCCATAAATTGTTCTTTACATTTGACATGTATACTGTATTTGTAATATAGCCTTTGAATGGCTTCTTGTTTTGTTAACAACACTCTGACCTTGATAGCATTCTTGCCACAAGTTGTTCTTTATGTTTGACATGTATACTGTAGTTGTAATTTAGCCTTTGAATGGCTTCTTGTTTTTAAGACTATCTTCTTGGGTAGGCACATTTGGCCTCTTAATTTATGTTTTGCACCTATAATGTTATTGCATATTACTTGCCACACATTACGAGAGCTTTTATTGTATTTCACTCTACCTAATTTTATAATTTATTTTATCTTATATTTGTATCTCTATTTATGGAAGTAAGCTTACTTTCAATGTATCAATTTTGTAAATAAAAAATAAATAAATAAATAAATAAATAAATAATGTTGGTTTTGTTTACTTTCAACCAGCTGTACTCGTCAGAAACAGTTTGGCACGACCTTCCAACACGCATGTGTCTTGTTACTTTCTTATTCTCGCTCACACTGTTGAGCTTGATATCCCAATGTGATGTAAGTTTCAACTACATTATTTTTATGATATCTTTTTTCCTACTGTGAATCTAAATCTACCTACATATTATTTAAAAAAAAAATTTTTTTTTTGTTCCCACAGTTTGCATTTTATAATGGAATTGTCATGCATAATAAAGTATTTTGCAACCAAGATATTTCTAAAAATTTATTAAGTGCCAATACTAAAAGGTCGCTTGCCTCAAACATGGACTTTTGTATCAGTTATCTGTAAACTATAATGAAGTATGATGAAAGCTAAATATATATCGCATATCCAAAGTGGTGCAGAAAATAACTTCTTTCAAATACTCAGAAATATAAGATAATGCACTTTAGAAAAAAGCAGTTTGCACAAATATGTGGGTTAACAGTTTGTAGGGATGTGAAATACAATGGCCACATAGGCTCAGTAGGTTATAAGTCAGGAGGCAGATGTCAATTACTTTCCAGGTCACAGGGAAAGTGCAATCAGTTTGCAAGAAAGACGGCGGATAAATCAGTTGCACATCCTATGTAAGAATTTTACTCAAAGGAGTCAGATCTATTTGTGAAATTTATCCATCAACTTTCTCTCCCAAATACAAACACATTTTGCTAGCACGCAACTACGTAGGGACACGATCATCAGAATGAAATGAGAGAAATCTGATTGAAAAAGGAAAGATTTAGGTGTTCCTTTTGTGTACATTCTATTAAAAAATAAAACAGTAGGAAAATATAAAAAAGCAGTTCAATGAACCCTCTGCCAAGCAGTTAAATGTGATTTTCCAGAGTATTTAACAATGAAAAATCTGATTGGAATGTCAATAATGGAGGATAGACAGCAACTCACCGTAAAAAGGCTCACTGAGCCACTGACAGGCATGAAAAATAGACAACCACATTCACACAACATAAATTTTTGGCCTTGGCTTTCATCAGAAAAAAAACACATACATTCACTCAGACAACTATATACAAAACCACCATCTCAGAACCGCTCCATCGCTACAAGTATCTTGACAGTGTGTGAGGAAGAGAGTGGAATGGGGAGGATGCTGTGTAATGGTGTGGATGGAAAGTTCTGCATTGCATGATGGATTGTAAGGGTTCTGATAGGTGGGAATGTTAGATGCAGCATTAAATACAGTGAAGAGAAGGGTGCAGGAGATGATAAAAGGGAGGTGTACAGGAGTGTAGGAAAGGATGGGGGCATTTGAAATGATAAAAATAAAATAACATAAAAATAGAAATAATGAACAAATAAAAAAGTAATTAATTAAGGGGATATTGTAAGGGTCCACACACAGTTGGAAGGAAGACATGAATTGGAGAGATACAGGATAATGAGTGGGGAAGGGAGAATGTTAGGCACAAGATGTATAGATTGCAAGTTAACTTCAGTTGAGGCCAGGCTAGTTGCAGGATCGTATAATGAGTTGGAGTGACAACTCCCAACTGCAGAAGAGCTGGTGGTGGAGGGGAGGATCTGGATTGCTTGAGTAGTAAAACAGCCACTGAAATGAAGAGTATTGTGTTCATACACATGCTGCACTACTGTGTGGTCCATCTTACTTTTTTCCGCAGTTTGACACTGGTCAGAAGGACACTCCTTTCTGACTGGTTATTTGGGTTGAAGGAGGATTGGTAGTGTGTGGGGATATGGCATGGGAAATCTGTTTGTGGACTAGGTCAGGCGAATATTGTCTGTATGTGAAGTCCTTTGGGAGGCCTTCCGCATATTGGGTAAGGGACATCTCATCACTGCACATTAGCTGTCCATTGATGGCAAGGCTGTATGGGAGGGATTTTTGGATGTGGAATGGATAGCAGCTGTCAAAGTGCAGGTACTGTTGGTAATTAGCAGGTTTAATGTGAACGGATGTGTAGATGGATTCATCAGTGAGGTGCACGTTAACATCCAAGAAGGTGACATGCCACGTTGAGATGTACCAAGCGTAACTCCAGGAATGAGGTATTGTCGGTCATGTTGACCTTTTGGGATGATGTCATCCTGACACAATTTGCAGGTGGAGTAATCAGACAATAGACGTAGGCCTTCTGACACATAATCACCGTAATTAATCACAACAGTTGTGGAAACTGTGTCTGCATGGAGGATTATTAGATTGATATCCATTTTGAGATTGTGGAAGGCTGTCCTTTTTCTGCCAAAAGGTTGGTATTCTTAGGAAGGGACTGGAGAAGGATGGTGATGCCAAGCTGGAAGTGAGGAATTCCTTGAAGGTGACAGAGGATTGTTAGTTCGGAGTGAGGAAGGGTCATGGCTGAATGGTGGTATGAATTGGGAGAGCCAGGGTTCAATGTTGGAATTAGATTGGCTTTGATTGGTGGAAGTGGTGGCAAATTAGTTTTTTGACTGTAGAGATTGGCAGGAGAGGTGGTCTTTGACAAGTCCAACATGGGTAAATTGGGGTGTGGGGCTGAAGATTAGACCTTTGGATAGGACTGAAACTTCTGTGTGGATGAGGGTTTTGGGGTTAACAACAGTATTCTGGGGTTGTTGGTGGGGAGCTTTTGGGGGATGTGACAAGTGGGAAAGGTCTGTAAGACTAGGTCTAGCTGCTATAAGGGGTTTACAGGAATGCTGTGGGTGGAATAGGGGTTGCTAAGTGGTACACCAAGGCAGCAGTATTACGTAAGCAGACAGGATAATTTATGGAGGTAGTGTTTAGGCCATTGAGAAATATAATGTGGGACTGGGTTTTGCCCAAGGACAAGGAAACTTTTCTAAACTGGAGTAGGAAGATGGAGCAGCTCTTCTGCTGGAAAACAGGAAATTGTGGATAAAATGGTCAGATGAATGCATTAGGAGGTTGGGAGGGAAGCTGGATAGCAGGAAAGGCTGTGTGAAAATACTCAAAAATGTCTTTATATCTAAGAGCAGGAGAAATTTGTAGATCTACCAACTGTGCTGCAATCATTGCACAGGGAAAGCATACAATCAAATCTGCAGCACAACCATGGGCACCTCCTATGCAAACCTATTTATGGGTTGTCTAGAGGAAACCTTCCTAGCTCTCCAAAACCTAAACCCCCTGGTCTAGTCCAGCTTCAGTGTTCATGATTTGGACTCACGGCAAAGACACCCTATCCTTGTTCCTTCACAACCTCAACTTCTTCTCCCCCATCAGTTTCACTTAGTCCTTCTCAACCCAGCATGTCACCTTCCTTGATGTTAACCTCCACCTCACTGACGGCTCCATCCACACATCCGTCCACATTAAACTTACTAATTACCAACAGTACCTTTACTTAGACAGCTGCCATCCATTCCACATCAAAAAAGCTCTCCCATATGGCTTGCCAACCTTGGACAGCTAATTTTTAGTGATGATAAGTCCCTTACCCAATATGCCAAAGGCCTCACAAAGGCTTTCACAGACAGGTATTACACTCCTGACCTAGTCCACAATATCCCCACACCCACCAATCCTCCAGTCCCAATAACCAGTCACAAAGGAGTGTCTTCCCTGTCATCTAATACCACCCTGGACTGGAACAATTAAATCACATCCTTACTAAGGGCATTCATTGTCAGTCATCATTCCCTGAAATTAAAAACATCCTACCCAGGATCCACCCAACCCCTCCTAAAGTGGTATTCTGTAGCCCACCTAAAATCTACAGCATCCCAGTCCATCCCTATGCCACTCCCAATCCCATCCCCTTACCACAGAGGTCGTGCACCCACGCAGTTCTTCTTATTCCAATCCTGTCACAGCCATCAGAGGTTGGGTCACCTGTGAAAGCAACCATGTGATTTACCAACTCTGCTGCAATCATTGCACAGCATTTTACATTGGTATGATGGCAAACCAGCTATCCAACAGGATGAATGGCCACCGTGAAACTGTAGCACAAAGCAAGATGGACCAAACTGTGGCAAAGCATGTGGCGGAACACAACACTTCATTTCAATGGCTGCCTACTAACTATCCAAGCCATACAAATCCTCCCCTCCACCACCAGCTCTGCTGAATTGTGCAGATGGAAGTTGCCCCTTCAACACATTATACGGTCCCACAATCATCCTGGCCTCAGCCTAACATAACTTGCCATCTATACATCTTATGCCTAACATCCCCCTTCCCCACTCATTATCTTGTATCCCTCCAATTCATGTCTTCCTTCCAACTGTGTGTGGCCCCTTACAATATCCCCTTAATTATTTTCTATTTGTTCATTATTTCTAGTTTTATTTAATTTTTATCATTTTTCAATCTCCCACTCCCTCCCAACACTCATCTATGCCTCCCTTTTATCTGCGTCTATCCCTTCCCTTCACTGTATTCAATGCTGCATCTCACATTCAACCTATTAGAGCCTTTACAATCCATCATGCAATATGGAGCTTTCCATCCGCACCCTTGCCGGCATCCTTCCCCACCCACTCCACTTCTCACTCACTGTCATGATGTTAGTGGCACTGGAGCAGTCTGAGATGGTGGTTGTGTGTGTAGTTGTCTGAGTGAGCATGTGTTTCTTCTTTTGATGAAGGCCATGTCCAAAAATTTAAATTGTGTGAATCTGATTGTCTATTTTTTGTGCCTGTCAGTGGCTCAGTGAGTGCTTTACAGTGAGTTGATATCTACTTTCCACAGTATTTATGTAGATGTACTTATATTTTTATTTGATTTCAGTTTGGCTTTGATTGAGTCATGGAAAATAAATAAATAAAGGCACATGATCAGAGGAAGATCACAAACACCCCAGGGTGATCACAGTTCTTTCATGAGTATGTGCGTGCAACCACAGGGCCCTGAGCTAGTGCAGTCTGTTTTCCTTCTTTCTCCCTGGACTGCACTTCCTTTCCCTTCCCCTCCTTTCCTATCCTCATCTGGCGGACTGATGACCTAGACAGTTTGGTCCCCCTGCCCCAAACCTTCAACCAACCCTAAGATCACAAAAATTTTAAGCTCCATAGAATTCACAGTTATGGATGAAATATTAGTAACTGTGGAAATATTTCTCATACAAAACTCATCCCTCATTTTTATCTCAATTATATGAGCAATAAAAATCAAACTGGCTGCCAGTACCAATAAAAAACATCAATATCCTTAAGAACAAGAAGCAAAGAATAGTCTCCTTGCAGAAAAATGAATTAACAAGTTTAGTCACTCCTTCACAATATACTGTACTAACTTTACTGGTCAATTGTGGGCCTTTATGGAAAATGAATAAACACAGAAATTTGGTATGTTGTACATAAAAAGATGAGTCCTTGAAATTGAGCTAATCTAAGTATGGATGAGGCATCTCTTTTTTAAGATACAAGAGTCATTTATTTCTGCGTAATTTATCTTTTAATTTATGAGTAATCAATAGTCCATTTTAACAGCAATAGGTTCCAGTTACAAAGTAATTATTTAATAAAGCCCATATAGGATATGAAGTACACAGATATAATCAGAAAAGTCTGCATTGCTGTAGCAATGTTTTTACTAACTATCCAAGAATAGGTGCAACTAACCATCAAGATGATCGGTAAGCTGCAGACAGGTAGAGCACATAGAAGAAACCATCACATCCACACAGTTTAAAATTTTCAGCCAGAGATAGTGGTCATGTGTGGAAGGGTTGTGCCTAAGTGATTGTAGTATGTTCTTTTTTTAATGGAGACTGTGGGTAAAAATTCAAGATGTGTGAATGTGATTGTTTCTTCTACGTGCTTGTCTGCAGCTCATTCATAACTGACTTGGTGTGTAGCCACAAGACCACAAGTTATACAACTGCCAGTGTGGCACAATGGATAGCATCACTGATTGTGGTGCTGGGGGTCACCGGTTCAATCTCGTCCACCGGCAAACATTTATTTCTTTGTCTTTATCATTTCCAAATGTTCTACATGTTTCTTATGTTCACTTGTAATTTCTACATGTTTCTTATGTTAACTATTCTTGTAATTTCTGGTACATTTTGTCAGTGTATAAATAGAGAGCAGTCTGCATGAGAGGCAGTCAGTGCTTGCAATAAACCTGCTTTTAGTATAAGTAATGTGTTCAGTTGACAACCCTGCTTTCGAAGTCAAGCCTGCTTCTATTTCAACATGACAATATTATCGACATTACAACATGGAATTTGCTCTGATGCTGAAAATTAGATGGGTGGATCGAGTAAGTAATGAGAAGGTACTGAGCAGAATTGGGGAGAAAAGGATTTCTGGCATACCTTGAAAGAAGGGATTGATTGGTTGGACATATTCTTAAACATCAAGGAATCATGAATTTAGTGTTGAAGGGAAGTGTGTCAGTAAAAATCACAGAGTGAGACCAAGAGATGAAGCAGATTCAAATGGCTGTAGATTGTTGTTCTTCTGAGGAGATGAAGAGGCTTGCTCAGGATAGAGTAGGATGGAGAGCTGCATCAAACCAGTCTCCGGACTAAAGACCACAATAATAACAAAGATAATTATTTCTATTTTCATTTATTTCAGATTCTAAATATTGTTGATGCTTGATTTGCCAAAAAAGTAAAAAAAAATCCAGTAGACAATGGTATTTTGAATAGCCACACTTATTGTTTTATGTTTCTCTCTAAATGCTGTCTCATGATATTCACAGTTGTTCTGATACATGGTGTTTGATAACAAATACTGCTTTCAGAAATTTGTAACAGAAAAATATTCACAGAAATAGCTAGATTCCTGAAATATATGCACTGCTGGCAGTCAAATACAATTATATACAAAATTTTACATAAAAGTTTTGATTTCACTTTCCAATAGTATGTCATATTTGCAAAATATACAATTACAGGACTGCAGTAAATCATGCACAAGACATTTAGTGCTGTAAATATATCATCCACCAATTCACAATAAATATAAAATTTGCAGATAACATGTATGAATTAATAAAGGAATAACTACTGAAGAACTGCAATGTAAAATACAAAACTGCACCTTATGCATTGCAGAATGCTATACTACGAACAATCTTATTGTTAACACAAAGAAAACTGCCAAAATGATCCTTCACACCATACAATACTAACATCCATTAACAATAAATGTAAATCTCTTACACAATTAGAAACTATTAACTCAAAAAAAAAAAAAATTCTAGGAATATGGATTCTGCAAAACATTAACAGGAACAAATCATTGGCAAGAAGCTAAGCAATGGCATAAGAATAATTGCTTGATTGCCAACAAAAGAAACATTTTTATGTTCAAGCACAATCATTGTTGTGATACGGGATATTTTTTGAAACAACTTCTCAGTAAGTAAAAACTATTTTGTAGGACCAAAGAGGATCATAAAAGCAACTGAAACTGCAGTACGAAAAGCCTCTTGCGGACCCCTTTTTAAGACATTCCAGATTATACTATTACCATTCCTGTACACTGTTGAAATCTTTACTTACATAAATAAAATATAAGAGAATAAAATCAACTTTGTAGGTACAAATAAAAGAGTCCACACATACAACACCAGGCAAAAATTGGACACTTACAGTGAGTATGTAAATACAAGTCTCAGACGAAATGAACCATTAAAAACTGGGGGGAAATAAATAAATAAATAAAGTACAAAAAATTTAAATGGTTCTAAAATACATTTGCAAGCTAGAAGCTATTAAACTGTAAGTTCTTTTATTACCTAGTCTTCTGTAAGATATATTGTACTTTTATTTTAATGCGTTATACTGTAATGCTTTAGTGTCCCGTATTACACTCTTGAAAATACTTGTGGTACTAAATCAATTTTACTGCAATTTACTGTTTTAGAATTTGTGCACTGATGTTCAAAATTAGCCACATCTTATATCAATGATGTGATGAGGTGAATATATAAAAATGAACATGCATCTGTATATTTCAGTTTGCAGAAAAAATTATTCACTGCAGGCTAATGGATTTTATGCATGGGAGTATCATTGTGTCTCACATTGTGCACTAAGCTGGTTTGTTTTATCCTGGATTTAAGCAGATGAAATATTATGGTTTGTCACTATTATAGTCAGTTAGCATAAGTAATCTTATAACTGTTTACAACTGAAAAATTCTGCCTAGCACATTTCATACTGCTCCTATTGCTTCGATTTGACACAGATACAAATGAAATTCATGATTATGAGTAACAAAATTATAGAAGAAGTTAACTTCAGGTTCTCTAACAAGTGCAATGTCATAAACAAGAAATGTGTGGTGAAATGCATGTGAAGTTGCTGTACCACGATCTGATAATTAGTTACACCACAGTCCAACATATAGGGTCATGACATTCAGTGCTGTGGAAGTTGTTACCATATGACGTTGCAATGACACTAGCAACCCTAGCAGTGAGCAAGCTTGTGGTTTGATCTTATAGTGATAAGCACTTTCTTTGACACATAACAATTTAGTATTGAGTCTGATGATCCATACATTCTCACACTTCACTCCATTTCTTATACATGAGTTTTATCTTTTTTTAGTAAAAACTAAAGGAAGATATACCTTAGGTTGTTATTAGAATTATTGCCAAAATTTATGTCAATACATTCACTCCCAAAGAAGACAACTGCTACAAATCATGCTAAACAATACTACTTTGCTCTTATCCCATATTGTATTCAGAGATGTACAAATGTATTACAAAATTGAGTGGAAGTATCATGAATGTATAATTTGGACTATATTACGCTGTGTTTTGTAGTTAAATATTGGTTACAACTGTAATTTGAGTGTGATACAGTACAATAATTTACTGTCTCAACTCTTGAGGTTTAAATGGTGTTTACATAGCACAAGGTATAATTGGGCTACCATAATAGTGAAATAGTCATTCTCATTGCCCTCTAATATTGTGCGTGATCAACTCGGATGGCCAGCATAGTTTTACACCTGCGTGGCATGGACAGTATGAGGTTATCAATCAGATCTTGAGGGTATCTGGCCATTCTCCCAGAAGTGCAATATCCAGCTCTGCAACCATTGTGGCAGGTGCTGGTCAGGCTGCAATTCAGCTGAGAAGTCCATCCCAGCCCAGACATGCTCAATTGGGTTTAAGACCAGTGATCAAGCTGGCCATCCTATTCATTCAATTCCCTCAGTTTAAAGCTTGTTGTCCACCAGTGCAGCTGTGTGGAGACAAGTGTTCACATCCACCAGAAGGAATCATCTCCTATAGCACCAGCATAGGGCACAACAAAAGTCAAAGAATCTCATCTCTATAACTCTGAGCAGACAAAGTGCCATTCTGAATGACAGGTCCATACGTCTGCAAATACTGACTCCTGCCTCCACTATTTGTCCACAAACATGATATGGTGATATTTCCTACACATAAGCAGGACTGTTACACATTCTCTCCAGATGAGGAAACAACAATTGAGAACTTGGATGTAATGACAGCATAATAAGATGTATGCTATTTTGAGAAACAGCCAAGTAAAGTTTCAATTTCTTATATCAGCTGAATAAATTGGTAAATAAAGTTAAATACTCTTGCAATTATATTTCATAAGTCAGATATGAAACTCCTAGAGATTCTGGTAAAATATCATGGTTATTAAGGAAATTAGGGTACACTGAATTTTCTTAATACATGTTATTATTGCATAAAATAAGGAAAAATGTATAAGCACAAAAATTTTGGATCACTTGGGAGAAGGAAGTAGATCACAATGCTCCTGTGAATTAATGTTAGAGTATTGATGTTTTGTACATATATTTGTCACATCCACTTCTACAATTAATACAGAATATTGAATCATAAATGAATTGTGATAAAGGTTTCCAATTCATATTTTCTTACTGAAATACATACTTATGAATAACAAACAGCTATTTGTGAGTCTTTATATACAGTTTATTTTGTTGTGTTTCTGAAATATTGCCGAGAGACTCCATGTAAACCAACTGCCGACATGGCACAGGGGATAGCATCACAGACTGCGGTGCTGAAGGTCGCCAGTCCAATCCCAACCACCAGCAAAAATTTATTTCTTTGCAATTAACAATTCCAGAATGTTCTGTATCTTTCTTATGTTCACTTGTAAATTCTACTTGTTTGTTATGTTAACTATTTTTTTAATTTCTGGAACATTCTGTCTGTGTATAAATACCACAGCACTCTGCCCAAGAGGCAGTCAGTGCTGCGTGTATGTTAAGTTCGTAATAAACGTGCTTTCAGTATAAGTGCTGTGTTTAGTTGCCTTTGAAGTCAAGCCTGCTTCCATTTCAATGTGACAATATGGTTCCGAAACAGAGGCTACTTTGTACCTATGCTTGATTTATGCACTACTGAAATTGGATTCGATTTCAGAGTTTTCAGGATCCTGGATTTGAGATAAAGTGTCCTCAGACCATTTACTGTTTTTGGGTTTCAAGTATTTCATCAATGACAGTACATCAACACTTTTCTGCAGCTTTACACCTCGTATCACAATATCATAGAGTCTGAGATGTCCATAATAAAGAAATTCAGCCTTCTTGTTCAAGAATGTAAATGGCTAGAAACGGGAAGTATGTGTGTTAGACCCTGAAACGTTACCATTCTTGTAATGAAGTTGTACCTATATCTGAAGTGAAAAATTGCAGCCTTTTGCTACAGGAACCCTTAAGAACAAAGGTTCGAGTGCCAATGGGCAGCTTTTTTTATTAAATTACCTGACAGCCATATGAAATGGCCCTGGATTCTTCCTATCTTTCATTATACTGATGTACTCCTAAACTGTTTCAATACTTTGAACCTGTTTTAGAAGGATACTTTCCAAAATTATGGTCACACTGGCTGGAAGAATGCTATCTCACATGAAAGAGTTGTTCTACCTCTACATTGAAGGTCATAGACAATGAAGCACAAAATATTACCATGGTACTGTTTTTGTTTTGCCCACACACATGAATTCGAAAGCAGTACAACCTTTTTAATATGTTGTATTTTTTTCAAGATTTTCATGAATGACATGGTAAAGAAAAGAACTGACTGAGTTTGGATCTTTCTTTGATTCGGACTAGAGGAAAAAACTACTTCCATCATTGTGGCAATGTACATTGAATGTGTAAAGCCAAAATAGCCTTTTGTAAAACTGAGATGTAATATTTAGACAAGACAGAAAAAGGTTTTGAGCACAGTCAAACTCCAGCAGGAGTAAATTGGAGACTACATTTCTTGCCTTAGCCAATAAATTTGTTTTTAAACCATTATAGGCCTCAACAATCTTTTTATGACACATGTATTCTAATTTACATGCAATATTGGAAATTTATTTGCATTTAATGTCTCATTCTGCACAATAATCACAAGTATTAGTTGTTGGTTGGTTACCCTGAAGTATTTATGATATGCATTATAACCCATTTTCACAGGTTTTCCAGTTATTTAATAAAATTATTGTTTGAAAGCAGTATACAGTTTCGCTATGTTCAGGGTACAGTTTTCCAAGAATTTTTCATTTGAAACTTCCTGGTAGATTAAAATTGTGTGCCAGAACCGGCTTCATACCTAGGACTTTTGCCTTTCGTGGGCAAGTGCTCTACCAACTAAGCTATCCCGGTATGCTTCACTGACTGTCCTCACAACTTTACTTCATCCAGTACCTCGCCTCCTACTTTCCAAACTTCACAGAAGTCCACTTGTGAAACTTGCAGAACTAGCACTCCTGAAAGAAAGGATATGGTGGAGACATGGTTTAACCATACCCTAAGGGATGATTTCAGAATGAAACTGATAGAAGTAAAGTTGTGAGGACAGACCGTGAAGCATGCAGGATAGCTCATTGGGTAGAGCACTTTCCCAGAAAGGCAAAGGTCCCAGGTTCGAATCCCGGTTCCGCAAAACAATTTTAATCTTCCAGGAAGTTTCATATCAGCACACACTCCACTGCAGAGTGAAAGTTTATTTTTGGTTTGCTTTTGCTTGACTGTAATGAGCTTCCTTGTGGGAAATCTGCATCCTGTGCTCTACCACAAGTTTCCATACATTTTCAGTTATTTTTCTTGGACAATTGCTGTCTTCACCCCTATGGTCCTCTGAGACTGCACCTGTAAAGAGTACTTACGTGTAACTACTTAGGTTCTTTATTTTGCAGTAATTATTATCATGAAATACACCGTATAACCACTGAATGTACGTACTGATTTTCAGGGAATTCTGTATAGTCTGTAGTCTCATTTCTGATGTCTGCAGTAGTGATAGTAGAAACTGCTTACAGACTGCCTTGTCAACATTTCACTTTGATACAATACCACTCCTTTGTTTTCTCTTGTTTCTGAATTTTCTTTTCTTTCTTCCTTATACAGCCCAATAATATTGTATCTTGCACTTTACTTCCAGTATCTCAAGACAACTTAAAACACCCCTTTCGTTCTTCATGGCAAATAGTCACAAAGCACCCACTAATAAGAGAATCATGAAAAAAAGCAGAAATACAAGCCTTTCTTACAACATAAAACCACTTTTCAGAATACCTTCTCCTTCACTTTCTTTCCCATGGTGACTAAAATATAACCCATGCCACTATTTCACACTCCTTTGGCAATGTTTCTTACCCAGTTGCTTGGTTCGCCTTTTTTTTTCCCCCCCCTCTAACTTTAGGTGTAAATCAATCATTTACACTTATTGTACCATCAGTCACATGCAAATCACTTTCACTTGATACAGTAGACGCATAATGGGTAGAATTACACTCTTGTTTCAATTCTAGCATCCTGCTAGTAGACACCCTTTTTTCCTTATCCATGCAGTGCAGTCTAGATCTTTGCAATAACAGCTCCTGACCTCTAGGAACATCATACAAAACAAAGATGGGACTTGTTTAATATCGGAAGGTTCAAGGATTTTAAAATTGGTGTTTATGTAATAACAGTGTAAATAGACTAATGCTGTCATTGCATCCTAGTCCTCAATTGTCTGGCTGAACACAAAATCTTGACTCGTCTGTGAACAGAACCCAGGGTCATTCGATACGATTCCAATACTGATGTTCCTCCGCCCAGTTTCTGCAGGCTAAACAGTGTCATGATTTTAATGGGACACACACACACACACACACACACACACACACACACACACACACACACACACACACACACAATATGCCTCTGTGCATGTAGGGCACATTCCCAAAGGCAATTTTGGACTGTTTGTGTTGATATTTTGTATCCTGTTGCTGCCTAGAGTGTGTGCTGCAGCTGAGTTACATTCAGACTCCTGTCTCCACAGGCTGTTAAATGGAGATAACCTTCATCTCTTGCTGATGTTACCCATGGATGACCTTGGCCTTGCCTTCTTTTAATTGTTCCTGATGTCTGAAATCATATCAAGGTCCTGGAAAACACACCATGGGGCACTCCAATACCTGCAGCCACCTTCCTCTGGAACTGTCCTGCTTCCAACCTTCCTATGGCTCTCCATGGGATAGCTGAAATTAAGTCACATTGTTGTTGCATTGCCCTACCTACTCACTACAATATCTGAACCCAACTGCTTGTGTAATTTGTTTCATAGAGTAAATACAAGTCGAAACCAAACCCCTCTGCAGCAACTTTATGCTGCTACCACGATCTCAGTTCCCATAATATTGTTGTCTCCACTCCACAGAACCAACAAAAAGACACCGAACCATTTTAGTTTAATTTGCCAATGACAATATTTCAGTACCTAGATATCTCAACTGGTCCCTTAATTGTTTTGACCAGTGTATGATTTAGATTCATTTCTACTGTTAACAGACAGTTAACAACCCAGTGAAATGGGCCATTATCAGCTAATTAATAAATAAAATGAGTTCTGATAAAAAAAATATTTTATTCACAGAAAGCAGTCAATGTTTTCATTTACTGGCTAGTAACTCAATAATCACGGTTCTAGGTAACAATTGTTTTATTTAGATATTAATTATGATCATATGGCATTTGTAGCTGTTAGACCCCAACTGGGGTAGTATTCAGCCTGCCTGGTGCAAGTCTTTTTAGCTGTAGCCACTTCGGCAACTTGTGTGTCAATGATGATCAGAATGTGACAACACCCAGTTCCCAAACAAAGAAAATCTCTAGTCTGACCGCCACAGTGAAGTGGCCAAGTGCATTGAGGCGCTATGCTTTAATGCGTGAGGCCATTTCCCATTGGGGGTTTGAATACCCACCTCGGGCATGGATGTTTGTGTCATTTTTAGTACACCGTAGCTCATAAATAGTTTGTAAGTTTAGGAACTGATGACCTTGCAGTTAAGTCCCTTAAGCTTAACAAACATTTGAACATTCTAGTCTGACCGGGAATCAAGCCCGGGCCTCCTGCATGGCAACCCATTATGCTGTTCACTAGACTAGAGATACATCAATGATCTCATCTTTGTAGTTAACATAAAACTTGTACCATGATTAATGATTTGCATTGGCAAAGGCCTGTAACCTTATATCTAAAATGTGATATATAAAAGAATCTTCTGCATCATGCTCCAGAACTCCTATATAGAAGTAACCAGGAAACAAAGAAAATGCTCCTATCACAGCACAAGAAAAGGCAAACATGTTCTGACCAGAATCTAAGACGTTAAAGAGGAGAATTAATAATATGAGGGTAGGTAGCAACTTACCATTAAGATGATCATTGAGCTGCAGACAGACACACAGTAAAGACAATCACTTTCACACAAAAATGTTCAGCCACAGCCTTCATCAGAAGACCATATAAACATTCACACAATCACTCAAGCACAACTCATACACACATGACCACCACGGTAGTTACGAATGTGTGAATGTATGTGTGCTCTTTTCCTGATGAAGGATGTGGTAGAAAATGTAAGTCGTGTCAGTGTGACTGTCTTTTCTACGTGCCTGTATTCCAGGGCTGACGCAAGGCATTTGCGAAACGTGTGGTCACAAGGGGTGGCACTTTCCGAGGGGTGGCAAATCTGTTGCCCCACCCTTTTATTTATTTATTTTTTTTTTTTTTTTAGGACAAACTCAACATTCATGCCCAAGAGGGGATTCGACACCAAACCTCAGACAGAGTGGCTTCGGAAACTGTGGCATGGTGCCTCGACTAGCTGCCACTGTGGCAGCACCGTTGTGTTTAAGCCGGAGGAACAGAGAGAGGGAAGCAGTCCGCTAATGTTCTTATGAGTGGAGTGCTGCCAGTCTGTTACATGCCGTGCATTTACTCACAGCTAATTTTGCAGAAGACGAAATCTAATTTGTAAATTTGAATGCAATGTTCGATACTGCGATTATAAGTTAAGCCTGAAGGAGTTTTGCTAAGCCCTTCAATGGCAGTTTTATTCTTCCCGCATTATGGAAAAAAATCATTGAACATTACTGCAGTCAAACATGTCTAACCCCTACAATGGCTAGAAGTATTCTGAATGGGTAAATACACTGTGAATAATTACAAAGGAATAAAGACACTGGCAGTAAACATGGCATAAGTTGAATTTTGACATATTTTTCAAAATTTTTGCTATCCTTTTCTGAGTGATAGTCGGATGTTTCGATTTTGAGCCATGAAATACCTGTCTTCGCCTCCATGATCAACAATTAAACTCTGACCGGCACATTTGTTTGACACTACTACTCGCACACTATCACTTTGCCAACATTTATTTACTGTATACTGTTTTCTGTTGAATACATTATCTGTTCACAACCATTGAAAAATGTTTATTTACATTAACTGTAAGTTCATGCCATGAGGGATTATCCACACGATCTAATGAGCTGCAGTCATGGATTGTGCAGCTGTTTCCATCAGAGGTTCAAGTCCTCCCTCGGGTGTGTGTGTGTGTGTGTGTGTGTGTGTGTGTGTGTGTGTGTGTGTGTGTGTGTGTGTTTGTCCTTATGATAATTTAGATTGAGTAGTGTGTAAGCTTAGGGACTGACAATCTTAGCATTTAAGTCCCATAAGATTTCACACACATTTGAACATCTTTGTAAATTCACAAGGCTTATTAAAATTAGCTAGATTTCTTCAATGAGGTTTGACTCCAGTTTTGAGCTGGTACCCAGCAACTGTTTTGTAAAAATCTGTAGAGAATGTCACCAATCAGTCGCAATTTTTGTTTTCATTTTCCAGATCTACATAGATTTCGGGCAAAGTGTGACTATTATCAATGCTTTGAGTTATATTTACATCTATATCATCATGCTGAACATAGCTGTCAACATGGCGGTTTAGATGTAAGCACAGTTTAAATTGGCCACTCAGTGGCCGAAACCAAGTTAGTTCTGGAAAATATATATATATATATATATAGCGGGGGTGGGGACGGCAATTTAGCAGCTCACACTGGGTGGCACTTGGGCTTGAACAGGCCCTGCTGTATGCTGTTCAGCAATCATCCTTATCTGATTTGCATCTACCCTCATATTATTGGCATTTCAATCTGGACTTTATATTGTTAAAATTAACATGCTGACTTATCTGGCAGTTTCAAAACAATTTAAATAAAAAATTCTTGACACAATCATACACATGTAAAGTGATACAATTCATAATGTCATGTTGTATAACATGTCACATGGCCTAATGTCATCCAACATGACACTTCTCATGTGGGGTAATATGAAACTACATGCCAGTGAAGTTCAATGTGCATGCATCCTCACTCAAAGATAATTGTGCACCCCACACAAGAGCTTACTATGCTAGGGAGTTAGAATTAAATTGTAAGAAAGTGTGAATATGTCAAGATTTTTTTTATTTAAATGTTTTTGATTCTGCCAGATAAGTTGATAAACTTGTTCTCCTCTTTTACATCATAGACTCTAGTCAGGACATATCTGCCTTTTGTTGTTCTCTGATAGGAACATTTTTCATTTTGGTTCCCAACATTAATCCTACTATAGTTGATTATTTTCAAAATTTCTCCACTGAAAATTAAAAAAGTTCATCTTTACAATTACATAGCTGGAAAGAAAGACAAAAAAATATACTACACCTGTAAAGACAACTTTGATCTTCAACTGATAATGGCAGATGCTACCAGGGCGATAGTAGATGAAATGATAAATGTTTCAAAGTCATCTGCCAACAGACAGCATAGCGGCATACTGGCCAGTCATCTGTATGTAGCCTTTAGCAGAGAATGTTTATAACTGTAAGGCTCAGTGTAGCAAACAGGCACCATGTCACAAAGGGACACTTTTGAGTCCTACAGCCAACTGAGGGAGTTTAGGGGTCAGAGAGTGACCTTCCAAGTGGCACAAATGTCTTTTCGGAGAATTTCCACACAAGTTGGATGTCCTTCATAAGTTGTGCAATGGTGCTAGTTCCAATTGGCACTTGAACACACCCATAGTCGCAGTACCGGATGTTCATTCACGAGATGTCCACTAGGAACGTCGCATTGTATGGGCAGTAGTGTCAGATTGTACAGCTATCACAGGACGGATGAGAGGTTTGTCAGCCCCAAAGTGTCAAAATGAAGTGTTTGAAACTCGTTATGAGCACTGGGGCACAGGCATCCACACCTATAATCCATCTTCTGTGTGCGCCACAACACTGACGTGCATGGCACAACTGGTGCTGACGCAGAAACTCTTGGAAGATGGAATGGCAGGCCGTGACCTTCAGTAATGAAAGCAGATTCTGCCTGCAGACAAGTGCTGTCTCACAGTACATTCATCCAAGACACACTGGCCCAACCACAGGTCTTATGGTCTGAGGTAAGTTACAAGTTTCATTCACCTTTGGTGTTCAAGGGAATGCTCTCTGGCACTTGGTACATGCAGAATGCTGTAAGACTCACTCTTCTGCCATTATTGTAGCAGTAACTTATGTGTTGTTTCAACAGGATAATGCTCACCTACACAATTGCGCATGAAATGCAATGTGCTTTGCAAGATGCACAGCAACTTCCCTGGCCAGCATGATCTGTGCACTTGTCTGGAATTGATCACGTGTGGGTTATAATCGGACAACAACAGACATGTGTGGCTCATCATGCAACAACACTTGCAGAACTGTGGGAACAGGTCAATCAGGTTTGAAATAATGTATCCTGAGACAGTATTCACCATCTATGATATTGAATCGATGCCAGAATCGGTACCTGCCTTGCCACCCATGGGGGATATGCGTGTTATGGCATGGAGCGACAACTGGTACCATAGTACTGTCTGAGCTACTGATCTCAATCATTTCTGTTCTCCATATGCACTGATTCAACCATAAAGCTTGAGTGAATTCGAAAACTCTTTGAGGGTGTACCATTTTTTTTTTCTTGTAATGTATCTTACTGTACCTCGTTAAAAGCTTATTGCAAATAACATGCAAACAACAAATCAGTAAGGACAAAATACTATCTGGTTATAAGTCCACCATTGTCTGGACAATCAATGAGTCTCATTACATGCCCAATTTAGCTGCCTTTAAAACATGATATCTTAACAATTCATAATTATTACTTGATAAAAATTGTTTTGACTTTATTCATTGTGAAACATTTGAACTGATTCATACAAGCACTGTACTTTCACAGGACATTCCGTGGACTAATCAGCCACATAAATCTTGCCCACAACAAGATCCTTCTGGGAGTCATTGATTACAGAATCTGTGCAAATACGTTTGGCACAAGATCTTATTAATTATTGTGGTAGTTTTCAACTGGATACAGCTTGGGGACCAGTGATCTCTTTAATATCTTCAGAGAGAAAACATTTTATTTATAATGACATGTCTAGCAACAGTTAAAAGCATTTCTATTTGTCGTTTGAGTATTAGTCCGCATTCTGACAGAGAGTGGACATGTAGTTACAGCTTTGCACATGTGCCTGTGCACCACATTTAGATCTGCATATGTAGAGGGTGCAAAATTTGACAGAATGTTCATGTAATGACTGCTTTTGTGCATGTATGTCTGTGTCAACTCTTGTAATAAAAGTGTCACCGTGAACTAGCAATCTCCAGTGGCTGACACTCACCTGAAAAATGGCTGCACAAATGTCAGCCAAAATATCGTGCCAGGTGGTCGATGTTATCCGGATGAATTCCCGAAGCTTTTTTCAATGATTCATACAAGTTTAAAGGGGAAGTGATGGGCTTCATAAACATTCAAGAATAATAGTTTCTGCACATGAAATAAAAATGGTGCACATAAAAATGGTACAATTAGATGAGCATTAATTTTAGCCCAATTGACATTTTTGTAAAATGAATTAATTGATTTGCATAATTTGCTGTTATCATCTTTCACCTACACATTTTATACTTCCAAACAAATAAAAAACGGAACCCACCTGATTATCATTAAGAGGACCAACTCCAGAGCCAAATTTTAATGAGCTCCTCTCACTCCATGAGCCTTTCATGAATATTTTGTGCCTTTCACTAGGGCTGCGGCCTTGAAATATACTTTTCAAATATCGTAGGCATGATGGTTTCTTAACTTGTTCAATAACTTTTTGACCATCTGGACTATCCTCCTTAACTGTAGAATCCTAAAATTTATAAGTGGTATGAAAGAAAGTGATAAAATATTATGAACTGTATCTTTATATGAGGTAGCTGAACAACAGAAATTTCAAATGCCACTAACCGCCATATTAAATTCACCAGGCTGATCATCCTCATCTTCGCTATCTGAGGCAGCTTTACCAAACTCACTTATCAGTCTCTCTATTCGATGAACATCTTTGTCAGAATTCGAATCTCTAGATGATGAAGCCAGATTTCCATCTGTAATAACCAGAATTGTAAACATATTGTTCACAGTTTTTACTTTTCTTGTAATATTGGAAGTATATATGAAAAATTAGCATAAAATAAGGATTTAGATGCTTATTCTATTTAAATCTGGTATAAATGATTAAAACTTACAATATTATAGAATATTATAAATTACAGATTGAAACTCACTGCATAGATGATCACTGAGCTGCAGACAGTTGCAAGGAAAAGATAACCACAATCACACAACTAAAGCCAAAGTCATCATCATTATGGAAAGTAGACACACACACACACACACACACACACACACACACACACACACACACACACACACACAACACACATATGTACAACCTGGAGGCACAACTCTCACACAAGTGTCATCCATATCTGGCCACTACACTAATAGATGCATCAGCCAGAGATGCTGTTCATATGTTCAAGATTTGTGCTTGTATAATCGTATGAATGTGTCTGTATTCATTTTGGCCATAATCTTTAGTTTTGTGATTGTCTTCACTTTGGGCTTGCTTGTGGTTCAGGTATAAAAATTACAATAAAGTGCCAAATGTTATACTACAATACTTCAAAAACAAATGAATTTCTTCCAAAGTATTAACACAATATTACTGTTGCTTACAAATGCATTTATACATGTGTTTTGACACAATCTACCAATTAAATTAGGAGTGTGGGACGAGAATTATCATTCTATATATATGGAATGATATCTGAATATTTGGAGCAAGGAACATGTGACATTCTACTTCATAAGTAGTCTACAAATTGAATGTTTGTGGTTGCGTATACTTTCCCAGCATAATAACCTATACAGGTTTGCAGGTGGCTAATATCGTCAACTTGACATAATATTTCAACAGACCAGCTGGCTGCCATCTTCAGGTGAGTATGCTGAATGCACTTACTTGCCAGAAACTGAGATTAGGATAGAAATGGAGACCCTTTATATACCGCTGATGGCCCAAGTTGCATGCGTGAAACCAAAGCACAATAGAACTAGTAGTGCACCAGTGTAGAAAATTGGCAAAACAATGGGTTGAAACATGTACTACTTAAAAGAAACTACAGGTTGAAATGAAGACCATTGTTGTTTAACATCAAATCAAATTGGGTTCCAAGTTTTACTAAAAGGAAAGCCCTTGTCCCTATTAATAATATTGTCAGACATATGAATTTCATCTATTCTTTAAGAACACATTCCCAGTAGCGGGAGGCAGGTCAGGTTGAAGCAAACGAGTATGACAGTGGTTCCACACACACCAATCCAGAATAGTGCAGATCTTTTGGCCATTGTAAGTCTTACCATACTGACATAGAATTCACTATACACCAGGCTTCCTCTGTCCCAAATCATTCTTGACTGTCCAAGTAGGGCCCTAGTCTTTACTGGTGGCATAAAAACACTTTTAAGGTCAAATCTTTCTAAAATTCTTGAATTTTTTGAGGATATTTTCCCCATGAAAGACAAAAAAGCAACAGATTTGTAGTTGATCTCTAATGGTTCACCTGGTGGTCCAAACTGAAGCATGTGACAAATTTGTTGAGCAGTGTATCCATTCTGTTTAAAGACAACCTTAAGATGCTCTTGTTCTTCATCCAAATGTTCCACATCAGAGATGGCATATGCTCTTTTCACACTAAAGAACGCAAGACCCCAAAGTGTTGGTGTGGCAGATGACAGCTAGTCGCATGAAGATAAAGATCACTATGTGTGGGTTTGCAAAATACACTATTTCCTTAAGTCCCATCATTCTTAATGTGAACCAAAATGTCCAGAAAAATAAGTTTCCCATCTTTCTCAACCTCCATCATAAATTTCAAGTCTTCAAAGTCTTCCATAAAAAGATTGGTGACTATGGGGGAAAGAGGTTTCCCCATAGCCACTCCATCAGTTTGCTCAAGAAAGGCATCATTAAAAAGAAAATATGTTGAAGTCAGAACATGACAACACTACTTGACTGTTTCATCATCCAATTTTTCACCAATTAATAGCAGAGACTTCAAGAGGAATCTGGTAAAGAGGGAAACATCACAGCTCACAAGCAAGTCTAAAGGAACAAGGCAAACTGAGTACAGCTGCCAAATAAAATGAGATGAGTCAAAGACATGATGTTCACATTTTCCAAAGTGAGAGGCAAGATAAAAAGCTTATTGTTTACAATAAGACAAAGAGGAATTACATGCTTGTGAACCTTACGTAAGGAATACCTTCTCGGAGGGACAGCAGATCATGGGTGAAGTTATTTAACAACATCCTCTGGCAAAGAACTGTTCTTTAAAAGTGAAAGAGTCTTCCATTTTATCCACTCCATGGGATCATTACATAAACTATGATAGACTGAGTCCTCCAGTAAAAGATTCAAGCTGTGTTGATATGTTCCGACTTTGACATATTTCCTTTTTAATTATGCATGTTTTGAGCAAACTGATAGAGTGACTATAGGGAGCCCTCTTTCCCCTATAGTCGCTAATCTTTTTATGAAAGACTTTGAAAACATGGCTCTAAGGACACAATTTCTTAAGCCTATTTATTTGAGGAAAGTATATGTTCTAAAATCTAGCTGCAAACCAACGTCAATGATATAGTCCTGTAATTTTGTGGATCACTCCTGTTGACTTTCTTGAACATTGGTGTAACCTGTGCAACTTTCCAGTCTTTGGGTATGGAACCATCAGTGAGTGAGCGGTTATATATGATAGTTAGGTATGGGTCTATTGCATCAGCATACTCTGAAAGGAATCTAATTGGTATATAATTGGGACCGGGAGACTTACTTTTCTTAAGAGATTTTAGTTATTTGCAGTGACAATGACTGGTGACAAACTCTCCTGTTGTGGCTTCATCATTATCATAATGGTCTTCAGAGTCCTTGAACAAGAAGCTATTTCCATCTGTTTTTTGGGAACATGGAAAGGCTTCATATGGAGGATGTGAAGAATGTCTCTTCATTTTGTTGTTTTGAGGATGGCTCATTGCCCTCAACTTCGTATGTGATGTCTGACAGACGGCACATAACACAATATGGTCAAAAGTATTGCTTCAGTAACTTTTCTGATAGCCCAGCTTTCCATACAGGGGTAAAAATCCATACCAGATCTCCTGGGCTGTACAAAACAGGTTGGTGTTTGTTGTTACACTGCTGATGGTCCTTCTCCTAGGTTTCCAGTGTCCATATGTGAGCCAACTGTCTTGTTCTTCGACCCAGGTGATGCACTGATTCACATAGTCATTCAGAGTGTTGTGCAGTTGGTACGGGAGCAGCATATCCATTGTCATCTCAGCTTCATGACCACTGAGCAGGAAACTCACAAGTGTCTTATAATCAAACCTAGTGCTTATGGAATATCACCACAGTTGTGCAATTGTATTTGTGATTTCCTATCAGAAAGAACAAAATACATTGTAATTGAGGGAAAGTCATCAAGTAGAACAAACATGATATTTGGCATTCCCCAGAGAAGTGTTATAGGGCCCCTACTATTCCTTAGTTTTATAAACGATTTAGCTCCCTTAGACTGTTCGTGGATGATGCGTTCACTTATCAGTTAGTAAACTCATCAGAAGATCAAAAGCAACTGCAAAATGATTTAGATAAGGTATCTAAAAAAAATGGCAATTGGCCCTCTTTAATTGACAAGTATGAAGTCATCCATATGACCACTAAAAGAAGCTGTTAAACTACATTTACACGATAAATCAGTCAAAACTACAGGCAGTAAATTGAACTAAATACCGAGGAGTAAATATTACAAACAATTTAAATTGGAAAGAACATATAGACAATATTGTAGGGAAAGTGAACCAAAGACTATGTTTCGTTGACAGAACACTTACAAGATGCAACAGTTCTACTAAAGAAACTGCCTAAACCACACTTGTTCATCTTACTTTGGAGTATTGTTGTGCATTACTGACAAATGATTTAGGGAAAGTACAGGGAAGGGCAGCTCGTTTTGAATTATCACAAAATAGGGGAGAGAGTATCACGGAGATGATGCATGAATTGGGGTGGAAATCATTAAAACAAAGGTGTTATTCATTAAAATGAGCTCTATTTGTGAAATTTCTTTCACCAACTTTCTCTTCCAAATGCGAACATATCTTGTTAACACCCACCTACATAGGAAGACATGATCATCAAAATAAAATACGAGAAAAAAGATCGAAAAAAGAAAGATGTCAGTGTTCCTTTTTTTCATGAGCTATTAGAAAATGGAACTGTAGAGAAAAATCAGAAAAACGGTTCGTTGAACACTCTGCCATGCACTTAAATGTGATTTGCAGAGTATTTATGTAGATGTAGATGTAAGGAAAATGTGCAGACAGAATGGAAACATTCTCTGGAATTGCCATACAGAGGACTGACGACAAGATCAAGATCCAGGATACTGCAGCAGGCTCCAAAGGGAACCTAACAGTGGGTTGCTGTTTATGCAGGAGGGGAGCAATACCGCGGGTCTTCTGATAGAATGCATGGTGCAGTGGTTAGTGTTGCAGATTGCTGTGCTCATAGTCCCTGGTTCAAATCCCGCCACTGGCAAACAAATGTATTTCTTTGAATTTACTATTTCTAGACTGTCCTATGTTTTCTTATGCCTGATGTACTTGTAAGTTCCAGAAAATTCTTTCTATGTATAAGTAGAGGAGTACTCAAATCAGAAGGCAATCTGTTCTGAGTCTACACTTACATTAGCAATAAACCAGTTCTAAGTGTAAAGCGTTGTGCTCTATTAATGACTCAGCCTTTGAATTCCAAACCATCTGTAGTTTTCAGTGTGACAATATTATTAATAATCACACGGGCTTCCCTTTAAGTAAAACTTGGAACCCAAATTTATGTGATGGTAAACAACAATGGTTTTCATTTCAACCTGCAGTTTCTTTGAACTAGTACATGTTTTGACCTATTCTTTTACCAATTTTCTCTGCCGCTGCACTACTAGATCTATTGTGTCTACTTTGTTTCACATACATGTAGTTGGCTGTCAGTCGTTTCTATCCTAATCGGCGAGTAAGTGCATTGAGTGAGATGGAAGCCAGTTGGTCTGTCGAAATGTTGTGTCAAGTTGATGATGTTATCCAGCCGCAAACCCAAGAAGAATATTATAAATTAAATGTTTCTCAAATTCTAATAGTCAAGAGTATATGAAGAATACCTCTTCAACAATATGATATGTAGGGCAGAATGACACCCTCATTGCTAATCAGCTCAGATTTTGTAGATCAAGATTTGTCTGCATCCCACCTCATACTTTTCTCACATGACATAGCAATAACTTTGGATCAGGGCCGTCAGAAGATGCTGTATTTCACAATTTGTAAAAACCACTTGACTAAGTACCACACTTATTGGTGGAGTGGATGCAGCAAGATATGTTGGATGCAGAGTCTGGAATATGTAGAAGTAACTTCTTCAGGTGTGCCTAAAGGAACTGTATTGGGGCCATTGCTGTCCATAACCTTCTACAGATGATGCAGTTATTTACAATGATGTATTGTCTGAAAGAAGCGGCATTTATATTCAGTAGGATCTAGTTAAGATTTCTAAGCATAAGCAGTACAAAGACTGCCAACTTGCTTTAAATATTTAGACATGTAAAACTGAGCATGTTATAGAATCAGAAAATACTGTAACTTGTGTGTACTTATCAGCAGGTTACTGCACTATAATATTGATGTCCAAGAATGGGAAGTTAAGGTTGTAATTCAACAATATATTGAAGATAAGTTGCAACTCACTGCAAAGATAATCCTTGAGCTGCAGACACACACACACACACACACACACACACACACACACACACACACACACACCTACCTTACCTTTTGGTGGCTCCCTTCCTCAGAACAGGACACATATTCATTCATATATTGATTATGTATAATCCTGACCTGAAATCAGGGATACCCTCCCCAAAGTCCTTCAAACACCTCTCCTAAAGTGGTGTTCCATCAACCACCCAATCTCCACAACATCCTAGTACAGCCCTATGCTACCCCAAATCCTAAACCTTTGCCATGGGGACAACACCACCGGTAAAGACCAAGGTGCAAGACATGCACAATCCATCCACACAGCTCTTCCTATTCTGGACCTCTCACTAGCTTATCCTACCCCATCAAAGGCCTAGTCATATCATTTACTGTCTGTACTACAGTCACTGCAAAGCTTATTAAATTGCTATGACTACCAACAAACTGCCTAACATGATAAATGGCCACTGTCAAACTGTGGTCAATGACAAAGTGGACCACACAGTAGCAGTGTAACATTACAGTCCTTTACAACCTGGACGATCTAGATCCTTTCCTCCACCACCACCTTTTCTGAATTTGTGATGCATTCTCCCACCCTCAAGCAATGGCCACCTTACCACATCCATACCATCCATCCAACACTTTCTCCCCTCTTCATTGTATCACCTCCTCCCAATTCATGTCCTGTTACTCACTTTGTTTGCCATTCTTTTCCCCTTCTGTGCTGCTCTTCAAATCTGCTCGCCTCATCACTCCACAAAGCTTGACCAACCATATAGCCCCTAAATGATGTCAGACAGTGCTGATGTCTCTATGCCCATCATTGCTGTGCATCTTCTGCCCCCCCCCCCCCCCCCCAATCGCCCGCCCTCCAGATTGCTCTCTCATTTAATGTGACACTTCAGCTGTAGGGACTGGAGAAATGGCAGTAATGTTTGGCAGTTGTCCAGTTGTACTTGTATGATTGTAAGTGTCTGTGTTCTTTTTCTAATGAAGGCTTTTGATGGAAGCTAAGATGTGTAATTGTCTTTTAGTTGTGCCTAATAATGAATTAGCTTATTGTCTATATGGTAAATTGCAATATATTGTTTTAGAAAACTGTTAAATTATTAAACTATTGGAAACAAGACTGTGTTTTATTAGCTGTACAAGACAGCCTGATGGAGTGGAAGATATTTTATTGAACTATTCATCTGGTAGAAAACAGTCCCTCAAAAAGTACAGGAAGATTTTTCAGAGTGTCCTAAACATAAACAGTACCCATTGGTACCTGCAATTAATATATATTGCCGATATCACATAAGTAAATCTTATCACAATCATGAATGTAAAGTGTTTGAGCTGATGCAGGAAAGTTAGTAATGAGGTTCTATGAAGCTATTGTGACAAGTGGTGTCATTAGGGGGAATGTAGCAGTGTGGGAATGGGGTAAGCAAATAAGTCTCTTCCTTTCTTTTGCAAAGTGTGTTCAAGAGACAGAAAAATAGTTAATAGGAAGGGAAGATTAGAGCCCTTCAGGATGAACTGGATAGTGTTAGGGAGGAACTTATAAAGTTAAACAGGGAGAAGGCCAATCAGGGGTCGAAAGTGGTAGCAGGTAACAGTGGCCACAGAGAGAGTATAGTCTCTGACAGCTTCACAATTGGCACAACTAATAGGTCTGCCGCGCTACCACAGTTAAGTGAGGAAGAGGGACCAGTAGAAGTAGATGTAGTTAAGAAACAACAGACCTTCACTAGGAAACCAACTGTCTGAAAAAAAAGTAGAAAGTAGGAGGAAACTTCTGTTGCTAGGCAGCAGCCAAGGAAGAGGTGTGGGCCAGATTTTACAGAAAAAATTAGGTCACAGGAACAAGGTCACTAACTTCTTCAAGCGCAGTGCAGGTCTTAGCCAAGTGGTAGAGTAGATAGGTTCCTTGTGCAAGGATTTCATAAAACAGGATCATGTTGTGATAGTAAGTGGAGTGGGAAACAGCATCAATATGGATCAGGATTACAGTATTGAGTGTGACCTGTTTAAAGCAGCTTCTGCAATGACCCATACACATGTTGGGCTGGTGCCTGCTTTTGTGTGGTACGATCAACCCCAGTTGAACTGCTCTGTCAGAAGGGTCAATATGGAGCTATATCAGCCGCTTAGAGTGGCCACTCTGTCAGACATGGGTTTGGTTCCTGTTGATGCAATTGGTAGGTGGGATTTCACTAAGCATGGCCTGCATCTTGATAGAAAAGGGAAGGGGAAACTGGCTGGGTTGATAGCAAAATACTTAAGGGGGGACTCCAATTCATGGAAGTACCTCTTTTTTAGGCTACGATCAGTGCCCAGTGAGAAGCTCAGGTAGGCAGGTGGTAAAGATGTTAAAAAAATCACAAGATTCTCACAGAAGTAAAGTAAAAATAATGTTACCATTTTTAATAAGAATATTGTGGGATTAAAGAATAAAATAGAGCTTCTGGTTGTTTAGATGATACAGAAACTAGAGACAGTCAAATGCTGCCTCACTTGCGGTCGTTCCCACCACTGAGAGGGCCTGGCGAGACCGCCACGCCTGCGATACAGCCGTGCCGGGAACCCGGTCCCGATAGCGAGGCGACTCGACAGTCAGCTAGCATGCAGCCAGGCAGCTGACAGCAGTGCACATGCACATGGCTAGCTTTCCTCACCATGTTGGATTTCTTGCGCCCATCCAGCACACGACACAGTGCCGGTCGGTCAGAGATGGAAAAAAGGGGGAAAATCCACGTTTCCAATTTTCATGTTGAAAAAAAAAAAATATTGATAACATGTAAGACCACCCTACTGTTTTATCAAGCATTTTTTTTTTCATACAAAAAAAGAGAAAAACAAGAAGAAGAAGAAGAAAATGTCTACTTTTCATTCCACACGAGTTTTTAGTTTCATTATGCTCCTCACTCAATTTTGATGAAAGTATATGATTAAGAAATCTGATTTTTGGACTCATGATAGAACAACATCTTAGCTTTCAAATAAACCATACACCTTTTCATAATTCGTAAAAGTAATTTTAAACAATGCTATTTGTCAGGTAGGTGCGCCAGATTTACAAATTGTGTATTGAAAAAGTTTGATAACAGGCAGCTTACTATTCTATGCATTTTTGACCATACATTACTGTGAGTGAAATGGAGCTAAAAGTACAGAAAAGTTTTGGAAATGGTCATCGCACTGATATCTACCTTCCTTCACAAGTAACTGCAAGTTATTTGAGCAGCATCAATGCCGCAATCACAAGCCTACGAACTTGACAGGTGTTGGGCATAGTGTGAAGCACTGCTGCACCGAAAAAATTATTTGCTGCCTATGTATATTGATATTTTATGATGCGTTAGTAATCCATAACCAGAAAATAACTATAAACTAATTTGGCAACCGATTACAATGGACAATGATCTGCTATGGTTTTACGTAATAATAAGATGTATACACCTGGTTTGTTGTCCACATCGTACAATTGATGGTATAGATATTTTGTGTTTGGAACTACAAGAGAAGAATAAATTAATGTAAACTGTGAATTTGCTGTTGATGGACTGAAATAAAATTTTCTTACGTTCTACTTAATGGATTTCTAGTTGGAGTAATAAATGGAAGAAGCCCAAAAATATACTTACATTTATTTATGCATCTACACCTAATTTGACTAATGCACTATATACCCATCTTTTAATTTTCGCTTTTGTAGCTCTCGGAAAATGTTGTACCACAAGGTGAAAATAATTGTATACATTGTCTCACATGAAAGCATTATCCCTCACACCCAAGACTAAAGTAGTAGTAAATGTTGTGACAGTGTATCGTAAATTTAAAACTACTGCCATGCATAATGAATGCAAAATAATGTAGGGGCGCTATTAGACAGCGCCGCCTAAGTGAACCGGGGCTCGCCTGGTCTCAGCGGAGCACGGCGGTTGACATTGAACCATGATTGAAGACACTTGTTGTGTACAGTTTATTTTTGTAGTGTTAATAAAGTTATTACACTTTTAGTGGCACTGAGTTGTGAACTATTCATCGGCAGTGTTTTGATAAATATGGAAACCTTAGACCAGCTATTGCGCATGCTCATCGAGCAACAGACTGCCCCTGTAGTGTTGTTGCGTGACTTACCACAGACGCTTACGTCAGTTGTGTCAACATCATCCAGTCGGGTCACGCCGTGTTCTCTGCCTCCATTTCCTTCATACAAGGAAGCTGCGGAAGAATGGGAGGACTATGAAAAGTGACTGTGGTAACATTTTTTTGCTTTCGGTGTTGGCGATGATCAGCTGTGCAAATCACTATTTCTTTCGTGGATTTCTCCAAAAGTGTATCAACTATTGTCTGAGCTCACCCCCCTACAGGATCCGGCATCATTATCTTTTACTGAAATGTGTGACATTATCTCCAAATATTATTGCAAAAACACCCATGTTGTTGCTTCTCGGGTGGCCTTTTACAAGTGCCGTGAGCAGCCGCATCAATCATACCGTGCATGGGCTGCGGAATTACAAGGCCTTAGTAGAAAATGTCAATTTGTTATGGACATGCATCATGAGTCTTATGCCGATTCCATGGTTAGAGAAGCTATTCTTAGGTTGGCACCAGATAAGAAAGTCAGACAACAGGCCCTCCAGCTTCCGAATCCCTCTTTATCTGAAGTATTGAGTATTGCCCAGTCATATGAAATTTCTTGTGCCGCCGACACCCAAATTGATGAATACATGGACATCAGTGCTGTGCAGTCTGATGACATGTCTGTTTCATATGATGGGGAAGTTGCCGCAGTACACGCGCGTCAACGATGAGGCACGGTACAACCGCGCACTAAAAAGAAGCTGCAGTGGCAGATGCAGCAGCTGCGGCAGCAAAATCAGGTACGTTCGGCACTTCCATCCTGTCCATGTTGCTTTATCAAACACAAGAGGGTAGACTGTCCTCAATGCTGGGCCACATGTCACACCTGTCATAATAAAGGTCATATTGCCTCTGTCTGTCGGTCTAACAAGACTCCAGCTGTTGTTGAAGATGACGATTCTGTTATGACTGTCAATTGTGTACATTCTGATACTAGTAAGTTATATATAGATGTTCAGGTACTTGACAAAAATATTCCCATGCAGGTAGACACAGGTTCTGCTGTCACTCTCATAAATTCCCACACGTACTTGGAATTGGGTTCTCCGCCATTGTCTCCTGTCACGCGCAATTTGCGGACTTACAACAAACAGAAAATTCCAATTATCGGCCAATTTCAGGCATCCACTTCTTACAAGTCGGTCACTCATTCTCTCACACTTATTGTTGTTGATCATGCAGGAACAGAAAACTTGTTTGGGTATAATGCTTTTCGACTTTTTGGATTCTCCATTACAGACGATGTACATCTGGTATCTGATGATATTCCTTACACTCGATTAGATGCATTGTGTTCTGAATTTTCCTCAATTTTTTCTCCCGGCCTGGGCCGCGCTGTCGAATTTGAGGCACATATAATGCTGCGGCCTGCCCGAAATTTTTTCATGCCCGCCCCCTTTCAGTTGCATTACGTGACCCAGTCAAGGCTGAATTAGAAAGGTTGGTGTCTTTGGGGCTCTCCTACCAGTTACTTCTAGTGAATGGGCATCCCCCCTTGTTGTGTTTTCCATACTTAATGGCAAATTGCGGTTGTGTGGCAATTTAAAAAAAAAATGTCAATGCCCAATGTCTCATAGATACTTACCCGCTTCTTCATCTTGACGAGTTGTTTGCCAAACTTGCGGGCGGTCAATTCTTCTCCAAAATTGATTTATCGGAGGCATATTACCAACTGCTGAAATTTCTCATCATAAACACTCTGTTTGGCCTGTATCAATACCAAGGGTTGCCGTTCGGCATTGCCAGCGCACCAGCTATCTTTCAGCGTGTTTTAGAGTAACTGGCGTCTTCCGTGCCTGGTTGCATCAACTATCAACATGATATTGTAGTTACAGGGGCTTCCACAGATGAACACCTCACCAATATTCGCGCTCTTTTTCTAGTTCTCCTGTCTGCGGGGCTGAAGTGTAATCTCGCTAAATCTCAATTTTTCCAGTCTTCTGTTGTGTATCTGGGGTTTCAACTGTCCCGTGATGGGATCCACCCCTTAAGTCAGCATGTTGATGCTATCGCAGCCCTCCCACGACCGTCCAATGTTAAAAGACCTTCAGGTATTTCTTGGCAAAATTGCCTACTATCATAAATTCCTTCCTTCTGCGGCTGACGTGGCCCATCCATTGAATCAGCTGCTCCATAAGAACATTCCTTTCAAATGAACTGACAAATGTGAATGTGCTTTTGTCCGCCTCAAAGATCAACTTCAGTCGGCACCATCTCTAGTCACGTTTTGCCTGAGGCAGCAATTGGTGTTGGCCACAGACATGTCCCAATATGGTCTTGGGGCCGTCCTTGCACACCGATATGATGATGGATCAGAACAGCCTATTGCTTATGCTTCGAAGACGCTCAACAATGCTCAAAGGCATTATTCTCAGATTGAGAAAGAGGCACAGTGAACTGTTAGCTGGTTCAAAGAAAGTGGCAGTGAACAGGGTTTGGTCACTCCTGTGTTTTCTTCGCTCTTGTGCAGAATATGGTTGGAGATGACTTGTTGCTGGGGATAAGCCCACCAAGAAGAAGGGAAAAAAAGAAAGAAAGAAAAAAAGAAACAAAGTGACGCAAGCTTCTCATCCTTTACTGACCCGTCCTGCAGTGTCTGAGGCTAAACTGAAGCGTATTTTTCTTTCAGTTAAAGCAGAAAACTTGAAAGTACCATCTTAGAGACAAAGAAATATATCTTCAAATGATTCAGCAAAATGACCATAGAAACATAGTTCCCTTCAGAAGGCTTCCTAAAAAAAAAAAAAAAAAAAAAACCTTAGTTCATTCTTACTTTACTCTCAGATGTGAGAGTACTACTTTTATGTGGGACGCGCTGTGTACAATTATTTTCACCTTGTGGTACAACATTTTCCAAGAGTTACAAAAATAAAAATATATATATTGTGTATTAGGAGTAGATGAATTTATAAATATGTGCTTTTGGATTCTTTCGTTTATCATCTTCAACTAGAAAGCCATTAATTACAATATCAAAAAATTTTATTTCAGCCCATCAACACGACAGTCACAGTTTACATTAATTTATTCTTATCTTCTAGTTGCAGACACGAAATATATATTCCCTTAATTGTATGATGTGGACAAAAAACCAGTTGTATGCTTCTCATAAAGTCAAATATGACCTGATGTAAAACCTTTCACTGTAATCAGTTGCCATCCAAAAAAAATTACTTCATACTTGTTTTCTGGTTATAGATCATTAACGCATCATAAGGGACCAACACATGTGGCCAACAGTGGCACTGCAGTGCTTTACACTACGCTCAACCCAGGCCGAGTTTGTAGGCTTGAGATCATGGCATGACGCTGCTCAGATAACTCACAATTACTTGTGAAAGGAGGTAGATATCAGTGCGACAACCACTTCAAAAACTTTTCTGTACTTTTAGCTTCACTCACAGTAATGTATGGTCTAAAATGCATAGAACACTAAGCTGCCCACTATCTAACTTTTTCAATACACAATTTGTAAATCAATTTGTACACCTACCTGACAAATAGTGTCATTTGGAAACGACTGTTATGAATTACGAAAAGGTCAATGGTTTATTCAAAAGCTAATAGCAAAGCTTGTAAGGAAAAAGTAAGATTGTAAAACCATGTGGTGTGGACTTATATACATACTGTCACATTTTTTACAAAGTGAAAATCAGAAAAGTACATTTCCCCCTCTTTTTGTCTCGGCCCAGCCCAGCGTGCAGTGTGAATACCGAGGCCAGCAGCGTGTATCAACTGCATGGAGGCAGCTCAGCTAGCATCGCTGGTGCGATGTGAATGTATCATGACTCGTCCTGACCTGACGCGTCTCGCTCTTCTAAGTGTAATGTCATCGCACCCCCTCTATGTGCCGTCAGCCGGCTGGAGCGAGCTGTGAGTGCAACAGGAAGTGAGCATGAGTGGCAGCCGTTTTGACCAGCTCTAATAGAAACTGATAATGTAATGTACGAGCATCACAGTGTCACTGGTTTGACAAAGGTGAATGTCAGTGGATATAAACTAGCTGCACATGTAAGTAGAGATAATAAGGTAAGAGGAGGAGTTGTCATATATGTCTAAAGTTATCACTGTGTAAAAAATTTAAAAACAGCAATTTTTGTGTAGAGCAACATACTGAAGCAACAACCTGTCAGCTTAAACTCAATGATGACACTCCTACAATCATAATGGTGTATCGGTCCACTTCAGGAAACTTCCAGTTATTTCTGGAAAACTTGGATGCTCTGTTGTGCTATCTGTCAGATAGGGGGAAGCAAATTATTATTTGTGGTGATTTCATTGTTGATTCACTGATAGTGTAATAGGAAGAATGAGCTGGAAGACATACTCTTTTCTTTCAATTTGACATCTGTGATTGATTTTCCTACTCTTGTAGTAAAGGACAACAGCACATTGATAGATAACTTTTTTAAAGAGCAAGATAAGTTTAAAAACATAAATGCTTGTCCCGTTGAGAATGGTATTTCTGATCATGGTGCACAGCTAGTTACAGTATATTACATAGCTCTGTTCAGTAATTCAAAACAGTCCTCCAGGTTTGTGCACTCGATTAATGATGTAACGACTAGAAATTTCAGAGAAAGTCTACAGTTAGGATGGGATGAGGTCTATACAGAACCTGTTGCTAATTTAAAATATAATTTATTTATTGACACATTTGTAAGGGTATTTGAAAACTGTTTCACCAAGAAAATAGTTAAATATAATTGTAAGAAACCATGAAAATAAATAAATAAATAAAAAACATGGGTTACTAACGGAAAAAAGATGTCTTGTAACCAGGAAAGGGAACTGTATCTATGTGCAAGAAAGAGTAATGATCCTGAATCAATCAAATATTATGAAAACTACTGTGCTACATTAAGAAACGTTATTAAAAAATCCAGAAGCATGTGCATCATTTCTGAGATTGGTTCCTCTGATAATAAAATTAAAATAATTTAGAATATTATTAAAAGGGAGACACGGTGACCAAGAGCACAGGATGAGGGTATTACCATTATAATGAATGAAATGTTTACGAACAAAAAGTCAGAAGTTGAAAACATTTTTAATTATTTTCTGGATGTTGTGGGAAAAACAGGTTGTAAATGTTCATTAGAAGTAGCAAGGCAGTTAACAGAATAGGCCATAACTACACAATTTGATACAATTTAAATTCCGCCCACATAAAGTTCCAACAAAATGTCAGTTTGGTTTTCAGAAAAGCTTTTCAACAGAAAATGCTGTTATATACTTACGAGGATGAAATATTAAATGCTCGGAATAATTGGACAGCACCTGTTGGGTCCTTCTGTGATATCTCAAAGGCTTTTGACTGTGTAAATCATGCAATTCTTCTAGATAAGCTTATGTATTGTCATACAGGTGGCACAGTTCACAAATGGTTTAAATCATACTTAACTGAAAGAGTGCAGAAAGTTGAAATAAGTAGTACAAATAATGTGCAAAAAACAGCTAATTTCTCTAACTGGGGAACTGTCAAAAATGGGGTCCCACAAGGTCTGGTCTTGGATCCTTTGCTGTTCTTAATATATATTAACGATTTACCATTCTATATTCATGAAGATGCTATGCTAGGTTTCTTTTTTTAACTGATGAAATTGTAAATGGTGTCTTTAAGGAAATTATTAAGAGCTTCTCTACAAATGGACTTTCATTACTCTGTTAAAACCCAGGATATACAGTTTCATATGGTAAACGGCATGACACCATTAATAAATATAGACTTTCAACAGAAATCTGTAGCTAAGGTGGAATATTAAAAAAATAAATAAATAAATAGGTTTTTGCGTTGATGAGGGATAGAACTGGAAGAAACATAGAGAAGATCTGCTGAAATGTATTCATTGCGCCAAAGTGTGTAATCAGAATAATTGCTGGAGCCCACCCAAGATCATCCTGCAGATATTTATTGTAGGATCTAGGGATCTTCACAGTAGCTTCACAAAATATGTATTCACTTATGAAATTTGTTATGTATTAACAATCTGACCCAATTCAAAAGTAATGACAGTATGCATAGCTACAACATTAGGAGAAATGGTGATCTTCACTATTCAAGGGTAACTCTAACTTTGGCACAGAAAGGGATAAATTATGCCGCTACAAATGTCTTTGATCACTTACCAAGTAGCATCAAAAGCCTGGTGGGTAATTTCCTAGGACACATGAACATCGAAGGCAACGACATTGCGATCGATATATATCGAACCTTGAATCTTGCTCCACATTCATTATGACAAACGCAAAGTGGTTGATTTATATCGTATTTTTGATTATGCTGAATTTGCAATATTTTCTCGTACTTTCCCAACTAAATATGTGGTTGCAAATACCGAAAGAAATATTGGTCATTTCCAAGAATGGTATATATCCAACGTGCAATTGTAAATCAATTTAGTGTTTCTGAACCGGAAATTCAGGCGCTACGCACCCTCAAGTACTAAGAAAAACTTCTTGTTTGACCTATACCTAACCTTCTTAAGGCTACACTACAGATCACTTTTCTTTAAGTGAAAGTTAGGTTAGGTATAGGGCAAACAAGAAGTTTTTTCCTTAGTATGTGAGGGCATGTAGTGCCCGAATCTCCAATTCAGAAAGACTAAAACACTAAATTGTCAATAGTAGCGAAGCGAGAGTCGAACATTCAATATATCTTGATCGCAATTCCATTTTATTCGGGTCCAAGGAAATTACTAACAGGCAGATAGCCAACTATTATTTACAAGGAAATTAAAAGAATTTCTGAATGGCAATTCCTTCTATACATTAGATGAACTTTTGAATAAAACTTAGTAATACTATATTTACGATCTATGCAACAAGTATTAATCTTATCTAAACTAGTAGTAAGACAGACATTACATATGCATCTAATTTTACCATTTAAAGTAAAGTTAACACTTTCAAAAAGGAAATTAAGGTAGATAAATGAAATATTGCTGTTGGGTAATTGCTAATCACTGAGTAACCTAAATGTTACTGTTTACTGATAAGCCCATTTTTAGTCATGATGGTTACTTCCAACTAGGGTTGTGTCCAAGTGGTTCGGCCAAATCCATTAGTCGCTGAATCTAGCACACTGGCTTTGGATTCGAGATACGTTCCATACTGACCAATACTACTGAATCCAGAATCCATCATGAAACAAAACCATCTCCCTTTGAATTTATTAAATGAAACTATTACGAGACTTATGCAGTTGCGTGGCTATTGTGAAGACAATCTAGCGTATTTACCTGAATCTAAGCTGCACTTTTTTCCGGTTTTTGAGATACAAATAACAGCTTGGGGTTTAAATTGAGTACAAAGTGCCACTCACCTACAGAATGAACATTATTGGCTGTCATTCCAGTAATGGAGGGAAATGAGCAGAATGGCTGAAAACTGGGCCGCCTTCATAGCTGACACTAACTATACACAGGCTTGCTTTGCAGGCGCTCATTGCATACACTATCGCAGACGCTCCCGTCTGTGATGCAGCATCAAGGTGCCATATTCTGCTAACAGTCATTGGATTGTGACCAACGCGAGCAGCAATGTCACGCTACGATAAACAGCAATCGCGATAGGCTACAATCTGACCTTTATCAAAGTCGGAAACGTGATGGTATGCATTTCTCCTCCTTACACAAGGCATCACAACAACGTTTCACCAGGCAACACTGGTCAACTGCTGTTTGTGTATGAGAAATCGGTTGGAAACTTTCCTCATGTCAGCACAGTGTAGGTGTCACCACCAGTTCCAACCTTGTTTGAATACTCTGTAAAGCTAATCATTTGCGTATCATAGCATCTTCCTGTCGGTTAAATTTCACATCTGTAGCACATCATCTTTATGGTGTAGCAATTTTAATTGCCAAAAAACTCAATAGTCACCTAAATTCACCCTCTGATAATTTCTGGCAGCACTTTCGGTATTTAGCACCGAGTCTCACAGCAACACATGCACAAGTGCTTCCGAAATGTGCCGAATGGACACGACTCGCTCTTGGTGAACTCTGCATCAGTTTAAAGCAACAAAGAGTGTGTTTGTGTGTTTCTTGCATTTCTGTAGCACATCATCTTCATGGTGTAGCAATTTTAACAGCCAGGAGTGTACTTTTTCTTTTGTAACAGAATCTGGGACCATAATCGTAATGTATTAAAATTCTGCTATACAGTATTTGGCAGTATTTTTTTCCATAATTCAGCATATATCGAAAATGCACTGCATCAGTGCACGGAAACGGGACATTATAGAAAAGTAAAACCTATTCCATGGTCAACATACTAATATGATCCTGGTTTACTTTCCTTTACACATCATGTAGCATCACCATATGCAGTAATACACACTGGAACAATAAAAATGTGAATTAAAAAACAACTGATGACAGGTACCTGGCATTGCCTTAAAAGAAAAAGTTTGCATTTTCAAATAAGTAGCAATTTACGAGTTTGTGATTTGGTATGAACCCAGCATCATCTGCAAGTGAAACGAGTTTCAACAAAATTCATATTCATGCTTGTCACAAATCATATGTATGTAGTGATCATGGTGTTGAGTGCCACAATTTGACCAAAAACCTCAATGGTCACCTAAATTCACCCTCTGGTAACTTCTGGTGGCACTTTCGATATTTAGCACCGAGTCTCACCGCAACAAGCACGAGTGCTTCCGAAATGTGCCGAATGGACACGACTCGCTCTTGGTGAACTCCGCATCAGGTTAAAGCAACAAATAGTGTAATTGTGTGTTTGTTATGTTTCACAACAGCTCTATTGGTGTTATTTATTTCATAGTGTGCAGTGTACTTTGACAGTTCTTTGTGCTAATTCTTCAAAATTGATGGGCAATGTGTAATTAAACACGTTGCTTATAGTGGCCATGTGAACAGCAGCTGAATATTATGTATTTTCACTGTAGTATTTTTTAAAGAAAACGCCTTTTGGTACTGCAAATGAAGGTTTTTTTGTTTTTACAATTCACCCATACGTGTTTCGCCTTTTTCTCAAGGCATCAACAGTGGGTCATTTAACAGACGACAGACAATGCTGTCATCTGCTAGGACACGCACTGAAGATGCCTTGGGAAAAATGCGAAACGTGTATGGGTGAGTTGTAAAAATAAAAAAAAATAAAAAATAAAAAAAATAAACTCTTCATTTTCAGTAGCAAAGGGCATTTTTGTTAAAAAATACATAATATGATTAAACAGTTACTGAACAGACCATTCTCGCATCTGAAATACAAAGACAAGTTGGTGATTTTAAAACAGGGAAGGTCTACTCCAGCTCTTCCACAGTCTGAGCAGTGTGATCAAAAAGGGGAAAAAAATAAAAACCCTTACAAAAGGTACTGCAATAAAAAGTAGGCATTTCTATAAAAGATTTCAAAGTTGCCTGCTACCAACCATTACAGGTTTTGGTACGGGGTGGGGGAGTGGGGAGCGAGTGTAGTGTCATTGGAAGTCCCCCTCAACACTTTAACATTTGCCGGTAACCATTTCGTCGTCTGCTGCTAATTTCTTGAGATATTTGGCAAGGTCACTATGGATATCTCAGAAATAGCGAAAGATATCGATTTTTTTTCTTAGCATTTCTTTCTTGGTACAACCTTAGAAAGTGAGATAGTAGCGATAGCCCAAGTTACAAACCCAGCAAACACCACTGCACGCGGGAATAGCTGAGCGGTCTGGAGCGCCACGTAACAGATCGCGTAGCCTCCCGCGTCGGGGGTTCGAATCCCTCCCCCTCAGACATGGACTTGTATATCGTCCTTACGTTAGTTTAACATAGTTTACGTAGTTTGTAAGTCTAGGGACTTATGACCAAAGTAGTTTGATCCCATAAGAATTACAAACATTTGAATGATGATACATGAAAGTGGGTTCCAAATCAGATTGCGTAAATGTCCGATATCGAATGCTCTAGATTGTACGAAGGATGATGCTCTGTAGTACGAGGGAACTGAATAACAAGGAATCAAGCAATAGTGATTCAGAATTACTGTACCGGTATCTAATAGCTATCATAAACAATTTGTATAATTTGTATTATAATATGTAGCTATAGAAATTTTTTCAGCAGTCAGTCGTAAGTATTATTTATTTATTTATTGGCAGATTTAGATTTCAATCACTGTGTGGTCATTGTCAATGCTTAAAAATGATTAAAATACATAAAACATCTCAAACGTGGAGGTCAAGATCGTGTTTTAAGCTTTGAATATGATCACAGAGTGGTCGAAATCTAGATTTGCCAATAAATAAATAATACTTACGACTGATTACTGAAAATTTCTACAAGTCAAAATACAGTTGCTGAGGCCAAGTTCTGCCATGGAATCAAGCCTGGTGTGTATTATAAGTCTAATAAAATTGTTTTATATTTCCGCATTTAGTTTCAAATTTATTTGCATAATTATTTACTAAGTGTTTAGTGTTGCTACAATAGCCGTACATTTGGAGTCTTATCTAAAAGCTACTACGTAAAGCTGACTGGCAAGCCTGTGTTGCGTCAATAAACCTGACACTACAGCCACAGCCTTCGTGCTACAACCTACGTGTTTTTCTATTAGGGGCAAGGGATTGCTCCTATGAATCATGATTCATAAATTCCCCGTTATTCACCAGAAGAATAATACAAATGTAAAAATTACACCATGTAATCTTCCATGTTAGCTGCTACCACATTTAAATTTCATCCCCCTAACAAACCCAAAAAGAGTGAATGCGGGAGAATATACATATCATGTTAATGTTCACATTTGTATTATTCATATGTTGAATGGCAATAGTTAGAAATGAAGCACGGCAACTGACTTCTAGTACTGATTTTTAAATCTTCTACGAATATAAATTCTGTGCAGACAAGTTACGTGATCTTAAATGTTTGAAAGTATAAACAAATCTACAAAATACCCTTGTTTAACTCTCCAGAATGTGCAATCTGCACTTTAAGTGCTTTTCACAGTTATGAAATGTCTTTGTGGCAATAACAAGTACACATACGTCGAATAAATGCGGATTTCTCTGTGTCTGGATGTCCTGTCAATCACTCCTGAAATGCCTGCTATGTCTCTATAGAATTATTTAGGCAAACATTTACACATCCTATTTCTTAAGATTAATTTTACCAACTTCTAAAATATCTATTCATCTTTTCAGATTTTATTTTTTACTCTTCCCCTTTGAAAAAAGAAAAAACAATATATAGGCTAATCCTTTCCTTTCTAGGACTTCATTATGCAATTATTTTTTATTTAATCAAAATTAAAAAGTTTGTAAGAGAGTAAAGACAGATTCTTATTATCATTTAGAGCATTTCTCAAAATGTTTCACACAAATTTCTTTTAAGGGGAGGGGGTATGATTCGGTATTCGGATTCAATTTGGTAAAATTGGGGTTTGACCCATTCCTACTTCTAATTCACTTCAGTACTCTGGCAATAAGCCACATGCCCTCATATATACATATTTGTAACCTTCTCAGTAAATGTGTCATGTGGTATGACAGATAACATGTTGATTGGAGTTGTGTTACTCAACAGCGAATTTCAAGTATATTGGAAGAGTTTCCTTTCACTACAAGGATGGGTATATTCTTGAAGTATGATAGGGCCCTTGCTCATTCCAGTCATCAGGTGACACATCATTTAAACCTGATATTCTGTTGCAGATTAATTAACAGAAATGGCCATGTATCTTGGCCACCAACAACCTGGGACCTTAAACCTTTAAATTTTTGTCTAGTAAGGATGAACTGATTATCCAGATCATGACAGTACTGTCCAATTACAGGAAATTATAGTTGATCTCAATACAATTACATGGATTATTATTTACAGAATAAGTCTGAGTTGGCACTTGTGACAATCAACTTTGGGCCCAGTTATTTGTCTTTCCTTAATAGCTTCTGTGAACATTTGTTATGGCATCACTCAAACATGTGTCTTTATAAGCAATAAAATAATACACATCTTTAGCAGAATATTTTATTCAAATTAATCTAGACCATTTCCTGAAATATGAAGGACTAGTCAATAAGAAAGAGGTTTTGCCCCCTCCCCTCAAATCTCCTCCAACAATTACATGTTTTACATCATTATTGTTCTTGTGTATTTGCTGTGTTGTTTTAGTGAATAAGCCTATCTCTAGTGATTTCACGGTAATATCTTATGAATGGTCCAAGAGAAAATTAAAGAGAATATTTAGCTTTCAGTACTTACAAGGGACTGAAGCTGCAGGTATTATACACAGAAAACTGATGCAGTATGGTGACAGATCTCATAGTGAATGGAACATTTATAAGTGGATAAATCACTTTGTATACTTAGCTGCCTGTGCTAACAGCTCAACAGATTCAAAATATTAATTCTCAACTGTTACAGCACCACACCATTCAGTCCTGACCTTACAAAAAGTAGTTTTGTGTTTTATTTTATTTGTGTTTTGTTTATTTATTAACCTTACACAAAGTAGTTTTGTGTTTTATTTTATTTATGTTTTGTTTATTTATTTGCCGCAGTGGAGTAGCCGAGCGGTCTAAAGCACCTCGCTGCGGATCGCATGGTTGCTTGCCATCAGAGGTTCGAGTCCTGCTGGCGCATGGGGGTGTGTGTTGTCTTTAGGTTAGTTTACATTAGTTTAAGTAGTTTGTAAGCTACGGACCGATGACCATGCAGTTTGGTCCGATAGAATTACAAACATATGAAACATTCTTTATTTATTTATTTTTATATAGTTTTTATCTCTTTTATTATTATTATTATTATTATTATTATTATTTGCACCTAAAGAAGAGAATCTGTGTGTATCCACAATTTTGTATGGTGATCAAGGAGCAGAGATAGTGCAAAAAGGGCTTTACCACAAAGCTTTCAAGGAGGTTTGTCAGGAAATGGACTAAATGGATAAAGGCTACAGAAGATAATGTAGAGAAATATGTTACTTGCAGTGTTAATTTTTTAATAAAGAAATATATTTTCTATGATAATTTGTTTACTTTTTCATTTCTCCTGATATAAGGTAATTAATAACTCACCACATAGCTGGGCCGGCCCCAAATCAGATCCTCAAGGCTGATTAATGACATGAGGCAGTGTGCCAGCCAACCTGGATGTTGTTTTTAGCTGGTTTCACAAACCCCGCCAGGTCAATAACAGGCTGGTACCCAAGCTCTACGTCAGTTACACTATTTGCAAATATTCAGAAATACTATTGCACCTTTTCGCGTATAAGGAGACTATACACAAACATTTGGGATAAATATGTTTCCTCCTGTGGGGAGTTAATGAGGTAGGCAACAGGAAGGACATGAGTACACCCCTTAACAATTAACCATGTGAAATCAATAGTTAACCACAAAGGCCCTGTGCAAGTGGGACAAAGGCACACGAAAAAGAAAGATACTGCAATGAAAAAATAAATAAAATTACATAAACCTCCTAGCTGTGTAAACACTTACTTTTATAATATTGTAAAGTCATAAATAAACTAACTTCATAATAAATGCTGATATTAAACATGATACTATTAGTATTACAGGAACTTAAAAAATATCCGAGAAATGAAAATTTATTACCATTGTCTCTTTTATCAAATATCTCTATGGCTTTTCTGTAAGCTTCCTCTACTTCAGAATTTTGTTTTTTTCCAGTATTCTGTAACACAAAGAAAAACTTCACTACACTAATATATGTTGCTTCAATGCCCGGTTTTACACGGGTTCTTACTATAGTGTTTGTGGCAATTGGGTCACAAGCATTCTCAAAATTTGTGAATCACATAAACTGTCACAATTTGCATCCATTTTCCCCTTTCATAATTACATTGCCAGAAATAAAAATTAGTACACCCACCTAGAGTATTCCAATTCACTCAACATTTATTGCCGAAATAAGTTCATATGAGATACATGAAATGATTACATTTATATATCGATACCTCAAGCCAAGTTACGTACCAGGTGTTGATCCATGCTGTAACATCTAGGCTATATTAGTATGTGGTGTAGCCTCCAGGGACATCAAAGAAGGTGCCAATTCTGGCATCCAGTCGATCATGTAGATTACAAAAACTGTCTTGGGAAATATTATTCCACACCTGCTCGACCTGTTCATGCAGTTCTGCAAGAGTTTAGGTTGATGAATCGTGTGTGTCAGCTGTTGCCCATCATAGCCCATAAGTCCACATAACATAAGTCTGGATGTCATACTGGACAGGGAGGTGGCCACACGTCTTTCAGAGTAGTCTGAGTTTCACACATACTGTGTGGGCATGCATTAACTCATTGAGACAACCTCCGTGTTGCAATAATGGCAAAGGAATGGATCTTACAACATGTTGCATGTATAAAGCACCGGTTAACTTTCCCTCCACAAAAACCAAAAGTAAACCAGAAGTGTCGCTTATCACACCCTAGACCATGAGACCTGGGGTGTGGCTGAGCAATGTGTCTTGGATGAATGCACTATTGAGATGGCACTCACCAGGTTTACTTCATACGCCTAAATTACCGTGTCTCGTGTGCTGGCAGAATCTGGTTTCCTGTCAAAAGATCATGGGCCACCATTCCATCTTCAAGTGATCCTGGAACAACACCATTCGAGTTGTGCATATCGACGCTGTGGCACGAGTGGAAGGCGGGCTAGAGCTATGTGTGCCAACAGTCTTGTACAAGTAATTGGTTGACTACAGTTCGTTTTGATACTTCTGGGCTGACAAATCTTCTAATCTGTACTGTGGTACCTGCACAGTCTGCCTCTGCTGACCTTACCACACAAAGATCTCAGTGGACGTTTGTGATGCGTGGACTTCATGTACCTCGTCCACGAGTGTGAAAAAGTCCACTCGGTCATTGCAAATCAGCACGTCCAACTTGTGTGCAAGGACCTTCCTGCATCTCAGTAGGTCACAATGCGACCTCTTTCAAACTCACTCAGTTGGCTGTAGGAAGCACAAGTGCATCTCTGTACCGTCATGGCTGTTTGCTTCACACGTTGATATCCCAATAAGCTGCAAACAATTCACATTAAAAGAGGCACACAGATGGTGCTATGGCAGCTAGGTCACTATGCTCTATCTGTTGGTGGACCATACTGAAATGGTTACGAGTACATCTACTATCTCAAAAGTCGCATCTACCATAACTGGATAAATGACGACACTGTCTTTTCGAGCATACAAATTTTTTTTTCTGGCAGTGTATATTTAGAAGTGCAAATTGGACATTGTTCATTAGTGATAATTTCAGTGAGTATCTTGTATATTATGAAAAGTAATTTGATAATATTTTCTTTTGTATTACTTTGTTTTTGGCGTAAACCATTTCTATTAAACTCCATCATTTCTTAGGCACCTTCCCTTTTTTCAAAGATGAAACGGCTTTATTACCTCATCCATTATTACTTCTAGGATGTCAATACTTTCATTATTCACAGAGTGTCTCAACAAATTTGGCACTAGAATGAAACTTTCACTCTGCAGTGGAGTGTGCGCTGATATGAAACTTCCTGGCAGATTAAAATTGTGTGTCACAACCGGGACCCGAACCGGGGACCTTTGCCTTTCATGGGCAAGTGCTCCATCACTGAGCTGCAGAGTGAAAATTTCATTCTGGAAACATCCCTTAGGCTGTGGCAAAGCCATGTCTCCACCATATCCTTTCTTCCAGGAGTGCTAGTCTTGCAAGTTTCACAGGAAAACTGTGAAGTTTGGAAAGTAGGAGGTGTTGTATCTCAAAAGTACTTTATTGAATCACATGTGATATATCTCATACACTTGTTGACTATCGGAAAACTCAACTGAAACTGCCTTGCGTCCCACTCGTCCGCCATGCCGGTCCGCGGTCACCTAGGTGGCGCTAGTTACGGCTGAGGGCAGCACTGTATGTGGCGAGCCGGCGGGCGGCAGGCGATTCGAGTGGGGGGCAGCCACAACACATCTCCCCCTCTTAAAAAGGCAAGATAAGAATGGAACAATTGTTATTTTGTTATTACCCTTATATAACATACCGTGGCAATAAGATTACAAAAACTGGTACATATAAATATCAGTAGACACGCACAGTGTACAGTGAATATAAAGTAAAGAAAATGCTATTTACAAGAAAATGCCCCAAAGATAAGTCACTGACAAATATATGCATTTAATGTTAGCTGTCTGTTGGAGAGCACGAGGCATAGACACATACTTCGGTGTTCAAGCTTTGCACACGATGATTGCCTCATGTGCACTGTTACTCATTTGTATAAAAGAAAACAGAAAAACTGAAAGGGCACTTCTACGTAGCACAGGGATGTTGCAAAAAAAAAAATTATTTATAAACACTCAAACACTGAAAAATCACTTGTGACATGTGTGGCTGTTTTGTTTTTTGATACACTGCACGGCACTAGCGTCCATGTCGTTGGTATTTGTCGTGAAGTCTCTTGAGGGGACTTTGAAGCATGGCCAGAAGTGGCCCTCGCGATGTGGAGGATGTCTGGATCCCAGTATTGGGGACTCGCCCTCCTGGAATATGCCCTGTTCCGTATGGCAGAACGGAGGGAATATCGGTGACATTGGTATACCGGATTCCTCGTCGGTTGCGCCTGTCGATGCGTGGGACAGCTTGACAGGCTCTTCGTTTGCCGGTGATGCCGATGTCTGTTGAGGAGGGGGTGCTGGGTCAACGTCCATGTCTGATGTGTTGGGTTCAGTACCAGGGGACATACTTGGTAAGGGCAGGACCCGCTTTCGGAGTTGGTCGTAGTGCCAAGCTACTTCTCCTGCGGCCGTGCGAACCTTGTATAATCGTCGTCCTGTTTGTTCCAATATTCTTCCTTTCATCCACTTCTGGCCTCGGCCATAACCCCGCACCCACACTGTTGCGCCAGGGGAAAATTTTCCGGAAGTAGCAGGGGATTGTGCATTGAGAGGGGGACGAATAAGGTGTAAAAGTGTGTGCAGCTGCCTGCCGTGCAATAGCTCTGCGGGGCTATGTGTGCCCATAGATGTGAAACGGTAAGAGGCTAAGAAATCGGTAAGTGCCTCTTCAGTGGTAGCAGAGGTCAGAAGTATCTTCATTTGATTTTTGAAAGTCCTGACGAGGCACTCAACCTCACCATTAGATTGAGGATGAAAGGGTGGGGATGTGACATGTTTAATGCCCCTGTGGGCACAGAAGTCTGAGAATTCAGAGGATACAAACTGAGGGCCATTGTCAGATACCAATGTTTCTGGGTATCCTTCAAGAGCGAAAACCTTTGATAACGGGGATAAGTTGGCTGCTGTTGTAAATTTTCAAGATGTTCCTTGGTCATTTTATCGGTGACCACAATGTCGTCCTGGTAATTTACACACCCCGGTATGTTGACCAATATTTGCTCTAGGAAACGGAAAATGGCCAGCGAGCTTGCCAGTCCGAAGGGGAGATGTTGATATTGAAAAAGACCGAATGGCGTGTTTATAACAAGAACCTGACGAGACGTTTCGTCCAAAGGCAGCTGGTGATAAGCCTCAGATAAGTCTATTTTCGAAAAATACTGGCCTCCTGTTAGTTTCCCAAACATTTCCTCTGGTCGAGGCATAGGGTAGGTGTCAATTAAACATTTGGAATTGACGGAGGTCTTGAAAGGCGGAGAGAACCATTAGCCTTGCATACAACAAGTGATGCCGCCCACTCACTTGCTGTAATGGGCAATAGGACACCCGAGACTGTGAGCCTGTCCAATTTCTTTTTTACGTCATCGTGCAAGGCTACTGGAAGTGGGTGTGCGTGGAAGAATTTTGGCCTTGCTGTGTTTTTGAGAGTTATGTGGGCTTCAAAGTTGTTGGCACATCCTACGCCAGGCGAGAAAAGGTGTTTGAATTCCATGAACAAAGATTCTAAATTGGAGTAAGGTATTTCTTCTGAGATGACATTAACAGTGCCATCAACAGAGAATCCGAACAGTCGAAAGGCATCGTACCCAAATAAGTTTTCCGACCCAGTATTGTCAACCATAAAAACGGTAAGCCATCTGGTTACCGATTTGTAAGGCAATCTAATTCCATCTGCTCTAGCAGCGAAATTGGCTGCTTGTTGTAGGTGTGTAATTTGCACGTGACAGGGTTCAAAGGGGTTGAACCTAGCAAGACGTACATGTCTGACGTGGTAAGTGTAGCTGCCGATCCAGTGTCTAACTGCATGTGAACTTGCTTTCCCGAAATTGTGACTTCAATGTAAAGTTTGTTAGGAGCAGCTGAAGTAGTGTTGACATAAAGAATAGAAGAGTCGTCTTGCTCATTCTCCTGAACTACTTGTACTAGCTTTGATTTGCACACAGAAGATATATGTCCTAGCTTTTTGCAACTGTGACAAGTTGCCCAGCGTTGTGGGCAGTCATCTCTAGCGTGTTGTGAAAAACAATGCGAGCAAGAGGGTAACGAAGACGGTATATTGCCTTCTTTACTGGGAGTGCGGCCCTGTTTGGCCCATTTACAGGAAGGCTGCGTGAGTATTGCTGCAACTTCCTCATCTCCACCGCGCGAAACGACGACAACATGTTTCTTATCAAGATGAACACCACAAACATCGCCCCAAGACTCGATTTGTGCACCCTCTGCTTTAGTAATTTTAAATGATTGAGCACTGTGCAACTCCTTGTCTAAAGAAGGGTTATCCAATTGAAGAGCATTTTGCCGGACATCTCTATTCGGCGCAGAACGAAGAATGGCATCTCTAACCATATGGTTTGCATATGATTCTCTGGGTTTGTCTGTTACAAAGTGGTATTTTCTGCTAAAGCCCTGCAATTCGGCCGCCCATGCCCTGTAGGACTGGTCCGGTTTCTTTTTGCATTGATAGAACGCCACTCGTGACACAACTACATGGGCCTGCTTTTGATAAAAAGATGAGAGGGAAGCGCACATTTCGTCAAAAGATAGGGCTGAAGGTTCTTTCAACGGCACTAGCTGGGACAGAAGACGATACAACTTTCGGGAAATCCAAGACAAAAAAAGAGACTTACATAAATGATCGTCAACGCCGAATGTATGGAAGTGTTGGCGCAGACGCTTTTCATACTCGCACCAATCTTCTGCAGTCTCGTCATAGGGAGGAAACATTGGCACAAGCAACGCCGGCTGTCGAGTAGACTGGAATGAAACGAGCAGCTGTTGACGTGCTGTGTTTCGCGTCTTGAGCTGTTCCATCAACTGAGCTAGTATCTGTTCCATAGTGACCCTGGTAGCACTTTTCACTGACGCGGGTATCATTGAATATCCCTTAACTCGTCGCCATTTAGTGTTGTATCTCAAAAGTACTTTATTTAATCACATCTGATATATCTCATACACTTGTTGACTATCGGACAATTCAATTGAAACTGCCTTGCATCCCGCTTGTCCACCAGGCCGCTTGCCGGTCGCCTAGTGGTGCTAGCTGCGGCCGAGGGCAGCACTGTATGTGGCGAGCTGGCAGGCGGCAGGCGATTCGAGTGGGGCGTGGCTACAACAGGAGGCGAGGTACTGGCAGAATTGAAGTTGTGGGGCGGCACCGTGAGTCGTGTCGGGATAGCTCAGTGGTAGAGCTCTTACCTGCAAAAGGCAAAGGTCCCAGGTTCGGGTCCTGGTTCCGGCAATAATTTTAATCTGCCAAGAAGTTTCAAATTTGGCACTGTTTTCTGCTACTGTACCATCTACCATATTAACAGAAAATGTGTTACCTATATTCTACAAGAATACAAAATCCCTGGGCAGAAATTATTGGTACCTTATGGAGGCGAATTATAAGTACTGAGACTAAATCACATAGCTTTGAGAACTATTGGTCCCTTCTTCAGGGAAGAAAGAGGGATGATTTAAGTAGTTGGAGAAAATGTGCAAATTACTTCAACAGGGTTGAAGGGTTTCACTGAAATGTGGTATCTACTTACTTATACAGTAATGTGCAATACTTGGTTAAATGTAAGTAATGGAGGAGGTAAAGGCAGCAAACAACCATATAGTTGAGGTGTTGAGTGCATGTTAGATGCATGAACAATACTTTAAAATCATCCTAAACTTTCCTATGATGGTGATCTTCAGTGCTAACAAACTATACACACATACAGTAGTGATGCATACCCCCCAGAGGGGTTCCATTTCTGGAAGACTACACTATATCAGCACTGCAGCTCACCTGTGGTGACAGATTGTATTATGTTGTATTATGTGAAGCGAGTGACTGGAGATCAGATGGGGGAGGAGGGAAACCATTAGAAGGGAAAGGTGTCTGATGGCTGACAGTAATAAGCAGCAAGCGCATAGGATAGGAATGTAACATCTGTGACCTCAATATGGCCACCACTAAGAGTAGTACATATTTCCCAATTATGAGAAGAACTGGTCTGGGAAGGGAATATGGAATGGAGTGAGAGAAAGATTGTAGAAGAGCAGATTGAAAGCATTTAATGACTAACAATAAATATTATGGAAAAGCTAGAATTCTACTCATCACAAAGACACACACACACACACACACACACACACACACACACACACAATTGTACGAATGAGTATTACTGTCTTCCTTCCTTACATATGAACTGAAATACAATGTGCACATATTAAGGCTGGCCTTTAACAACTAGAAGAGCACATCATGAACTCATGAACAACCTTAAAAATTTAATCAAGTTGGGCTCATTAATGATCTATAGACCTTCCCAAAAGCATTGTAATGGAAACACTGTAACTGTTTTGGCACCAACCAAAAATGACCAAAAACCAATACTAAACACATCATATGAGCTGAGGTGGGTGGGAAGGAGGGAGACTTGTAGGAGAGTAATGCAAATGGGAACTGATTTCTGTTGGAAAGCAGGGAATTTGGCAGACAGTTCTATAGAGAAAAGTACACCTTAAAGTGGTTGTTGAAAATAAAAGTCTTATTATTAAATGTAAAGTAGCCACCTCATGAGTTTCATTGTATTGTTACTGGGCAAGTGAAGGAGAAGTTAAAAAAAAAAAGAGCCCTTGAAATTCTTACGTAAATTTGTACCACTGTTCGTAGAATATTATCTGCAGCTCATTGTGATAACAGTATAGTCCTACACAAACTGAATGGTAAGTTAATACATATACAATGCAGATGAAGAAAATACGCCATTGCTAACAACACATATCAGTATGCAGTTTATTTCACAACGACATTCTTACATGGTGGAAGTTTCACAGTTAAGTGTGCTGCAATAGTTTTCTGTAGGTACATGAAGCTCTCTTTAGTGGGAAACATGATACAGTAACTGGAAGGAACATTATGCCTATAATTTTATGTCTGCATTTAATTTATACATTTTGTTTCCTTATTGCCCCAAACAAACAAAAATTTTCTACAGATGATTTGGTAAAAGCTGTAACAAAGGCAACAAAAACTATTAGATTTCAATGAATGAAAATATTTAACATTAAAATCACTTAATACTCATGGTTAATAAAAGACCTCACATTCGACTTACATGGCGTAATTCATATATTATATAGTAAATCCAACAAAAGAAAAATATTAAACAGAAAATTGCCTGTCAGATTACAGGCAACTAATAAGTACTGGGATAAAGTCTCAATATCAATACAAGTAGCACCTGTGTTCCGTTTTGGGACATGAAAATATTAAATGTTGAAAGGAAGTACAAATTTTCTGTACAACTATTTTTTTAATTGAAACTAGGAATTTTCAATAAAAAACAATTACACCATTGAAAATGTTTATCTTTCAGCTATTTTTCTACATAGTCCCCATTTTTTAATGCAGTTTTTGTGTCGAGTAATCCACTTTTGCATTCCTGCCTCAAAGAAGTTGGCCACCAACCCATTGAGAAACTTGGAAACTTCTCGTTGCAACTCCCCATCCATCTGGAATCGCTGACCACCTAGGTGCTCCTTCAATTTTGGAAACAGATGGAAATGACTGGATGCCAAATCGGTGCTGTAAGGGGGATAGTCAATAACATCCCAGCCAAATTTGTTGATTAACTCCTCCGTTTGTTGGCAACACATTCTGACGGGTATTATCGTGGTGCAGCCTTACACCTTTGCTGAGTTTTCCCCTACGACAATTTTGTATGTGCGGCACCCAGCGCACACACACCTTGTGGCATCCTAGCTTTTCATTTGAAATTCTGTTAACTGAAGCTTCAGAAGCCTCAGGAATTTGAGCAGCCAGTTGTTGGATTGTGATTTGCTGATCATCGAACAGGATTTGCTCAACTTTTGCCACAACCTTTTCAGAGATTGACAGCCTCCCATTTCAGTGTTTATCGTGGACATACGTATGGCTGTTGGTGAACATCCTACTCCATTTGTGGACATGTTGAATGCTCATACACATTTCCCCATGTCGATGAATTTCTTCAGGTTGTAACTTTCTTGCATGCCTAATGACTGCACGATTTTCACACCTGGTGGTGACAGCAATGACAGGCTCCATTGTGTATGGCTGTCAGGCTGGTACTGAGCATTGCAGAGCCACACTGAAAGCTGGAATCGGTAGTGGAGGGTCCAGCGAACACAACAGTGTTGCCAGATTTCACCTTGCACCACATGCGGTAAGGGTACTGTTATGGCCTAGCGGGCCATTCAGATCAAGCATGCCCGTTTTATGCTCCATTGGCATGCGCTGGCCTGGCTGTGATAGTTCGTGGCCTAGCCATGGGGGGTCATGTCCATCTACGACAGCTGATATGAGTTGCACGCCATCTGCTGGTGGTGCGCTGTCAAACAGCCAGCAGTGACAGCCGGCTCAGTCTTCGAGTGTACTCGGAATGTCAATAAAGTGTTTGTGCCAAACCTTGTTTACTTCAGTGGCAACAAGGTTTATGGTAGCGTGGTCTTCCTGCTGCAGTCATGGCAGAGCAAGTTAGTGCTTTGCTGACAAATCTTCAGTTGTTGACAGAGGTTTTGGCTCAACAGAATGCTTCCCTCACGGAGTCTACTGACACCTTGACTTGGTCTGTGATACAACAGGTCGGGTTGAGGTCGTCTGTGCCCGTTCCTTCATTTCTTACTTTGACGACAATGCTGAGGATTGGTCCAACTACGAACAGTGTTTACGCCAACACTTCATAGCTTTCTAGGTGTGTGATGAAGGTAAGCAAACGGCTTACTTCCTTTCGTGGCTCTCGCCTCGTCTTTTTCAATTGCTGGGCGATTTGGCACTGCTACAGACGCAGGCATCCCTTTCCTTTTCAGATATCTGTTCTCTCTTTGTGGCATATTTTCCCCGCCACTCTCACATGCTGTCAGCCCACATATCTTTCTGCCATTTGCATAAACAGCCAAGTTAGTTGTACCGCACCTGGGCCACGGAACTGCAGGGACTGGCCCATTGTTGTCCGTTTTGGTCCGAGCCGCATGGTGCTTCGTATGCGAACTCTATGGTCTATGACTTTTTTATTTGTTTTTCTCATGACCTGGATGTTCGCAAGCAGGCTCTTCAATCAGACGATCCCTCATTAACGGAGATTTAGCGTATTGCATGCGCATTTAAGTTTCTGAGGCGTGAGGAGTCAACTTTCCGATTGGGGGGAGGTATCCTCTGTTGCCGATTTGACCCAATTATCCAAATGCCGTTTTCTTTAGTGGCTGTTGTTGCGTCACCCTCCCCTCCCTCCCTTCCAATGCCATGGCGCCCACCTGCTGTGTCGTACATTGTACAGGCAGGGAGGGGGGGGGGGAGGAAGGGTTAGGCATCGCATTCTCGGAAATCGTGCCCGCACAGACGGGCCATGTGTAATCATTGTGGAAAATTCAGACACATCACCCGAGTGTGTCGCTCCTCTTGTATCTTGTCTGTTTTCATTACGAGATACAGTATCGGTCGACGGCTCATCATGCCAATGCCGACTCCCTATCATGCCTCCCGGTAGGCCCCAACCCAGTCTTTGACGCAGAAGAGCTTTTGTGTTTTGTACAACTCAGTTTTTGACGCAGAAGAGCTTTTGTGTTTTGTAGTAGACGAGTTGGCAGTACCTATCAATAGCTCATGGATTATGAAGGCTACGGCTGCTGATCCTGTCCTCCCGGTCGTCCTTCACCGGGTGCAGCAAGGCTGGTCGGAGCTCCTCCGCAATTATTATGCAATTCGCCATTGCCTTAGTGCCTACGAGGGGCACTTTACTTCTGTCCACGGAAGATGGCTCCCACCGAGTGGTGATTCCAGCATCATTGCACTGCCGGATTCTAGATCTTCTGCATCGGGACCACTGGGGCGTCTCCTGCACAAAGATGCTAGCCCGTCGAAATGTATATTGGCCAGGCATAGATGGGGACATAACTCGCCTCATAGCAAGATGCTCTTCTTGTACATCCCAACAAGCAGCTCCTCACTCATCTCTCTCTCTCTCTCTCTCTCTCTCTCTCTCTCTCTCTCTCTCTCTCTCTCTCTCTCTCTCTCTCTCTCCAGGGCACACTCCATCTGCACCTTGTGAGTGACTCCATGTCGATTTTGTGGGGCCCTCCTTAGACAGCTTTTGGCTTTTAGTCATGGACGTATACTCAAACTTCCCATTTGTTGTTCACGTCGCCTGCACTTCCGCGAAAGTTACTGCACTTTCCCTGTTAAAGATATTTTCTATTGAAAGTCTCCCAGCCACATTGGTGACATAACGGGCCACAATTTACTTGACAACATTTTCGCGATTTTTGTTTGACCCATGGGATCTGCCATGGCCTTGCCCCACCTTTCCACCCACAGTCAAATGGGGCAGCGGAGAGATTTGTCCGCACTTTCAAGACGCAAATGCGCAAGTATGTGCCGCGTCTTTCAGTGGAGAATGCCCTCCTTCGATTCCTGTTGTCATATCAGTCCACTCAGGCCAGTCAGCATAGACCGCCCTCATCGGACGCTGTTATCCCTCTTGCATCCAGGCTCTCCCGCATCCCTTCCTCATCCTATGTCGCGTTTTGCCCCAGGTTGCTGGGCTCGAGGCTACGGCCGCCAGCCTTGTTGGGTCCCAGCTGTGGTTGTTTGGGGGCATGGGCGTCGTCTCTGTGAGGTCTGTTCTCCCACCGGTATTCTCACCTGCCACCTCGAGGTCCCGCCGCCTTCGGCGTCCAGGGCGCCGTTCCTGCCGCAGCCCCAGAGGCCAGCTCCAAGGAGTGGACAGCTCTACTCGCCAGCAGTGAGGGTACCTTGCTCCCAGCCAATGGGGGGCCAGAGTTTCCAGTGGAAATCCTACAGGAGGAGGGAATGGAGGACCGACTGCCTTCGCCAGTGCTGGGATAGGCAGGACGTCGCTTGCAATGGCAAACTCCTCAAAGGGGTTTTGTCCGCATGTGGTGGTTCCAGCTATTGAGTAGATGGAGCTGCCTGACGATGGAGGTGGAGTGGTCCCAGAAGCCAGACTTCTTTGCCGCTGTTCTGGATTCTGCCCCCTCACCCCAAGGGGGGAGGGATGTTATGGCCTAGCGGGCCATTCAAATCGTGCGTACCCGTATTATGCTCTGTTGGCTTGTGCCATCCTGGCCGCGATAGGTCACTGCCATCTAAGACAGCTGACATGAGCTGTGAGCCACCTGCTGGTGACGCGCTGTCAAATGGCCAGCAGTGACAGCCGGCTCGGTCTTCGAGTGTACTTGGAACATCAATAAAGTGATTGTGCCAAACCGTGTTTACTCCAGGTACAGAGTTGGAGTTGGGAACCTTACTTTTAAAGCAACCCTCCTATATTTCGCTAAACAGCACCAATGTGAAATTCTCATTACACACAATACTTCTCTGATGGCTTTGTACTAATTCATGTACCATAATTTGAAAGTAATGACTGTAATGTACACATTGTAAAAACTTCTACTTCAAGATAGCACCACAAAATATTAACACAATTAAAAGAAGTAAATCTATGATTTACTAGCTCACAATATAAAATATTTCCAATCACATGCACTGTTATGACAAGTAAGAAATGTCTGTGTTCATCCACAAACAAAGGACTGTTAAGAAGGTCATTCACTGCAACTTAATGGACAGAAAATGTATGCTCTCTTTCTTTTCAGCAATTATGGGGTAAACTAAGATTTAAGCATATATATTCCAGCCTGTCTTTCATCAAACATTTAATTTGTTATTCTATCTTTTTACTTCTGATTTATAAAATATTCTTGTCTACCAATATTTTAAATGATCAGTACAGTACACAGAATACTTGAAAGTGATTCTCAAACAGCTGTACTTACAAGAAGCTTTTTATTCCTTTTATTGTTTTTAAAGTCAATTAAATCCTTAAATGACTTTGTGTATGCTTTTCTCCTACTCTGTGTATGGAGTAGTTTCACCGCAGCCTTTTTGCACCTTTTTATAACTTTAGTGACTGTAGCAGGCCAATATATATTCCTAATTTTTATCCATACTACATCACCTTCCTTAAAAATTCCTGTAACAAGAGAGAAAGAAAGAATGATATTAAGTTCAAAGAGACTTTTAGCTTTCTTAACAAAACAGAATAAACAGATCACTGCACAATAACAACTGCTGCATTCATAACTTGTTGTAAAATTGTTTAAAAAGTTACAAATCATCCAATTTCTTTTAGTAACTATCTCACATCTGCACTTTTACTCATGTTCTATGTATTCATAATGAAATAAATTTTTAGATCTTTCTATCAGAAGAAAATGTCTCCATAGCAAACAAATATTATCATTCTGTCACTGTTAACACTCCATCTTCTCAAGCAGCAAAGTTGTTTAAATAATAAATAATTTTCCAAGTTTTTCACACACAGATCATACTATAATTTAATATGTTATTGATCTGTCAGAATGACATTTATTTACATTGTTGATCAATGAGACAGGATAGCTGAAAAAGAAAAGTAAATAGATGTGTAACAAATAGTAGAATTCAGCTGAAACAGAATTGAAAAGTTAATATGTTGTATTAACAAATAATCCTAATTGTCCACATACAAAGAAGTAGGGAAACAAAGACACCATTTTTCCTAAAACTAGTTAACTGATAAGTAGCATACATTACAGGAAAATGGATTATGCTATCTATATGAGAGAAAACTATAATAATTTATTCAAACTTTTGTCCATGGAGAAAAAGTTCAGCAATTAAGAGCAAATATAATATTTTTGCACCTTCAACCATAGATATTGGCAGAGGGGCATATCATATGCATAGCACTAACATGTCTTCAGCTCTGCCACATGACTGTTAGCAGAAGAATGGTTGTGTTTAGCTGGGCTTATGATTATACAAAGCTTTTGGGGGAGGGGATTAATATTAAATTTCACATGTAACATTTACTGGCTTAAAATAGTGGAATTTCTTAAAAGTCACTGAAATATTGTCAATATGCTGTTATTGTTTGAAAATATTCACGTGGTTCTATGTTGCTACCATAGCATGATAGTTACTCTATGATTTGCCTGGTCTACTAGTATCTATGGTCAAAGGTTGGCACTAAAAGGAATGTATGAACAAGTACAATAAAACACACTAAAACAGAAATTGTACACATAATAATTATTGTATACAGGATCCAGATAGAGTGAAGATCAACAGGTAAGGAAAGATTTTCACAGTAAAGAGAAAATTTGAATCTTGAATACTGTTATCACACTGAAAAACGTACCACAGAGACAAGTAAAGGTATTTGTGGGTGATAGTAATGTTCAGATAATAAGGGAGTAAATGGTGAGTACCCAGCATAACAGGTAACACACAAAAATGAACAAAGTATCAGAGTGTAAATGAAATGTGTCAGCAACACAAAATAAGACATAACAACATACAGTTCACAGAAAAACTAAGGAAGAAAATAGACAAGCCCTTGCACCCACCTTGGGGAACCCATGTAGCAATCAGGTGGACAAACACTAAAAAGATCAGAAGAACACAAAGGTCAGGAAGAACACAATAACAGAAATGGATCCAATGTTACAGAACTCGAGTGACACTACATTGCAAACAGAGGTAAGCTGCCATAGATGAACAGAACAAATAGAAGCATGAAGATTGATAAATTAAGATGCAGTCAATCTAAATGTGAGGAACACATTTAGAATGGGATGACATATGCCAAAAATGGAGAAATATGCAGAACTATGGATAAAGGAAGAAGAAAAATAGAAGCGCTGGTGGTGAAACTAGGACTGTGAGGAAGTGGTACAAAATGACAGAAAAGTGTGGGAAGATTGAAGCAGCAAGAAGGAACATTTTTCTGTGAACAAGGAAAGATGCAGCCAGAGCAATAGGTTGGAACACAATACAGAGGATGAAGCAGCAACTCTCTCAATCAAAGTGAGAATGACATATAGGGTAAGTCAGGAGGAAAGATACGTACTTTGAGGGATTATCCTACTCGTGACTCGAAACAAAAACTTGTAAGAAACATATGTCCTTTTCTTAAAAATTTTCAGGTAAACCATTGAAAACAACTGGGAACAGGAAAAGTGCAGGTGACAGTAAATTAAGCTACTGTTATTTTATGGTTTGTTTAATTGTAGGTTTCCTGACATATGATGTTCAAACAGTACACCATCATCTACAATGCATTTTTCTGCTCTTGTAGATATGTGTTGTGTTGATGCTTGGAGCTCGTGTAAAGGAATGCAGAACTGTGCTCTGATCAACAATACAACTTCTGTCTATAAAAGCAGCAAGATGCAGTAAAGTTGACGGTGAACTGTTTGAACATCATGTAATGAAACTTACACAATTAAACAAACCATAACATAAAAGTATCTTAATTTACTGTCACCTTCATTTTTCCCGTTCCTAGTTATTTTAATTGGTTTACATGCAAATGATTATGAAAAGGCATGTGTTAATTAGCAGTTTATTTATTTATTTATTTTTATTTTTTCAAATTAACCAGTAGTTATCACCCCTAAAACATGTACCTTTCCTCCTGACTCTCCCTGTACATCATTCTCACTGCGAGCAATATATATCAAATGAGTGACTGTCGTGGCAGTGATTTAGTTGTTTTGCACAGTGTCATGGGACTGTAGTATTGAGTATTATATATCAGAGATTTTTCTCCTGAACAAGCAAGAGAATAACTATCAATTACAAATGTGTGTGTGTATGTGTGTGTGTAGAAATGTTTCATTAAAAGTAGTGCCCATTAAGTGAGCTGAAAGGAAATTTAGGGTTTAACATTTGGTTGAAAGCATTGACATTAGAGATGGAGCTCACGCTCAGATTTTTGGGAAACGCTGGAGAAGGAAACTGGCCCTGCCTTTTCAAAGAAACTGTCCTGACAATTGCAAGGAGTGAGTTAAGGAAATCACAGAAAATCTAAATGTGGATGGCCAGAGGTGGATTCGAACCACAATCCTTCTGAATGTGGGCCCAGTGTGTTACAAAAGACATCAAGACTGTTTGTGTTATAACGCAGGAGTGTTGTGTTGGAACTTCAATGTATAGTAATCTTTCATGGTGAAAGTGGTATCATCAACGAAGATGATGCCATTGATGAGTGAAGTAAATGACACACTAAGTTCTTACCACATCTTCCAACTTCAGCACTGAATGTATGTAAATAGAATTTGAAATACATTCGTCTTGTTTGTAGTAGGAGCAATATGTATCTCTCCTACTTCATTTCCCAAGGGTTCTTGGAAATTGCCAACAACAGTAGAGACTTTTGGTAAATTTCAAAAGAATCTGACTAGATACAAGACAGAGAATTATTTATAGCATATTACAAAGGAGAACTAACCATTAGTGCATAGAAGAGCTATAGTATACTTTAAGAATACTTTCACAAGCTGCTTAACTTTAAACCCTCTGAGGATAAGGTGGAGGATGGATTGCTGGATGGATGAGGTCACACTGGTCACAGTTGATACAAAGAATAATGAGAAATCTTGAGAAGATGAGATAGCAGCCGAGATGATAAAGTGGGGTGGTGACAAGACAACAGACTAGATGAACAAGACCTTTTAGAAAAAAAGATATTACCAGACAATGGAAGAATTCAAACACAGTGTCAACACACAGGAAGGGAACCAAGATAGATGCATATGACTGCAGAGGAATATAACTACTAGAAGTTTGATACAAGAGATTAGAATAACAGATAGAATAGGATGCATATAGCAGGTATTTCTCCTAAGACAATTGCAATAAGTCTTCCAGAACGAAACATTGGAAGTAATCTATGTGAACTTCACAAAATTTCAACAGCTGCAACAGCAAGAGTGAGATTCAAAGGAGCATTATCATAAGTGTTTGCTATCAAGACTGGTTTCCAACAAGGAGATGTACTGTCACTAATTTTATTCAACATAGAAATGTGGTGTTACAGAAGAATAAGTGGGTGGATCGCATAACTAATGAGGAGGTACTGAACAGAATTGGGGAGAAAAGGAATTTCTTGCATACTTTGACTAAAATAAGTGATTGATTGGTAGGACACATTCTTAGACATCAAAGAATCATGAATATAGCATTGGAGGGAAGTGTGTGGGGTAAAAATCGCAGAGGGAGACCAAGAGATAAATACAGTAAGCAGATTCAAATAGATGTAGGGTGCTGTTCTTATGACGAGGCTTGCTCAGGATAGAGTAGGGTGGAGAGCTGCATCAAACCAATATCCAGACTGAGGACCACAATAACAACAGAACTTGATAAAGTGATCAGGCAGTAAAGAACAATATATAGGACAGAACATAAAAGAATGTATGAGTTAACATACAGACAGCAGATCCCAAGTGAACTGCCTCACATTTTTGGACAACACAGCATTAGTGGGATCCTTTTTTCTACTAAAAGGATGGTAATAAGGAATTACTGGAAGATGGGAGAGAAGGTTAGTTATGAGGGGGAGGTGTGGGGTGTGAGATGATGGTATGAACTGTTATGTCGGATTTGTGCTAGCTTTGGTTAGTGGGAATGGTGTCAAAATAGTGTTTTAGTTGTAGGGATTGTGAAAAGAACAGTAGGTATTTGTGAAGTCTAACATGGTTAATTTTGGGTGTAGGGTTGAAGGTGAGACCTTTGAATAGGACAAAAACTTCTGTGAGGCTGATGCTTTTACTGGAAAGGTTAACAATGGTGTTCTGTGACTGTTACTTGTCTGTATATTGTAGATATAGGTGGGAGTTTAGGAGGATGTGCGAACCTTAAAAGGTCAGCTAGGCAAGTTTTTTACAAGAAGATATCAATTTTAATGTTTGTGTGGTTTGAGTTACCTTGACATTATGTTTATAGGTGGAACAACTCAGAATGTTTTTGATGCCGTAAATTAGAACTCCAGTTCTGAAACTTAAAATCCTGATCTGCAATTATAAATGTTAAAATCTCAAGACATAATGAATGTGACAGAACAAAATATGCCATTGTTAAGAGCAGACTATGTCAAGGGGCAATATGAAGAAAGACACTAAGCATGGTTCAAGTTTCAAACATATAAAACAGAAGGAATAGTGTTCAAACTGCAGAATGAAAGCAAAAAGTCACAAAAACATGAGGAGATCAAGAGAGAATTCTGTAAAGATATAATAAACTCTACAGAAGACAATTATCATAAAACAAATTCCTGGAACTAGTACAAAATCTTTGGGAAACAACTACTGTTGTAGTACTGTTATTGATCTGTCAGAATGAGATTTATTTACATTGTTGATAAATGTGACAGGAAGCTGAAGAAGAATTTAAAGTAAATATATGTGTAACAAATAGCAGAAATCAACTGAAACAGAACTGAAAAAGTCACTTAATATTTTGTGCCTTTTGCACTAATACTGAAAGATGAAGCTGAACGAATGGCCCATAGTAACAAGGAAAATAATGAAATCATAACAAAAACATTTAATAAACTTTTGCATCAGGACAAACCCAAATGAATTTTACAAATCAATGTAAATTTCTCCAATAAAACCCAAAATAACAAATTAAACCCTCCAACTTACCAAGAAGTACAAAAATAAAATAAAAATATTTTAGGGGAAACAATAAATTATAATGCATGTGGAGAAAATTATTTTTTTGAAGTGTAGAAATATGCAGGTGACACAGTCACAACCATCTTAGATATGGCTCTGACAAATATTTGGAGAACAGAACAATTACCAGAACACTGGACCATGGCTGCCATCCACTCACTACACAAGAAAGGAGATAAGAGTACTTCAGATAACTGCATAGGAATTTCTCCCCTCAATCAGCCCACTTACCTATAGTCAGCTCTATAAAAAATATTCAACAAATTACCACCATCTGCAGTTACAATGCCTTTCAAACTATTTCAAAGAAAACTCTACCACTGGTTGGCTGACAATCCATTTTACAAAATATCAGAATTTTTTTATGTTAAAAATGTGAATATAGTTTAACGTAGCTATAAAACATGATTGTGAATATAGAAATAAATATTTGTAATTAAGCATAACTGTATGTCTAGACATATGTTATATGATGTAGCCTATTCCGCATTAATTATGGTCAATGGTGAAGAAAGAATAAAGAATACAAAATTTTATACAAGATCCTATATGGAAGAATCAAGGAACAATTAGAACAGGAGTTATGGAAATATCAGGATAGGTTGCAGATCATGTAGAAGCTGTGCAGAGCAGATAATTAGTTCAAAACTGATTATGGTGTACTACAAGAAATGGGACAAATCTCTGGCAGTAGCATTTGTAGATTTAAGAAGTCCTATGATTGTCTCCATATACCTTTAGTATCAAAAATTTTAAGGAATCAATGACTCGATTTAAACCAAATTAAACTAATACAACTCACCTTACCAAAATGAAACTGAAGTTTAGAGGAGAAATTTCTGAGGCATTCCTCATAAAACAGACTTACAGAAAGATGACTGCTCATCACTGTTATTGTTCAACTGTGCACTTCAATACATAATGAGAGAATGAATGCAAGAATTAACAAAGAACATAAGAATTGGAAGTGCAAAAATAAGTTTAAACTGCTTGGATTTTCTAATGATCTTGCTCTCCTAGCCAACACTATTCAAGAAAACAGACAAGTTAAATCACTAAAAGAAATGGCACAGAAAATTTGTCTTGTAATATCATTTGAAAATACAGAGATAATGCTGACTGATCCAACACTTGCAAACAAATTTACAAAAGGAAAACAGGAAAACAAAATTGCTGATAAATTTATATATTAAAAATTTTAAAGAAACAGACGGGTGGCTTAAGACTTTATGGCTACTGTTAATCCACAAACTTGTTGATTCCTTTCCATTAACCAATTAACAAGAAATGTGGACAAACTTGGTCAATTTTTTCTCAAAGACTAACTAAAGTGAGGTATATTTACAACTGCTGTTAGATGAGGAGTCAAAGAAATTTTTTGTCACAAACCCTCATCAGGGACTATTTAAATTTCAAACATTACTGTTCCGTAGTGCATCTGTACCAGTGATATATCAAAGATTTGACTTCAAAATTACCAACATGTACCATATTTGAATGACATAGTTATCTAGGGTTGTATGCTAAAAGAATATTTAAGAATTTAGAAGCTTTGTTTAAAGTGCTGTCAGAGTCAGGTTTAAAAGGTAACAGAGCAAAGTTTATTTATTTATCTTTTTATTAATACAACAAAGAGACTGAATATTTCAGTCATGTGATCAATACATGTGGCAGTCATTCATCTCAGTCTCAGTATGCTATCTGAGATTTGCCCACCCCCACAAATGAAAAAATCTTTAGGCAGTGATGGGGAAGTAAACATATTATACCAAATTCATTTCCAGTACTGCACAGGCTGCATCTCCTTTGAATCATGTGTGCCACAAAGGTGTACCCTTTATGGATACAAAAGTTTTCAGACTGCTTTTCAGTGTCTGCAAGATGTCAGTGTTAAGTGATTATCAACTTTGTCCCCTCCAAGCCTCTCATTCTTGCAGTGGATACTTCTTCTTGTGGTATTGGTGCAGTTTTGTAAACTGTGTAGGTGGCAAGCGCAGGCCAATAGCCACTTCTGACGCCCATCTTCATTACCTGAGCCTGTACCCACAGATTCCAAGACTCCGAGACTGTGATGCCCTGTGTCCGCTTTTCGAGTCAAACTTCAATGTGACATTCACGGCATATGCCTGGGCGTTGGTGCCAATCATAGTTACAGCACCCTGCCCTGCACTTGCCTCCTTTTTCCTGTTTGGGTTTTAGGGTGCAAAATTACTCAGTCATAAGTGCCCTTGTCAAAACATTGAAGGCAAGGACTAAGAAGGGGCAAAAGTGAAAAAGGCACAACACAGTTGGTCAAATTTAGAAAAATCAACAATGGAAATTCCAGGAAGGATTCAATAGTATTTTTGAGAAGGATAGGTTGCTTACTCACCACATAGACGTCCGATGAGCTGCAGAAAGGCACAAATCAAATAACAGACAACATTATAGCTTTTGGCCTTTTAGGCCTTCATCAGTTAGACAAACACACTCACACTCACTCACACACACACACACACACACACACACACACACACAGACATGACCGCCATCTCCGGCAGCTGTGGTCGAGCTGCAGATTGTCCACTGTGGCCGGAGATGGTAGTCGTGTCTGTGTGAGTGTGTGTGTGTGTGTATGTTTGTGTCTCTAACTGATGAAGGCCTAAAAGGCCGAAAGCTATAATGTTGTTGTCTGTTATTTGTGCCTTTCTGCAGCTCATCGGATGTCTCTGTGGTGAGTAAGCAACCTATCCTTCTCAGAAACACTATCAAATTTAAAAAAGGAACAGATAAAAACAAGGCCATCCATAGAGAAAGAAACCTAAAAACATTAGGGACATGGCAGGATTGACTGGGGACAGAAGAATTTTAAATTTTCTTCATTGTATCGATACGGTGAATAAAAAATAAAATGCAATCGACAGAGTGCACGTCATTCTCTAAAACACCAGACGGTAGGCAAAGACTTTGATGTAGATGATTAAAAAATGGGCACTGAACCAAAAGGCAGCACACAGGCAAGCCCTGCATTTGTGCTGGTATGCTGTCTTCTTCCTCACCATTACTCACTGTGACGATACTCAGAGGATGTTTGGGGTGAAGGTGTCTTCTGTCGTGAAGAAAATAAATTGTTTTATAAGGCAGTGGTACAATGATGTGTGCAGCAGCTGCTGTGTCTCCACACAGTTCTGGCTGCTTCCACAAGCTTGAGGCTTCCGATACTGTGGCAACAGACACAGACAGTTAGCTCATTGAAGCTCCCAGTTAATAGTGTTCAGTAAACACCAGAGAAAAGAAAAAATATGTTTACTGGCTGAGAAACTTTAAAGTTGTGCAGATAGCACCTGTATGTGTCATAGCGTTGTTTGGGCACTTCTGAGCTTCGATTCTCTTCTGAACCTTGCAAATCGACGTGCAACCTGCCGAGGGAAATATTGCTAGTAACGTGTTGAGACAATGTAGCTGGTTCCCATACCTCACCTTCCACGTGTGCAAAGCCTCTCTGAAGGCAACATTCATGCCTCACAATTGTTTTTGGCACATTGAAGATTTCTCAAAAATGCGACATATCTGGCAAAATTAGTTATGTAAACTAATGATGCATCAGCTGTAAAAGCTTTCAGAGGATACTAAGATGAAGAATAATAATTTTGCTAGTGACAAAGTACAAGAATGGCATTGTTGATTAAGACACCATTTTGTGGAGTAAGAGGAACAGGGTTTGCCTCATGCTACACACTTTCTTTTTTTAACCCATCTTTGCATTTATAGCAGAATCTGGAACCAGCAATGACTTTTGCATTGGTACTTGCCACATACGTTTGGTCATTCTTACTGAATGTATCACAATTTTGAGGGTCAATGATGTTTAGTCTTTGTTGTTACATATATTTAGCTGGTTGAGAAGAAATGGGGGAGAGTAGCCTCTGCACAAACATAAGACAAGGTGCAGTTTTTGTGCTCATTCATTCAATTATTTGGAAAGGTAAACTGCATAATGCCTTCCCCCAGTCATTTTAGGCACAAACTGCCACTGCTGATTACATTAGTACATCTTGGTCCATCTGTTGGAGACCAACAGCATTAGTCTTTGAAAGTAGTGCTGCTCTGAAGTCATTTACATAACACTTTAGTCAGGTATCAATTTTCAGTATACTGCACCAAGTACTGTGGTCCTGTCATGAACTGTAATACAGATCTCATCAGTGTATTAACTATTCTTTACAGTAGCCATAGACTTACAGCCTGCAAAAAGCAAGGACCAGCTAATAAATAAATGCAAGAGTAGTAGATAAGTTTAAAATTGATATCAAGTGCAGTTGCACCAAGTCTAGACACATCACAAAATTTTAAAATTTTGGTTACACTTGCCTCATCATCAGCTGAAATGGAGGGCAAACTCCACCAAGATTCAGTTCTGCCTTCTTGACACAATATAAAATACGTCCAGTTAAAATATGGGCACAGCTTATTGTTTGTCACTGCCAACCACTCCTCCTCCCACACCTACGTGGACTGCTGCGGCAGCACAAAAACGGCATACTACACTACTACACTAAGTCTATGCAGCCTGATCAGATTGTTTATTTCCCAGAATCCCCTTACGTGGTAATGGTTAATGGTAAAGCAGGCACACTACAACTAGGTATTCAGTGCCTGGACATGGAATGTATGAGATGACTGTTAGTACAGCACACTGAAAATGGAGATACAAGTAACAGAAATGAAATATAACATAATGAGGTAAACCTGTATGAAGCTAACTGAATCACTGAAAGGTTTTGCCGTGTCAAGTTTGCCTAAAAATGGGAAAGTGTCGGAAGGAGTTACGACAACTTAGCAGATGATGGTGGCTTGCTGAACACAAAAATAAGGATGAACCTGCCACTCTGCAACACACTAAAACCTCCAGCCTAAAAGAATAGACTACGGACCCAATACATCACAAAACCTTCAAAACTTTGATCACACTCACCTCAAGATTATCTAAAATAGATAGCAGATCATCACAAAGATTTGCTTCTGCCCACAAAAGACAGTATACAATGCACTTGGTTAAAATACAGCATATAGTCAGGAGGATCTTTCCAAAAGTTTTTTGAGACTTTGGATGTCCGTGACAGATGTTGTTAGTGTAGTGCTAATGCTTGAAACTTCCTCTTTCATTGACATGTGGTTTTGTTGTTCCGTGGTACTTGGCTCCAAGTGGAGTCCAATATGCACGGACATAGTAAAAAATGATGTATGATTGAATTCCTCACTGCTGAAGGAATAGCACCAATTGAAATGCATCAATGCTTACTAAAGATGTATGAAGATGGTACAATAGACAAGAGCAATGTGGGGCAATGGGTGTGGCATTTTCAAGATGGTGAAAGGGGTATGCAAGACAAGCCATGCCCTGCACACCTGTCATTCCTCACAATGGAGAGTGTCTTTATTAGCTCATCTGTGCTGGTCGGAGGATAAGGGCCAGAGAATTATCTGCTGGCTCCAATGCCTTGGAAACAATGTTGGAACATCTTGGTTATCACAAAGTCTGTGAGAAATGGATACCACTGATGCTTACAGAAGAACAAAAAAACTCATCTAATGGAAATACGTTGGGACCTTCTAGACCAACATGAAGCTGAAGAAGACAATTTTTTGAACTGCCTCATCACTGTAGGTGAGATCTGGTGTCACCACTATGAGCCACAATCTGAAACAGTGTCCCTGGAATGGCAAAACATGAAGCCTCACCTGATTCTGATTTTTAGAAGTGCAGCATGAAGGTTGTGGTTCAGTGTTGGCAAAATTGCGTGATGAAGGATGGTGACCGAGTGAAAAAATAACAATGTATATCTGAAACAGTGCTCTATTTAGCTGTTGTGATTTGTTTATCTCATACAGCTCCCAAGAATAAAAATAGAAGGCATTACTCCATAACGACACTCATATTTGCACACCGTAGGTATCATAGAAGGAGGATCCTCTCACTGGAGTAAGAAACCGCATGTAAAGGGACAGACCTCATTTGGAGGGGTGTAAAGGTCACTTCGTTCCACCTGAGTGACCAACAGGAGGAGCACCATGATCATACATTTGGTTTCACCAATTGCAGCTGATTGTCCATCACTGCCTACCTTTCCTCCTCTTACATCTCCACAGACCTCTGCTGCAACACACAGTTGATGGCCTGCATGGGAATAATGCAATGTGTCACATCATGTTCTCTGCATGTATACTCAGCAGCCCGACCTGCTTGTTAATTTCCCCTAAGCCCCACTTGCCCTGGCACCCAGCAAAATGACACCCGCTTCCCTGCCATTGGAGAAGTAAAATTCTTTTTTTCATTCTGAATGAAACCCAAGACAAATGTGTTATATCTTACAATATTGTAGACTATTACACAATTGAGTTGTGTTTCATTCAAAATGAATCAAGTATTCTACCAAGAATAGATGGAACAGTCAGTTAATGCAAGTACAGTTGGCCATGTATCTACTGTACTGCACTAAGAGAATTGTAGGAGATGAGAAACCATTCGAAATGAACTCACTACATCTGCTCCAAGGCCTTCAGAAAGCTTTGCTAAAAGCAGTATAGTTATTTGGGTGATTAATCCTGATGAAACATGTGAGGACTACAACAGAACGGTCCAGGAAGACCTCCTGTTACGAACCAACAGTGTACACCACTGTAAAACTGTGATTTCTATATAAATGGTAATAAACACAGACTGACATGTAAAATTTGAGGTTTTATCATTCTTAAAATTAAACAACTCTTAACATAAGTCTGGTCCTCTGGAGAAGCCAAAGTGGAAATCTGCTCCAATATTTCAGAATGAAACTTTCACTCTGCAGCGGAGTGTGCGCTGATATGAAACTTCCTGGCAGATTAAAATTGGGTGCCGGAACCGGGACTCGAACCTTACTGGTTGGCAGCACTGTTCTTACTTTCGCTGTGCTATGTCCGACCTAACGACAAACTTGAAAATCGTGAAATATTCATATCAACATCAAGTGTGTGACTGAGACAGGAGACAGATACCACATTCTAAAGAAAATTTTGATTAAATATGAGCTTTCTACCATGCAAGAAGAAAACTTGGTTTCGGCACAATGCTCTGACATGCAATATTAATGTCTAATAATCGGTGTTTCAAATGATTAGTGTATTGTAATTAAAATCATGTTTACAGGTAGCCCATCAGTGGATCAGCTTGTATTTTCACCATAATCACAAGAAAATACAACAATCACTAATATGCTCTGCCAGAAAAACCAAATCAAACAATTGCTTCAATTTCAGCTGCAAATCACTCCATATTTTCTCACCTCTCAGTGGTCACATAAAATACATAGAAACACATGTGAATCTTTATGAGTTGCAAAACTTTGTATTTTAAAGCTGTACTATTAGATTCCTGCATTCCCACATATTCGAAAACCATTATACGCAGCTACCAACTCTTGTAAATATCCTGAAGACTTGTGCATTGTTGGTATTGATGTAAAGAAATTTATTTTTTGCTACTACAGATCCTAGTTCACAAGAAAAAATGAAAGAAAAAAATGCTTGCAATCCAAACAATGAACTGAACTATACGTAGTGACAGAAAGATCAGCTGAGTGAAGTTTTGAATGCTTCACAACAAAGAAAAAAAAAGTGCTCCCTGGTCTAAAAAGGGTTGGGAGTCACTGTTCTAGATTCACGATAACACTAGACACAATTTCATATAATAGTTTCTCTTATGTATTATTTAAAACAATACCAGCAAGTGTATACCAATAAAACTGTAACAGCAACTAAATGATATAGTAGTATGTGACCCACCTTTCATTTTGAGGTGATGTGTTTCTCTGTATGGTTAATGAATGACTAATTAAATTAATAAAATAATAATACTCTACCCTCACATTATTAACATACCAATTTTGCCTTCCCATTATAAGACATTATTTACTTTATAATAATATAAGTATGCTTAGCAACTCACTCTACAGACGATCAATGAGCTGCAAAGAGACACGTAGAAAAGACAATCACATTCTTTCAACTTAAATCTTCAGCCACAGTGTCATCAGTAAGGAGCATACTACCATACATTTGCACAATCACCCACGCACAAGACTTGCACACATGACAGCCATCTCTGGCTGCTGCTGCTGTAGTGGCAGGAGATGGGGGTCATGTGTGCAAGTCCTGTGCCTGAGTGATTGTGCGAGTGCACATATGGTCCTTTCTGATGAAGGCTGTGGCCATAAATTTAAGTTGTGTGAATGTGATTGACTTTGCTATGTGGATGTCTGTGGCTCAGAAATCATCTTTATGGCGAGTTGCTACCCTTCCTTCCATTGTAAAATTATTTATCTTTTGTTATTTTAAAAATAGTGTTCAGAGAAACTAATTTAGCCTAGATTATAATGTTTAGTTGGATGCTTGTGTTTATGACGTTGATAAATGTAGGGATGGGAGGAGGTTCTGGCAAGCATCTAATTTCATTTGTCTCAACAAGGTTAGGTTGGGAACCACTGATGTTGATGAATTGTGGCTTAAGTTTAAAAGAGTAGCAGACCATGAACTGGATAGATATGAGCCCAATAGGAACAGTTTATTTATTTATTTATTTAATTATTATTGTTATTATTATTATTATTATTATTATTATTATTATTATTATGAGGGGAGGGAGATGCTCAGTGATAATATACTTGCGGTATAGAAAGGCTACTGTGGTGTCGCACAAGTACAAAGTGCGCGCCACCTACTTTCGCCGCGTGCCGCCATGCACACACGGCGCGGCGTTCTCAGGACAGCCACGAGCGCCCTCTGCTGGAACCCCGCTCGTGGCCACCACGGAAAGACATCGGTCACTTGGGACTGAGTTAGCAACCAGTTAGGACCTTCGTAATCAGATAGGCACCAGTGAAGACTTTGCTATCGTACAGGCACTAGGCAGGCCTCTAACAACTATGTATCAACATTCTGCAGTACTATGTAAAAGTTAAGTATTGTTACATTCTGTGGAATATATATATCTTTCTAATTTATTCGAGTGTTTATAGTTTCTGGCTGCTCCCCTCCGTACCTGCACCAGCGTGCTATCTATATTCCTGTGTCGGTCTCATTCCACTCGGCCACCGACACCTACGACGAGGCTGGGACACAAAAGCGACGACGAAGTTGGGACACAAAAGTGGCGACGAAGATGGGATACAAAAGTGGCGACGAGGAGTGATAGACGAACCGTGGACCAGCACGCTTGCAGCAGCCAGACAGCAGCAGTCGGAGCACGCAGAAATTGCTCCCGCCCACCCACCCTTATTATAAGAATTTTGGGGGAAGATAATTTGTTCCGTGTTTTGTGGACTTTTTTGTTGCAGAGCGTCCTCTTTCATATTGCATTTGTGTTTTGTTATAAGTTACTTGTATGCGCGGCGCCTAATCGGTCAGTATGGCCACTACCCCGAACCCAAACTTAATGGAAATTATTCAGTTACAGACGGCGCAAATCACTCAACTACTGCAGGCCGTGTCGCAGTTGACGGCACAGGCTGCTCACCAACAACAACAGCCGTCACATCAGCAGCCCACACCTGCCGCTGCACCTCTTCCTACATTTCGCCAGTACAACGAACGTGAGGAAGAATGGAGCGACTATTTCGCACAGTTTCAAGAACTCGTCGCGGCTCATCAAATTACAGGTCAGAGAGTGAAGAACCTTTTCTTATCGATTGTGGGCCCCCAGACCTTCGTACTATTGCAAAAACTTTTCCCTCTCGCATCTCCTCGTGATGTAGACTTTGAACAAATTGTAGATGCACTGAATGCTCATTATGAGAGAAAAGTTCTTGTAGCCGCTGCACGATACCGATTTTTCAGACTTAAAAAATTACCGCAGCAGTCCACCAAGAGTGGATTACGGAATTGAAGGGCTTAACCCGCCAATGTAAATTTACTTGCTCTTGTGGACTTTCTTATAGTGACGTTATGTTGCGAGATGCGATTACGCAGAATATTCAGGACCCCAGAATTAGAGCAGCAATTCTGAAACAGTCTGACCCCTCATTAGACAGTGTACTGCAGCTTATAGACGCGCATGATACTTTTGACTTAGCAGATGTAGAAATGCAAAGCCACAGTGTTCATTCAGTGCGCCGCAACGGACGCTTTCCTAGCCGTAGTTCTCAGTGTAGCACTAGTGATTCTTATTTTTCTACCGGCCGTGCTGAACAGACAGTGAACAGTAGCCAGTGTAAAAGTGCGATGCAAAGATCGCCCCGTCGTGTTAGAAACAGTGATTTGAATAACGGGCGCCAACGCTCATTTCAGAAAAATGTACGTAAATCTTGCCCCCAGTGTGTGTCTCGCCACAAGCGTGCTCATTGCCCTAGTCGCAACGCAACCTGTTATCAATGTGGCAAATCAGGACATGTACAGGCTGTGTGTATGCAAATTAAAAACTCAAAGAACGGTACCGTTAGAAACAGTGCTTCGCAGAGTGCGAGAACAGTTCATTCTGTAAATGTTATACGGGCTGTGGAATTGAACACTGCTTTCCTTGGATCTCAATTGCAAGAAAGTAGTTCTGCGCCTATAGCAAAACTATATAGTGCACCACGTAGCAAGTGCCGACGAGCGCGTAAAACAGTGCAACGGAAAAGGGTTCGGGACAAGCAAAATGACTATGAACAGTGCATTCCTGTAGTGAAAATAGTGCCTTCTGCAACTGCTCCTTGTAATAGTGCCCAGTACTGTGTAGCTAGTGACAGTAGACATCAAGTAGCTACTCAAAAGTGTAGTGCAGTAGTTAGTACATCTGGAGTAGCTTCGCATGCTTGCGCGGACGCCGATCCGGCGGTAGTGCCATCTAGTGACAGTGTTGTTAATTCGCTGCGTGCCGAGTCTGCGCCGCTTACTTCACTACGCGGCCCGCGCATACGCAGCAAACAAACCGTAGCAGACGTTGCCCACATTCGCGCACCTGTCGAGCGCCGCAAGCAAAAACTGTTTGTGACTCTCTTCATAGAAAATAAGACGGTGCAATTTCAGCTTGATACTGGTTCCGCTGTTACATTAATTAATAAAGACACTTATGAACTTCTGGGTTCGCCAAAATTGTCGCCGTGTCAAGTGTTTACAGCGTACACAGGTCAAAATATTCCCGTGCTAGGAACGTGTAGCCTGCCCGCCTCTTTTCAAGGTGTAACAAAAACAGTTGCTTTTGTTGTTCTTCAGGCCAAATCTACACAGAACATTTTTGGACAAGATGCTTTTGACTTGTTTGGTTTATCGATTCAAAGAGATGTGCTTCAAATTTCGTCAATAGTGCCTCAGGATAAAATCAATGCATTGTGTGACAAATATAGTGACTTGTTTTCGCCGGAACTAGGTTGTGCAAAAGACTTCGTGGCACATGTAACTTTAAAAGAATCTGCAGTTCCAAAATTTCGTAAAGCTAGACCAGTGCCTATCGCCTTGCGTGATACAGTTGCCGAAGAACTTAAACGTTGGCAAGATAGTGGGGTGATTTCTCCTGTTTCTGCGAGTCAGTGGGCCTCGCCTATAGTAATTATACCCAAGCCATCAGGAAAACTTCGTCTCTGTGCGGACTTCAAATGAACAGTGAACAGTCAAACAATTGTCGACACTTATCCCCTGCCCAGACCTGAGGAACTGATGGACAAATTAGGACAGTCTCGCTTCTTTTCCAAGATTGATTTAGCAGAGGCATACTTACAGATTCCACTTGATGACGAGTCAAAAAAGTTTTTCGTCATTAATACTCACATGGGCCTTTTTCAATTTCAACGCCTACCCTTTGGCAGTTCTTCCGCTCCCGCTATTTTTCAGCGTTTTTTGGAACAGCTGACAGTTTCTGTACCGTGTCTTTCGAACTATTTAGATGATATTGTGGTATCCGGACGTACAGTTGAAGAACATTTAGCAACCCTGGAGTGCCTTTTCAAAGTTTTGACTGCAGCAGGTCTACGTTGCAATAAAGCAAAGTGTTCGTTTTTTTCAAACTGAAATAGAGTACCTAGGCCATGTGATTAATGCCCAAGGAATACATCCCTTACAGTCACATCTTCGAGCAATCAAAGACTTGCCTCCTCCTAAGAATGTGCACGAATTGCAAGCAGTAATGGGAAAGCTTAACTATTATTTCAGATTTATTCCCAATGCGTCTCAGATTGCAGCTCCACTGCATCACTTACGTGGGAAGAATGTTCCTTTTGTATGGTCTAAAGATTGCCAGGTTGCTTTTGACAAATTAAAGTCTGCACTACTCAGTGATGCATGTTTGATTCCCTTTGAACTCTCGTCGGGTTGCACAGGAAACAGCTGCGGATGCAGACCTAAGTGTGGTAGCACGTTTTGTTCGCTCAGGGTGGCCTGCCAGAGCCAAAGACATTGATCAGCCTCTGGTTCGCCATTATTTTGCACAACGTCATGCATTATCTTTAAGTCAGGGTGTACTGTTGTTGCATACCGACAACGACCAAGCAAGAGTGATTGTTCCTCGTTCCCTGCAACGTGAAGTGTTACGCCTCCTGCATCAAGGACATTGGGGCATTGTTAGGACAAAGCAACTGGCCAGACGTCATTGTACCTGGGTTGGTATGGACGCTCAGATAGAGAGCATGACATCACAGTGTACAGTTTGTGCGGAGCATCAGGCGGCTCCTCCACAGCGTTTCTCAGACTGGCCACGCCCCAAGGGACCATGGCAACGCTTACACATTGACTTTGCCGGACCTTTCTGGAATACGCGCTGGTTAATTGTTGTAGACGCTTTCAGCAAGTTTCCTTTTGTGATTGCCATGAACTCAACGACAGCTTCTAGTACAATCAGTGCCTTAACATCAGTGTTTTGCTTCGAAGGTTTGCCTGAAACTATCGTCAGTGACAATGGACCTCAGTTTGTTAGTGCGGAATTTCAACAGTTTTGTCGTGTGAATGGCATTCAGCATATCACCACCGCACCTTTTCACCCTCAGTCCAATGGTGAAGCAGAACGTTTCGTTCGAACATTCAAGTCTCACATAAAGAAGATGAAAGGTCAGCACTCCAGGCAGCAGGCTCTTCAAATTTTCCTGTCTACGTATCGATGCATGCCACGTGACGGCCTGTCTCCTGCCGAGCTGCTACACGGCCGCCGTCACCGCACTCTCCTTCACCTACTGCAGCCTCCCACGCACCGAGTCGGTTCGTATGGCGCTACGCGTTTTCTGGTTTCTACGCCGGTGCTGTACAGGGTGTTTGCTGGTATGAAGAAGACATGGTTGCCAGGCACCATTCAGCGCGTGCTCGGTCACAATATGTATGTTGTACATTCTTCCACAGGGTCGGAGCTGCGGCGCCACGCAAACCAATTGCGCTTGCACAGGCCACGCGATCCTGTCTCCGGTTTCTTGATTCCAGACCCAGTTCACCGCCAGGGAGCACAGCCACATCGCTCGCCGCCGGGCCCAGCGTCCCCGGACTACGAGATCCCTATGGAGGTGGACGCGCCTCCTACGCAGTCCGCCTCTCCGCCTCCGTCGCCGCCGCAGCTGACAGCATCACCGAGAGGGACTCCGGGACCGTGCGGGCCCCCCCAGATTGGGCCACGCACCTCAGAAGAAGATGACCTGCTCAATCTGGGCGGCAGGGTGCGCCCTTCCCCAGGTTTCGGTGGGTTCCCTGGAGGATCGCAAGGCGGATGCCGGGGCGCGGACGGCGTCTCGATCCCAGCCTCAGCTACGACGCCCGTCCCACCAGTAACGCCCCCGCCCAGGCCCTCCTCCCAGTGCCGTCGCCGTGGCCCTCAGCCCTACGCCACGACGGCGCGGCGGTTTGGGGGGGAGGGGTGTGGTGTCGCACAAGTACAAAGTGCACGCCACCTACTTTCGCCGCGCGCCGCCATGCACACATGGCGCGGCGTTCTCAGGACAGCCACGAATGCCCTCTGCTGGAACCCCGCTCGTGGCCACCACGGAAAGACATCGGTCACTTGGGACTGAGTTAGCAACCAGTTAGGACCTTCGTAATCAGATAGGCACCAGTGAAGACTTTGCTATCGTACAGGCACTAGGCAGGCCTCTAACAACTATGTATCAACATTCTGCAGTACTATGTAAAAGTTAAGTATTGTTACATTCTGTGCAATATATATATCTTTCTAATTTACTCGAGCGTTTATAGTTTCTGGATGCTCCCCTCCGTACCTGCACCAGCGTGCTATCTATATTCCTGTGTCGGTCTCATTCCACTCGGCCACCGACACCTACGACGAGGCTGGGACACAAAAGCGGCGACGAAGTTGGGACACAAAAGTGGCGACGAGGATGGGATACAAAAGCTATGAGTTATGAAATGGTGAATAAAACACATTTAGCTGTCAAGACAGCACTGTGAGATGTCTTCAGTGATTGTGGCAGCAGAATGTTGAGAAAATTGCTTTCAGAAAGTACAAAGAAATTATAGATACATATGTAAAGGCTAAGAGATATTTTCACTCTGCAGTGGAGTGTGCACCGTATGAAACGTACTGGCAGATTAAAATTGTGTGCCAGGCCGGAATTCAAACCTGAGACCTTTGCCTTTTACGAGTAAGTGGTCTACGGACTGAGCTACCCAACCTTCAGGGACTTGGAAAAGAAAAAATATGTCCACTTTTCACCTATCCCCTGCATATACATTCCTCAATTTAGAGGTCACAAGACTGACCAAACCATCAGGCTGGTGTAGAGAGAAGGCAATGGTGACCAATGAGCCAGACAGCAGATTATGAGAAAGAAAGAGACAGTGACAATTTGAGAGAAAAAGGAAGGTACAAACGCAATGGCAGAGAGGGACAGAGAAAGTGGAAGGAAACAAAGACAGTGCTGAGAAAGAGGAATGAAGACAAGATGATACTGTCAGTATGAGAAAAAGGATGCAGTGGGACCAACTGGCCTTTTTTCACAATATTACCGCAAACGGACTCAGGTGCTAGCGGCCGCATTGAGTTTTACCGCTGCAGGAAGCAGCCACAACAGTCTTATCGGGCGTGGGCCGCGGACCTCCATGGATTAAGCCGTTGTTGTCATTTTGTTACGGATGTGCATAAAGAATCGTATGCCGATCACATGGTCCATAACGCTATTATTTGGGTTGCCCCTGATCGCGAGGTTTGCGAACGTGCTCTCCTGTGTGAAAATCCTTTTCTTTCTGAGGCCCTTAACATTGTGCAGTCTTTCGAGGTTTCGCGGGCGGCGGGCAACCAAATTGAGGCTTGGTGTGAGGTGGCGGAAATCCAAGCCACTTCTTCCCCGTTACAAGCAGGGTCGCAAGGGGATGACGTGGTCGTGGCAGTCTGCACGCAGCCTCGGCGCCGGGGTGATCGGCCCATTGCACGGCAGCGGAAACTCGGGCCAGGCAGCGTGCAGTCACGCAACTGGAAAATGCTTCCTTCATGTCCCTCCTGTTTTGTCGATCATGATAGACCTGACTGCCCCAAGCGGTGGTCCACGTGTCATCAGTGCCACAAGAAAGGTCACATTGCTTCTGTTTGTGCCTCCAAAATCCAAGATTCCGACGCCGAGATGGATGTAAATTGTGTCTCAGCGATTTCGGTTGCACCCAACAAGCTCTTTATTGACATCACGGTTTTCCACAAACAGTTGCGTATGCAAGTGGACACAGGCGCGGCCATCACCTTATTGAACTCAAAGACTTATTTGGATCTGGGTTCTCCCTCTCTCTTACCAGTGTCACGGAAATTGGTCGGTTACAATAAACAAAATATTCCGATCCTGGGACAGTTCTCAGCCCCTGTTACATACAAATCTGTCACTCGTAGGTTCACTTTTCTTGTTGTAAACAATGCTCACACAGACAACTTGTTTAGTCTTGACGGCTTTCAGGGGTTTGGGTTCCCTATTTCCGACGAAGTCTACATTGTCTCTGACCAGGTGCCTTTTCCGCAACTAGACTCTCTATGCGCCGAATTTTCAGCGCTGTTTTCGGTGGGGTTGGACTGTGCTAATAATTTCCAAACCCACATCACCTTGAAGCCCTCAAAAGGGCCCCGTTTTTTACGCGCTCGGCCGGTTCCGATTGCACTCCGTGACCATGTCAAAGCAAAGCTGGACCGCCTGGAGGAAGCTGGAGTGGTAAACCACATTCCGTCTATTGAATGGGCGACTCCCATGGTCATTGTAAAAAAAAAACGTCAGGGCGGTTGCGCCTTTGTGGCGATTTCAAACGTTCTGTGAACGCCCAATCCATCATTGACACTTATCCATTGCCGCGCCCTGACGAGCTTCTTGCGAAATTGGCGGGTGGACAGTACTTCTCCAAGATAGATCTCTCCAATGCATATTTGCAAAGTTCCTCTCGATGCTGACTCTCAACGTCTCTTGGTCCTGAACACGCCCTTTGGTTTGTACCAATACTTGAGGTTGCCCTTTGGGGTGGCCAGCGCTCCAGCAATTTTTCAGTGTTTCCTCGAACAACTCACACTGTCGGTGCCCGGTTGTGTCAATTATCTCGACGATATAGTAGTGTCCGGGTCCTCAGCCGATGAACATTTACGCAACTTACGTGCACTGTTCACAGTACTACAGGAGGCGGGGTTGACGTGCAACCTGGAGAAATGCCACTTTTTTCAGCCTTCTATCACTTTTTTAGGGTTTGAGGTTTCTAGTGAGGGCAGCAAGCCCCTCCGTCAGAATATGTCCCCAGAATATGGCCCTCCCTCGGCCGACATCAGTCAAGGACCTGCAAGTGTTTTTAGGAAAGGTCGCTTATTATCATAAATTCTTGTTGGGGGCTTCATCTATTGCAAAACCCCTGCATGACCTGCTGCACAAAGGGACTTCCTTCCATTGGTCATCGGCCTGTGAAAAAGCATTTTGCACATTAAATGAGCTGCTACAATCGGCCCCCTGCCTCGTCACCTATCAACCCGGCCTCCCCCTTGTCTTAGCAACGGACGCCTCTCAACATGGGATTGGGGCAGTACTTGCTCATAAATATCCAGACGGATCTGAGCGACCCATGTCTTTCTGTATGGCGTGAAATTTCATCTTGTAACTGATCACAAACCACTGGTTTCTCTCTTTCACCCTTCGGCATCACTACCCGACAAGTCCGCTCACCGTCTTCAGCGTTGGGCGCTGTTCCTATCTCAATATAACTATGCAATACACTTCTGCCCTACATCCAAACATGCAAATGCGGATGCACTCTCCCAGCTTCCAGCTGGACCAGACCCAGACTTTGATCAGGAAGAATTGCTGTGCTTTCATGTTGACTTAGCAAGCAGTGGATGGTTTTCCAATCACAGATGCCAAGGTGGCTCTGGCTAGTGCCGCAGACCCGGTCCTTCACAAGGTGATCCGTTTGGTCCAGCAGGGCTGGCCTGAGACTCCGCCGAAACAGGCATCGGACCCCCTCAGAAACTACTATGCATTTCGACACCATTTTTCTGTTGTAGATGGCGTGCTTCTCCTTGATTCTGAGGATTCCTCTCCTCGGGCCGTAATTCCATCGGCCCACCGCTCAGAGGTCCTCAAGCTGCTACACGCCGATCATTGAGGAGTGGGGGGGGGATCTCGTACTAAGGCATTGGCCGGCCACCATGTGTTTTGGCCGGGTCTGGCCAGCAACGTGTCTCGTATGGTTACCTCGTGCTCGATCTGTGCGCAACATCAAGCCTCCCCTTGGGCAACATTCGCCCCATGGCCTAACCTTCGCAGGCCTGGGATCGCCTGCACATTGATTTTGCCGGCCCCTTCCTTAATGCCTATTGGTTGCTGGTTATTGATGCCTTCTCTAAGTTCCCGTACGTGGTCCGTTGACTTTCAAACTCAGCCACAGTTGCAGCCTTGTCACGCATTTTCTCCATTGAAGGCCTCCCCACTACGGTGGTGTCAGACAACGGTCCTCAGTTCGTATCACGCGAGTTTGCCTCCTTCTGCAACACCCAGGGTATCAACCATGTAATTGCCCCACCCTTCCATCTGCAGTCAAATGGGGAGGCTGAAAGATTTGTTCGCACCTTTAAGACCCAGTTGAAAAAATATGTGGCTTGGTACACTTCGGATGTTGCCCTCGATCAATTTTTCTCATCTTTTTGGGTCACCCCGTTTGGTGACAAGAGTCCTGCGGAACTTCTCCATGGCCAGCAGCCCCGGACTCTGCTTCATCTCCTGCATCCGAGCCCGGGACATTCACCCATGTCTCCATCTTCTCGCTTCCGACCAGGGATGTCTGTGTGGGCACGTGGGTTCGGACGTCGACCGAAATGGATTTCTGCCATCATCACCAGATGCCGTGGCCGCCGTCTCTGTGACATACGCACAGAAGACAGCATCACTGCACGTCACCACGACCAGCTGCGCCTGCGTGTGGAAGATTGGGAGCCCCCCATCACTCAGCCGATGCTCCCGCACCAGTCTGCTCCACTAACCAGCCCACAGGCCGAAGAGAGGTTCCTGCCATTACCTGCAAGTTGTCTGCCTCAGCCAGGGACTGACCCAGGTCCTTCCCCTCAGGGACCTATACCTTTGCGGGTACAGCCAACACCCATGCTGGATTCATCTCCTCCTGATGCATTGCTCCCTTCGGGTCCACCATCTCCATCACCGGGTCTGGGGACCAAAGTGGATATGGAGACGGAGCCACCATCACCGGTCCTGCCATAGGTTGTCGGGGGAAGGACGCCGACGCTGCCCGCGCCCCAAGTACTTCCAACCCTACGCAACGGTGCCCGCCCGCAACCTCAGTCAGAGCCCAACAGATGACGATGTCATGAACATTGCTCGCATCCGAGCCTCCCCAAGGGGAAAGGAATGTTATAAGGCACACACAGCCGATAACATACGTCGGGAGTTGGCCGCAAGAGTGCGCTGCGGGAAAATGTGGTAAACGCCAGAGCACGCCACGGGCGAGTCAATAACATAAACAGTGCGGAGTTGTGCTCTGCGTGCAGTGTGTTGTTTACCAGGTACGAGCTCACTTCGCAGGTATTCGTACAGCCAGTGCACGCCAGTGTTCTGTGTAGTAGTGAGAGTGTTGTTGTCCGTGAAAACAACACTTAGTACCGCTGATAGTTGCACATACAGAAAAGTATACGAAAATAAATGTTGACAATGGAGAATATATGTAAGATTAATTAAATATTACTAATTAATCAGATCACCATTTCTTTTGACCAAGTTGTCAAATATTTTTTAGTGTGACAAACAGTCTTTAGATATGACCAACATTCCTTGGAATTTTGTGAGAATATCTGATGTTATTTCTCTACATAGTCATTGAAGGCCTCAAGAATTGCACTATTGTCAGCCAAACCTATTTTGTTCAACACATTACTGTTGATAGTCTTGCTGTGTTTCTCATCTATTAATCAGTAGTCTCTATAGATAACAGCTCACCATAAAGACATTCGCTGAGCCACTGACAGGCATAAAAAATAGACAATCACATTCACACAACTTAAATTTTCAGCCATGGCCATCATCAGAAAAAGAAACACATAAATGCACACAATCACTCAGAGAACTGTCTCTGGCTGTTTCAGCACTAAAAGCATATTGACAGTGAGTAAGTAGGTGAATTGGAAGGGGGAAGGATGCTGGGTAAAGATGGGGATGGAAAGTTCCGCATTGTATGATGGATGCTTAAGGCTCTGATAGACAAGAATGTGAAATGCAGCATTGATTGCAGTGAAAGGAAGGGGGCAGGAGAGGATAAAAGGGAGGTATACAAGTATGTGAGGAGGTAGAGGGGATTTGAAACAATAAAAATGAGCTGCGGTGGATTAGCTGCGCGTACTGCAGCTCCGTGTTGTGGTGCGTGCGGCCATCTGCCGTCGGGGGTTCGAATCCCCCCCTCGGGCATGGATGTTTGTGTCGTATTTAGTATAAGGTAGTTCGTAAGTAGTTTGTAAGTTTAGTCCCTTAAGCTTTACAAACATTTGAATAAAAATGATTTTAAAAAATTGTTAAGTTCAGTAGTCTCTATAATATAACAAGGCTATATTATTGAATTCCAACCTGGGCTTTCCATTGTTAGATTCTGTATTTTCTGTTGGTTTGCAATTTCCCTTTTAGTTACTATACATTACTGATGGTCCCTCCTTCATGAACTATTATACTAGGCACGTATCTATCAAGTGCACAGTAAACTACTCTTTTGAATCTGAGACACTGTTTTTCTGCATGGTATTATCCAGAGCCTGATGTTTCATGTTTCTTACTGACTTATAATACTAATTCCTGCTTATCTAGTTTGCTGAACATATGGAGTATTCTAAATTTTTTAGCCATCTTATGGACATTGGTAATTATTACTGTTACAACTGCCTCATGGTCACTGATAGCAGTTTCAAAATGGACATCCTCAAAGAGGTGTAGTTGTTACAATAAGATCCATATCTTTGCACCATCACTCTGCTTCTGTACTATCTCTTTTAGGTAGTTTTCAGAGAAGGGATTCAATAATGTTTATCAGGCTGTGTCACCACATACATCACTAACAAAACAGTTACCATATTTTCCTGATTACAACTCAAGAGGATTTGATTTTGAAAGTAGATTTCTGACTTAAAGTTCCTGTTAATCTATAAAAAATGTTAATGGAGAGGCTAAAGATTTTCTTTTACCATTATTAACTGCCATCTGCATTATCTTGAAATAGTATAACTAAGGATTTTAAAAAATGGAAGAAAGGAGACTTTGGGCTATTAGAAGTTTCGCATTATATTTAAGGCTAAAATATTTTCTTTCTGCAGTATCTATTATGAGCAATTTGCTTGTGGTTAACAGTCCCCATCTAAATTTAATTTTCTGGTTCAATTTATAAGATACATTATCTGTTCATTTACAATGATTGAATTGTTTCCAGATTTACTCACCATTTCCTTCTGGCATTGTTTTATTTGCAGCTGACATTTTCCTCAGTCAAGTGATGTTTTAACAAAAGCTGCAGACAGGCTGCAAAGGAAAGTATAACAATTAATACAGAAAGGTCATTAAGATAGAAAAATTTACAATGGGAATCAGTGTTTCTGGTTAATATTTTAATGCCTGTCTACATTGTGTGAAGAACCTGTATGAAGACAACAGACGGCACTGAAGTACTTAAGTATAAAGTAATGCATTTACTCATTAATATTATCACAATATTGTTGGCATAAGAAGAAGAAAATAATAGCTCTTCCAGAGAAAATAAAATGCTGTCTAACTCAGTGTTGCATACAAGTAAATGAGGGATTTCCCCCCAATACTAGATTGAAGCATCTTTTGTTAAGATTATCAACTAAATGTTGAAAGGTTAGAAAAACACAAGTCACTGTTAAATTTAGTGTTAGGGATTGCTTCCATAACAAAGCTTTCACTCATCAGCAGAGTGTGCACTGTTTTAAGTTGGCATGGAGTTTCAATGACATGCAGATTCTGCTGGTGAGTGAAATATTTATTCAGAACACAACCCATAAATCTAACTAAGCCAAATATCTAGTGTATCCATTCTTCTACTGAAGCTAGTTAACATATGTGAAGTTTAGACACAGAAGTTAAGTATACTGCAGAATTGAAGCTGTGAGGAGTTGTGAGTCATGTCTACATAGTTCAACTGATTAACCCAGATAACACTGATGTCATTCCAGAAGGACGAGAATGGTGGCCAAGATTTTCATTCTTGAAGTTCAGAATTTGCGCACAGTGTTGTATTTCATTTTTTTAGTCACCTGGTTCCATTGCAGATTAATTTTAGCTTGTATTGTTTATTGCTAAGTGGTTTAATATGGCTGCAAAGTTCAGGTTCATGCAGAAGATTTTTAAGACTTTCTCGTAGTTGAGTTTGTATTTCTTGAACATTCTTTAACTTTTGTAACATATATATGTACATATTTTATCTTAAATGTTGTTTTAATAATAACGACTGCTCAGATTAAAAACATTATTTTTGTTGTCTGGTACTCAAGTTGGCAGACAGAGGATTAATATTAAAATAAATTAAGGTAAATTAAAAATAGCAATATTTCCATTTAATGCTTAAAAATTGGGTTAAATGACTAATTTCATCCACATACTCAGTACAGTCAGCTAAAAGACTTGCCACTTTGATATTCCCACCATTACAAAGCTTTACAATTCTAGAAATGAACAAAACATGAACTGAAGCTGTCCACATAAAGTATGCCATCTGAACCACAGACATTGCCAAGGTGGGGTGGCTTGTGTGCCTCAACAGTACAGATAGCTGTACCGTAGGTGCAACCACAGTACAGGGGTATCTGTAGAGAGGCCAGACAAATGTGTGGTTTTTGTAGAGGGGCAGCAGCCTTTCCATTCTGGATGATTGACTCATCTGGCCTTGTAATGTCGCAAGAATAAGTCATGGTTGCATAAATCTGACACGAATTTTTTACAGAAATATGGAAAGGTTGATAGATGTTGACCTCATAAAATATCAGTTTGGATTCAGGAGAAATTTAGGAACACAGGAGGCAATACTCACCTTACGACTTATCTTAGAAAATAGATTAAGGAAAGACGAACCTACATTTCTAGCTCTTGTAGATTTGGAGACACCTTTTGACAATGTTGATTGGAATACACTCATTCAAATTCTGAAGTCAGCGGGGGTAAAATATAAAGAATGGGAGGTTTTTTTGCAATTTGTACATTAACCAAACAGCTTGTTATTAGAGTTGAAGGGCATGAAAGGGATGCAGTGGTTGGGAAGGATATAAGACAAGGTTGTAGCCTTTCTCCAATGTTATTCAATTTTTACATTGAGCAAGCTGCAAAGGAAAGCAAAGAGAAATTTGGAGAAGCAATTAGAGTTCAGGGTGAATAAATAAAAACATTGTGTTTTGCTGATGACATTGTAATTCTGGCAGAGACAGCAAAGGACCTGGAAGAGCAATTGAACGGAATGGACAGTGTGTTAAAAGGAGCATATTAAATGAACATTAACAAGAGCAAAACAGTGGTAATGGACTGCAGTCTTAGAAAATCAGGCGATGCTGGAGGAATTGGATTAGGTAATGAAACAGTAAAGATGGTAGATGAGTTTTGTTACTTGGGTAGTAAAATATTATACTAGAGACACAGTACAGAGGATATAAAATGAAGAATGGCAATGGGAACAAAAGTGTTTTTGAAAAAGATAAATTTTCTAACATTGAATATTAAGTGTAAGGAAGTCTTTTCTGAAGGCATTTGCGTGGAGCGTTGCCTTGTACATGAGTGAAACATGGACAATAAACATTGTGGACAGGAAGAGAATAGAGGCTTTTGAAATGTGGTGCTACAGAAGAATGCTGAAAATTAGGTGGGTAGATCGCATAACTAATGAATCGCAAATTTAGTATTGGAGGGAAGTGTGTGTAGGGAAAACTAGCTGAGGGAGACCAAGAGTCAAATATAGTAAGCAGATTCAGATGGGTGTGGGTTGCTGTTCTTATGAGGAGATGAAGAGGTTTGCTCAGGATAGAGTAGAGTGAAGAGTTGCATCAAACCAGTCTCTGGACTAAAGACCCAACAAACAACAGTCAATGTTTATTTTCAAAAAACTGGAAACACATAAATACTGTTGTGATTAGCATGTGTGCTCTTCTGTGATGGTGTGTACAGAAAAGCACATTAATTTATTGATGAATTTGTTACCTAATAACTCATTATCTGACCTTCCCAAAGCTACATATTTTCTATATTAATGTTTCCACTATAAGAAACTTGAACATCAGGTTACACCTGCAGCAGTCTTACACAGCACAAAGGAAAAACTTAAGGGCTTCTTAAGGGCTTCAACTACTGGGGAGGGGGAGTTAATACAACAACAGTGACTTCAATAAGGTTTGCAACCTGGTGCCGGCTGTCATACACTGTCCTATAGATTTTATAATTGTGATCTAATTTCTACTACTTTCAGTCACAAAAATTACAATGATGGATAAGAGAAGTACATCAAAACATAACCTAATTCAATGGTACAAGAACCAAACCCAATCCAGTCCAACTTTGTTTAAATAAAACTTAAACAGATAACGGCATGTGTACTGCCTTGCACCTTGTAGTCAGAGTACAGTTTGAACATATGTTAATACTATGTTTTTCGTGAGATAGTGAAATCTCTGGTACATGTATATAAAAAAGAAGGTAAAAGGTTAACTCCATCCTCCACAGAGGAACTAAAATCCTGAGGGTAAGCATCCTTCATGACAGCAATGTCACCATTCATTTCACTTTCCACTTCCTATCAACTCCAGGCTAAATTAGTAATGCTCAATAAATTGCAAGGTGGGATCTTTTTAGCTTTAATACAGGGTGGTGGTGATTTCGTGTGGCATTTTTGGCCATTAGACCCCATCTGGGGTTATATTCAGCCTGCCTGGTCCAAGTCTTTGGGTGACACCACTTACACAAGTTGCAGGTCGATGATGATGATGATGATGAGGATGACACAACACCCAGTCCCCAGATGGAGAAAAGCTGCGACCCGACTGGGAATCAAAAATGGACTGATTGCATAGCAATCTACCACACTGTACACTGGACTGCAGAGGCAGACTTAATACATGGTGAAAATGTATGATTCAAGACACTGAAAATGCCTTTTAACAGAAATTGACATATTCATGGATATAATTTTTATCTGCAAGGATGAAGAATTTGTAATTTTTACTTTAAGTTGTAATGTTTATTGCCCATATATAACTTCTTTAACAGCAATGGAGAACAGATAACAACTCACTATAATGACAATTGCTGAGCTGCAGATGGTCACATAAAATAGAATTGCATTAACACACTTTTTGCAATTCCCTTCATCAGGAAAAAAATCTCACACATTCACACACTCATACATAACTCAAAGTCACATGGCCACCATCTATAGCTGCTCCAATGTAACAAGCATCATGGAAGTGAATGAGGAGGGGAGTGGAGGGGGAAGGATGTTTGATAAGGGAGCGTACAGTACATTCTGTATTTGATGATGGATTGTTAGGGCTCTGACAGGCAGGAATGTGAGATGCATCACGGAATGCAGTAAAGGTAAGGGGTGGGATAGTGAAAAAGGGGAGAAGTAGAGATGTTTAAGAAGGGGAGGATGGGAAACTCTAAAATGATAAAAATAAAATAAAATACAAAATAGATAAACAAAATAAACAGATATTGAAATATGTAAAAAAAAAATAACAATAATAATTTTAAAAAATTGGGTGACACAAAGTTTGCAAGGATGATGTGGACTGGATGAAGATACAGCATAGTGAGTGGGGAAGGGGTGAATGTTAGGCATGGGGTGTAGGGATGATAAGTTATCTTAGGTTGAGGCGAGGGTTGTTATGGCACTGTAGAATGTGTTGTAGGCAGAGGTGTACATTTAAAGCATTTAATCTGTCTGTGGTCCAGGTTGGCAGCCTGCCACGAGTTGTCAAAATAATGGGCAGGCTGCTGCACTACCAGCCACGCTAAACAAAACTCAGCCAAGTGGGCTACGGAAAACTTGCTTGCCTGCCTGCCCATCGCACTGCTGTGCTAAGCTACAAAGCAGTTTACTCTGCACGCATCATCATCATTCATGAAAAGTTTGTTTTTTCCCCCAGATAATCAAATGTATGTTGCCTCTGCAACTTAGGAAATGTATGAGCTGGCCAGTTATATTGTGGTGATAACCTAGCATCTTATCAAAGGCATCTTCAATATCTAAGACAGCCTTCATTGAATCAATCTGTGAACGTACAGGTCGAAACATGTCTAAATAACTATTTCAAAAGGTTGAAACATGCTGCTTAAAAGATGAATTGAACCTCACACAGAAACCTCTTTTCTTGAAGAAGGTAAATGGAGCTCTAACTGTATTAAGAATGGCTAATATATCTGGGAAATTTTCTTTCAAAATCTGTTTACTCAGAACATGTTTCAAGACTGTATTTATATTATGATCCATGCATGGAAAGTGTTTATATATGTTGAGAGCTTTAACAATATTAATTTTGGCAATGTCTTCATGAGAAACGCCTATAGTTACTACACTATCTTCCAACTCACTTGAATATTTGTGCTGTTTTTTGGGCAGTCAGTAAATTCTGAGCACATCAATACCTATTTATTCAAATGCCAGTCTGAATTATGTAATGAATTGTGACAGACATGTAATGCACCCATTTGTATTCATCTGTCCATAGATCATTGTACCTGCACATATACTAGATTGAATTGCATGTACTATGCCCGGGAGCATTTGGACTTTGCTAGCTACTGTGGTACAAAGCAGTGGCACTTATACCAGTATCTCCACTGGTAAAACTAAATAGGCCTACGGAAATGGAAGTCTCGACAACATCTGATGAGGGAACAACAGACCCAGAAGCAAAAGAGAAGAGAACCACAACTACAGTAAAAGAACCAACGTCAAATTCTGCAGGTAGACAGAATACAGTGCCTCCTCTCCGGCTCAACGATTTTTTTATCGAAGGCAGCAAAGAGAAGAAGCCCTTAAGGTAACCTCTCAACAGTGTCCAGTACCTTTAGAATTTTGCAATCAGAAAATTTACTTTCATAATGTGCAAGGACTTAGAAACAAAGTGAATGAAATAGAAATCTTAATAAATAGTAACAGTGAATTAGCAAATGTGCAAATACTATGTACTACTGAGCACCATATGTGTTCTTCTGAAATTGAATGTGTTGTGCTACCACAGTTTAAACTGATGAATCACTTCTCAAGGAAAAATTTCAGGGGTGGAGGGAGCTACATATTTGTAAAAGAAAATATTGCTGCTCTACCACTGGATATATGCAACTCTCACAGCACCGAAAAAGACATAGAACTCACTGACTTTAATATTTATTTAGTATCAGTTTATAGATCACCCTCAGGCAACTTGAGCTGCTTATACAACAAACTGGCCTTAGCACTAGAGAAACTAACAAAACGGAAAAACTTCAGAATTGTTATTTGTGGTGATTTTAATATAGATTTCCTAGTAGAAGATAGTGACCATTTAAATTTCAAAAATTTTATGAATCTTTATAACCTGGAACTAAAGGTTAACTCTCCTACCAGAATAACAAACCACAGTAAAACTTGTCTAGACCAAGTAGCTACTGACATAGATTGCACAGCATGTTCTGTAAAGCTAGGTTTTTCTGACCACAATGCTCTATTCTTACAAATAAATGTGCCAGAAAGCAAGCCCCCTCTAAAAAAGTTTTCAACACAAAGTAGAAACTATTGTGAAAGCAATGTCCACACCTTTCTGTCCCACATGCAAACAGAAAACAGGTACGAAGTATATCAGTCCCAAACTGTAGATAGCAAATTTGAGGCTTTTCTCAATACTTTTAATTATTACTTCAACTACCATTTCCCCTTAAAAACAAAAAGTAATTGCACTAACAGTAAACCTCTAAGTGGATAACCACGGGTATTATTACCTCAGCAAAAAGAAAAAGAGAACTTTTCTCCCTCAGTAAGACCGAATTTGGCAAAACTAAAGAATTTAAGAATTACTTCACTAAATATAAAAAAATCTTTAAAAATGTAGTTAATGCAGCCAAAAAACTGCAAAATGATACCCTCCTCAAAACATCAGCAAACAAAAGTAAATGCATGTGGAAAATTATTAATACACACAGTGGTAGAAATCAGCATCTGACAAGCAATGTCAACTTAAAAATAAATGGGAAGTTAACATCAAATAAAAAAGAAATAGCAGATGAATTTAACTCATATTTCATTAAATCCGTCGAAAGTCTTACAGATCACCTAAAAAATAATCACCTTCCAAAACTTTACCCAAATGATTGCACCCACACATTGTTCTTAACACCAACAACAGAACCAGAGATAGAAAAAATTATTCAAACAAAAATTTAAAAAAAAAAGTCCTCTGCAGGACAAGATCAGATCCCTTGTTTCCTTCTTTATTATTGCAGCAAGCTTATTAGTAAACCACTTTCCCACATAATAAACTCCTCATTCCTCAATGGCATATTTCCAAGCAAACTTAAAACTGCAAAAATCATACCCATACATAAAAAAGGAAATAGAGATGATACTAGCAATTACCGACCAATTGCAGTACTCTCAGTATTCAGCAAGATATCTGAATACACAATGGCAGACAGACTTAAGTCATTCCTGAGGAAAAATAAGATCATATCACCTGCTCAGTTTGGCTTCCAAAGGGGAAAAAACTATAACCAATGCTATACAGAAACTCCTAGATCACATTCTAACACTAGTAGACAAGAAGCTTCCAGCCATAGGCATTTTTCTTGACTTAACAAAGGCCTTTGATATGGTTAACCACAATATACTGCTGCAAAAAATTTACTCCTATGGAATAAGGGGCACCGGCCATGACTGGTTTAAAAGCTACCTCAAAGACCGAGAACAATATGTCCAAACAAATGAATCCAATGAATCAGGCATAGCTAATGCTCAACAGTCATCTACCCAAACCATGAAACATGGAGTTCCCCAAGGCTCATTGTTAGGGCCCTTGCTGTTCTTGCTTTATGTAAACGACCTCCCCTTAAGTTTACCCACTGACAATACCTTTCTCTTTGCTGATGACACCACAGTTATGATATCTGACTCTATAGACCATCTCCAAGGTGTAGTAAAGAGAAGCACAACCCAACTAAACTCATGGCTAGAATCAAACAGACTACTACTCAATATAAAGAAGACAGTTGCTATTACCTTTCACACAGTTCAGAATAAAAACCAATCAGTCCCAATTATATCACTGAGTGACGATCGAGTAAATTTCATCAAGGAAACCAAATTCTTAGGGGTTACCAACTAAGACACACTTTCATGGAAAAGCCACATTAACATAACCTGTACCAAATTGAGTAATATATGTTTTATGATTAGACAAATAAGAAACATTGTTAGTACCAGCACACTCACATTAATGTACTATGCTCTTTTCCATTCTGTACTAAGTTATAGAATTATCTTCTGGGGACATAGTGCAGAGGCAATGAAGCTGTTTAAACTCCAGAACCAAGCAGTTAGATTAATACTGTTCAAACAACAGAAAGAATCATGCAAACCATTGTTCCAGAAACTGAACATACTACCCCTCCCATGCCAGTACATACAAGACCTACTGTGTTACATGAAGAAAAACATTGGCAACCTAGACATAAACTCAGATTGGCACCACCACGATACAAGGTCAAAAAACTCCCTACGATTAGTTCCACATTCAACAAAGCTATACAGTAAAGGTGTAAAATGTATGGGGATAAAACTGTACAATCATCTCCCACCAAAAGTGAAGAATACTGAACTAGTGAAGGATTTTAGAGTAAAACTGCGGTCACTCCTAATTAAACATTGCTTCTACAGCATACAGGAATTTATTGAAACCAACCTGTCATAAGAAGCTTCACATTCAAAGAACATCAGGCAATGTATGTCAGTTATTAACATCATTCGAAGGAAATGTAATATAAATGAATGTAAAATGTTAAATTCTGATATTGAATAAGTATGAGACCTATGTAAAAATTACACTGAATCCTCATCTAATGATGTAGTCTTCCAAACATGTAATTATGTATAATTTTATAGCATTAATTTTCTACCTTATGTTAAATGTAATCATCATGGCATCTCCATCATCTTCCATCACATCACCTATTCTGACTTGTCCTATATCATGATGTGCATGTCTGTACAATGTATGATTCAGAGGACCAAAAGTAAATAAATAAATAAAAGAAGTCATAAGATTTTTAATATCCACTGGGCCATTTTTTCCGTTGTCAATTAATGTTTGCCCTACATTCTGAAAGTCTTCTCCGTCTATACTTTTAAATGGCCTCCAGTGCTTTGCATGCATTTCCACACACTTGTCATCCATTAAATCTTCATGCTCAAAATATGTATGGAGTGAATTAACTGCTGGTCAAATTGACAAACACTGTAACATGCTCGAGGATCCTGAATGAGTATAACTTTTTACACAATATGCATCCAACATGCCTACCTATTTATATGAAGTTGTCTCTTAAACACATTAAAAGTTTCCCCTAAGGCAGCTTGTGCTCCATTTTGTGATTAGTATTAATTACTACTTCTTAATTTTTCATCAGTCTCATGTAAGTTGGACCTATTCATTTTGTTGCTCCCACCATTGTGATAATTGAACTGCAATGTAATTTCGTAGCTACTCTACAGTCACGTCAGTTTGAGAGCAAAATTTGTTGTCAGATGTGGAAAGCTAAAGGGGTCCTGTGAACTGGCAGCCTTGTGGAAACAAGTTGCCCGGGATTGTGGGAACATTTCCTTTCCAATTCCACTCCCAAATAGAACAAGGAAAAAAAGAATGCCTATATGCCTCCATACGAGCCCTAATTTCTCTTATCTTGTCTTTGTGATCACTACACAATAATGTAAGTAGGAAGCTGCAAGATTGTACTACACTCAGCTTCAAATTCCGCCCTCTAAATTTGCTCAACAGAAATTCACGAAAAGAACATCGTCTTTCCTCCAGCGATCCCCAATTGAGTTGCCCGAGCATTTCCGTGACACTCGCGCATTGGTCGAACCTACCGGTAACAAATCTAGCTGCTCGCCTCTGAACTGCTTCTGTCTTCCTTTAAACTGATCTGCTGCGGGTCCCAAACACTTTAACAATACTCAAGACGTGGTCGTACAAGCATTTATGCAGTCTACTTTACAGATGAAGTACATCTTCCCGAAATACTCACAATAAACCGAAGTCGGCTGTCCGCCTAACTCACAACTGTCCTTACATGTTCGTTCCATTTCATATTGCTCTGCAATGTTAGGCCTAGATATTTGAACAACGCCACAGCATCAAACATTATGGGGTGTTTTTCCTACTCATGTGTATCACCTTACATTTTTCTACATTAAGAGCTAGCTGCCATTCTTCGTACCAACTAGAAATTTTGTCTATGTCATCCTGTATGCTATTACAGTCAGTTAAAGACGACACCCTCCCATACACCACAGCATCATCAGCAAACAGCAAATTACAACTTACTCTGTCCATCAGATCATTTATATAGATACAAAATAATAGCGGTCCTATCACACTTCCCTGGGGCACGCCTGACGATACACTCGTCTCTGATGAACACTCGCCGTCGAGAACAACGTACTGCATTCTATTATTTAGGAAGTCTTCCAGCCAGTCACAAATATGTGAACCTATTCCATAAGCTCGTATCTTCGTTAGCAGTTGGCAGTGTGGAACCGCATCGAACGCCTTTTTGAAGTCAAGAAAAAAACAATCCACCTGTTGCCCTTCATCCATGGATCGCAAGATGTCATGTGAGAAAAGGGCAAGCTGAGTTTCACATGAACGATGTTTCATAAACCTGTGCTGATTCATAGAAAGAAGCTTTTCCGTTTCAAGGTAATTTACTATATTCGAACTGAGAATATGCTCCAAAATTCTACATGAAACTGATGTCAACGATATTGGCCTGTAATTGTGTGGGTCAGTTCTCTTTCCGTTCTTATAAACAGGAGTCACCTGCATTTTTTTCCAATCACTAGGAACTTTGAGCTGAATTAAAGATTCACAATAAATGCAAGCTAAGTAATGGGCCAACGCTGCAGAATACTCTTTGTAAAACCGAACTGGTATTCCATCTGGACCAGCAGACTTGTTTGTATTTAGCTCTCTCAGCTGCTTCTCTACACAGGAAATACCTATTACTATGTAGTAATTAATATGTTGATGAAATGATGGTACATTTGTGCAGTCCTCCTGTGTGAAAGATTTCTTAAAGGTTAAATTTAGAACTTCAGCTTTCCGTTTGCTCTCTTCTATTACTGCCTCGGAATCAATGAGTGACTGGATAGTGGGCTTTGACCCAGGACCAGAATTTTTTTGGGTTCTCGGAAAGAACTTTTGGTAAGGTATGGCTGCAGTAATTATTGTATGCTTCACGCATCGATCTTTTTATAGACGCACGAATCTCCACAAACTTTTGCCTGTCATCATTTGCGTATTCTTTTTTGAATCAAGAGTGCAACAGTATTTGCTTTCTCAGCAGCTTTCTAACATTATTAATATACCTTGGTGGATCTTTTCCATCCTTAATCGTCTTTACTGGCACATGTTTCTCTAGCCCTTTATTTACAATGCACTTAAAATAAGTCCACAATTCCTCTACATCCATAGTCCCGGAATTAAACGAGGCCCATTCATTTTCTAAGTGTGATCCTAACATTTGTTTATCAGCTCTTCCCAACAAAAACATGCTCCTAGCCTTCTTGATTGGTTTATGAACTTTGGTCACCATCGACGCTATGACGATGTCATGATCACTAATTCCTGTCTCTACACAGACATCATTAATAAGGTCAGGTCTGTTCACAGCTATAAGGTCTAAAATATTTCCATTATGCGTGGGTTGCCGGTTTAACTGCTCAAGACAGTTTTCGGACATTTCTTATTTACTGGGGACACAAAATGACACTTCCTAGTTAGTCCTTATAGTTCTGTCACCTAAGCATAGAAGAAATGATTAGGTTGCTTCCGATACTGAAAAAATACCATATGGGATACAATGTGATAGTTCTGATGAGAGTACCTTGATAATAACAAACATTTTCATCAAATGTTAAGTTTGGTGGGACCATGAGAGGGGCCAACTCAAACAGGATGCTGGTATGTGTTAGGTGAGATCCACAACAGAAAAGTGACTTTAAAACAGCTGGATCTATTACCTTGAAGGCAAAGAAGTGCTGTCAAAGGCGCTTCTATATAATTCCCACTCTTCTGCTATTTTCTCATAAAGTGAGAGCAGTGGCAGATATGTGACTGTTTATCAGTAAAGTAACACAGACAATAAGACTTCCTCACCTTTCTCCTCTAGAATTACTGTAGAGGGGACTGCTGAAACACTATCTCCATCAACACATTGGTAAAGTGGCTTGTCCAGACAATGCCTTTTGAAATAGTATATTTGATGATTCACATTTAAACTACTTGAAAACTAAAACACTTAAGCAGTGGCAAAGTCAGGTGGTATAGTAACACATTACAGTTCTCAGTAACTGTTATATATTGCGGCACACGGCGAGCCAACTTCTGCGCCACCGCCTATGAGTACCCACCGGCTACGAGACCGCAACACTTGTGTCGGTCAGCCCACCACCTAGTGGCCACCGGCACCAGAAAGCTGACATAACTGCAATGTGGCTCAGTGTTCTAGTGTGCTCCAATAGATGTATACGCTGCTCTAGGAGTGTGACTCGATTCTTTGCATTCATCTAGGCCATATACAACGTGAACTATCGTCTGTATCTTATGTTCAACCACAGGGCACTACTGCTAGTGCTAATTGTATCACTTTTGAGAAGTTACTTAATTGGTGATGAGAATAGGTTTGAACTTGGGCATGTTAATTGCCCTGTTTATCCACAATGGAGTAATCGCATGCCACCGTTGTGGACAATCCTATTCCGCCATGGGGCCAAGTTCTTCATAACACCTTACAATCTCTAGTGGACTCTTTTCGACAGATCACTGTTACTGTTAGGATGCACAGGTGAGCCGTACGGACAGTCTTTCACCTTTGGTTACAATCTTGGCTTCACCCCTGCAGCGGATTTCCCTGCATATCTACCAGTTGTTATTCCAGTTAGCTCTCCTGCAGGAACCCGCGGCAGTTTCTTTTGAAGAAATGTGCCACCTGCTGTCTTCCTATTATCGGCCCTGCACTAATGTTATTGTGGCCCGCGTTGAGTTCTACCATGATTGTGCAGTCAAACTTCATGGCCATAGCCGTCTTTGTATGTTTGTCACAGCTACCCATCAGGAATCATATGCCATCAATATGGTCGGCGATGCCATTCTTCACTTAGTTCCGGACCGGAAAGTGCACCAATGGGCCTTGCAATTAGACAATCCTATAGTAGCTGATGTGCTTCATATCACTCAATCTTTCAAGATTTCTCACACTGTGTGGGTCAAATTGAGGCGTGGGGAGATATTGCTGCTATTTCTCCCAATGATGTTCGCTCTCCCACTTCTGACATAGCCGATGTTGTCACGGCGCACGACTGCCCCAATTACCATGCGTGCGGCTGCCAGCAACAACATAATAAACAACACCAATTTTCTGTGCTTCATGGATGCAGCAATACTCAACAACATCTACCATCCTACCAGATCTGTTTTGTTGTTCATGACAGGGCATCTTGCCCTAAATGCTGGGCAACTTTTAATAAGTGTCAAAAGAAGGGCCATATGGCTTCAGTATGTTGTTCTCTACCCGTTTCAGAAGATGTAGACATGGAAATCAATTTGGTTCAGGAATCACAACTGTCTCCTACAAAAATGGGTCACCCCCACTTGTCATTGTATGGAAATCCTTGGGCACTGTAGTATTTTTGGTGACTTCAAGGTCATGATTAACATGCAGTCAGTCGTAGACTCATACCTGCTGCCACACACTGATGAATTGTTGGCTTTACTTTCAGTTTCATCACCTATGGGGCACCTTCATAGCTTGTGGGCCCTCTTTCAAGTTCTCCAGTCTGCTGGGCTCCATTGCAATCAATCCAAGTCTTGGTTTTTTCAACCATCGATTCCCTTTCTTGGGTTCGAAATTTCATCTGAAAGAGTACGCCCCCTGCCAAACCGTGTTGCCGCAGTTGCCTCTCTTCCGCAAGCAGCATCTGTCAAGGACTTGCAGGTTTTTCTGGGCAAAGTTACATACTACCACCACTTTCTGTCTTGTGCTGTTACTGTAGTAAAGCCTCTCCACTGCATCCTCCACAAAAATATGACCTTTGTCTGGTCGTCAGACTGTGACCGTGAATCTTCTAGTGTTGGCCCCTTCCCTGGCCACCTACACTTCGGGTCAGCACCTGATCCTACCTACACATTTCTTTCAGTACTGGCTCATGGCAGTGCTGGTCCATAAATTTCCTGATGGGTCTGAATGTCCTATTGCTTATGCCTCTAAAACTTTGACCTTGGCCCAGCAATGACATTCTCAGCTCGAAAAAGAAACCTTGCCCATTGTTTATGCCTTAAAAATATTTCACATGGAATTGTATGGTGTCAAGTTCCACATTCTTACGGAACACAAACCATTGGTTTCCCTTTTTCATCCTACCTCCTCTCTAACGGACAAGGCTGAACACTGGTTTCAGCACTGAGCTCTCTTTCTGTCATGATACAATTATGATATTCACTTCCAGCCTACAACCCAACATGCTAATGCTAATGCTCTGTCGCATCTTCCTATTGGACCCAATCCTGAATTTGATCATGAAGCAGTTCTCTGCTTTTATCTGGACAAGAAAGCAAAGGCTACTGTGGTTAGTTTTCCATTATGTCTTCAGTACTGTCTGTTGACGTTGCTTCTGACCCAGTGTTACACCAGGTCTTGCATTATATTCTTACCGGCTGGCCACATTCCTCTGCACAGAGCATCCGACCCCTTACGGAATTATTTTTTCTTCCAGCTGGGTTTGTCTGAATGTGATGGGGTCATCCTATTGGCTATTGACGGCCTGCAGTCTCGAGCGGTTGTGCCGCCAACCTTCACATGTGTTGATGTTGCTACATGAGGGACATTGGGGTGCCTCCCACACTAAAACCCTGGCCTGGTGGCATGTGTTTTGGTCCAGTACGGACAATGATATTGTGCTGCCTACTCTAAGATCCCTTATGTCATACACTACCCTACCAGTCTACAGCCATGACTATTAAATCTCTTTCTAAGGTTTTTGCCACTGAAGGCCTGCCTCACACCATGATTTCACCCCTCAGTTTACCTCCTCCGCTTTTCGGGATTTTTGTGCCCAGTTGGGGATCCGCCAACATCCTATTCGACCTTCCCCCCAGTCTAACAGTGAGGCAAAGCGGCTAGTGCACGCTTTCAAGGTCCCGACGCGCAAATATGTCATATCTTCATCTATGGGCGATGCTGTACTTCAATTCTTATCTTCTTACTGCTTTACGCCGATGGGGGATTGTAGTTCTGGTGAACTACTCCATGGCTGCCAACCATGGGTGCTGCTCCACCTGCTCATGCCATGGCCACAGCCTGCCACCGCATTGTTTCCATGCTGCTACTGTTCTGGCTCCAGTATCTGGGCACGGGGTTTTGGCACAGCCCCCACTGGCTGCCGGACATCAACGTGGATGGCCGGGGCTAATGCATATGCTCCGTGCACACCCCAGGAGGCGTGGTGCGCCACTACCAGGACCAGTTACACCCCCAGGCTCTAGCGGGGCCCACACTACAAGTGTCGCCACCGCCTCTGCCGCTGCCAGTCTCCACACCTCCCTAGCAGGTGCCACATCCAACACTTCCACCAGCACCGGTGGTTCCGTGCCCGGTGCTCCCAGAGGTCGTTGTGCCCTCAGTGATGCCGATGCTGCTTTGGAGCGCTGACCCCGATTGCGTTGGTGCCTGCTGATGTCGATGGGAGCTCTACCTTGCTGGCTGTCGTCCGTACTGCAGGAGGGGCAGATGCTGCGTGACCATACACCCCAAAGTCCAGCCCTGCTTGACCAGTGCCAGCCATTTCAACTGAGCTGTCGCTCCCGTTGTCTCCAGTACTGGGTTCGTCATTGGTATTGGGCTCTCCTATCATAAAGGGCTGCATCCCACAACAGCCAAGCCACCATCAACAGCCACGCCCCCACCAAAATCGCCACTATGGCCAGGTACCAGCTCACCGTCTCCTCAACGCGCATGCACCTTCTGCTGATCGACGTCGCCTGTGTCCGCTCAGAGTTGGTTGACATTTCTCCCTGAGAGGGGAGGAGTGTTATACCTCCAAAATTCACACCGCCGCCTGTGAGTACGCTGCAGGCTGAAGATGGTGGCACTCGTGTTGATGGCCCACCACCTAGCTGACCCAACTGCAACACGGCTCAGTGTTCCAGTGTGCTCCAATTGATGTATACACTGCTCTAGGAGTGTAAATTGATTGTGTGCTTTCATCTATGCCCTATACAAAGTGAACTATCATCTGTATTAAGTGTTCAACCTCAGGCACTATTGCTAGTGCTAATTGTATCACTATTGAAAAGTTACTTCAGTAAATAAGCAACAGCATTCAAGCCAGAGCAGAGTGAGGATAATAGTTGACCAGCATGTGGCATTCTGCAGGTGATTCTGGTATGGTGTCTGAGTAACTGATGTATATGATTGCTCATCCATGCTGTCTCCCAGTAGTGGCTGACATCTAAGTGGTAACAACGTGGGTTACCAAAGCACTGATAAAGGGAAATAACTGGTAACAATTCTTAACAAAATGTTCATCCAACAATGAGAGAGTTTGGGATGGGTCTCACTGATTTGACTCAAACTGTCTGAGTAGAGGCAGGTACATGAATCCTTCAAATTCATGATTATCTCACCCTAGATAGTCATAGAGAAAGAAAAAAGTTTGCAAAAGATTTTTGGTTACATTATAATGAAATCAGAGTAACACTATGGTCAATACCAATGTGGCATAATGGCTATGCATAAGAAACACTGATTTGGTGGGTTGGGTCTAAGGTCCACACTTGCATAGTTTCTTTCCAATTCTTTTTCACTACATGCAACATTAAACTATTAATTAAAAAATTTAACAATGGAAAGTCTAGGTTGGAATTTGACAATATAGTGAGGATGTGTTACAACTTGTGAATAAGGTAGCTATGCAAAATGACAATCTCAAACACAAAGGAGAAATGAGATACGAATTGGGAGAGATGAAAGAGAGAGGGAGGCAGGAACTGTTGGGTGAGGGGTGTTACCACAGGTTGAGGCCTGGGTGATTTCTGGATTGAAGAATGTATGTTAGGATTACTCTCTCTGTGCAGTTATGAAAATCCTCAGATTCACAGCTTCTAATAGTCTCTTAACACCCTTATTTAACCATTCCCCCCATCATTTTCCATTTTTCTAACACCATCCTTGCCCCAATTGGCCCCTGCTCCATCCTCTTACATTAGACTTCAAAAGTATCCCTTTCCCTGGTTAAAATTCGGTCGCACATCCAATTTCTTAAATGCTGACTAAACCATGGATTCTCCCCCAATGTCCTAACCATCAAAGTTCCCTTCTCTGGATCTCATCCCTTCTTTCTCAATGACCTTCACCTTTTCAGATTTCACCAGATCTTAGGGCCCCTTGCAACGTAGTGTATTTGTGGAGCGGCTGCCAAGTGTCAGTGGCACAGCAGATGCGCATAGTGGTGCTACAAGTGCACATTGGCAGTGCTGCAAACTCCGCTCGCCTTGTGTATGTCTCACATCTTAATGCTACCATTAAGTTCCTTGCATAGACATGAGTAGAGCCACTTTTTCTCGTCGCCACTTGTGTCGATGCAGACCACCAAGACTGGCAGCAGCGCCACCGTTCAGTGGCTGTGGCTGCATCTGAAGGCGCCCATTTACCTCCAGCATTTGACATCGGCCGAGTAGCTTAGTGGAGCTGCTAAGTGGCCGTGTCTGAAGGGTCCCTTATACTTCACAAATGTGGTACTACAAATACACATCCCCATGACAAAAACATCCCTGAACCACCTCTGCTGCCTCTGCAAGACACAGCTTATGAGCAAGCCACACTACATAAATCCAATCACTCAAATTAATTCCCTTTATCTCTAGTACCTCGAGAACAACTACAAGTAACTCATGGGGGTGGAGACACTGTCACAAATGGTAAAATACCAGTAGTTACAGGTATCAGACGGATGCCTTTTTTAGGATAGGGAGGGGGGGAAAGAAAACCAGTTTTGAGACAGCTTGGAAAACACCCTCAATTTCAGAAAACAGATAAACAGGAGATAGATGTTAGCAAACAATGTTTAACAGAAAGTACTCAGAATCTGCCAGCAAATCTTTGTTCAACCATTAGTATGGAGTATCAGTTATCTTTATTACATCAAAACATCCCAGGACTCAGAAATAAATTTGATGAACTACTCATTTGTATTGATGAAACAGAGTCATCTAACCCTATTGACATAATTTGCCTCTCTGAACATCATATGACCACTGGTATAGATATGTTAAATATTCCGGGATTTCATTTAGCTTCATACTTCAGTAGAGTAGATATGGAGGGAGGAGGAGTTGCCACATTTATTAAAAACTGCTATAAATTCAACAATATTGATGTAAATAAATTGTGTCTCGAGCAGCATTTCGAAGCTTGAGCAATAGGAGTAGAGTTCCATATGAGATGCTATATAATAGTAACCATTTACAGAGCACCTGCAGGAAATGATAATCTATTCATAAATCATCTAGAAGCTCTATTGGATTATTTAGCAGGAAGAAACAAAGAAATCTTGTTAGCTGGCGACTTTAATGCAAATTATCTTATTCCTCTTTCAGTAAACATTTATGCAGTCAGTAACATTGTCCTTCAATCTAACTCATACTGTAAACTTTCCTACTATAATAACTGAATCATCTAGGACAGACATTGATAATATTTTATAGACAAATCAAAAGAACAAAATCACATCATAAAATCAATAATTAATGGCCTCTCAGATCATCATATGCAGCTCCTTCTTTTAGGTACAGATTCTAAGCAGATCATGAAGACTGCTAAATCTACATACAAGAGAGAGTAGTCAATCCACCAAAAATTAAGAATTTTAGAAAACTGCTCAAAAATATGAACTGGAAAGATGTATATAGTGCTCATGGCATGAATGAAAAATATAACATATTCATTAATAATGTCAGTATTTTGTTTGAAAACTGTTTTTCTCTAAAAGTAACTCAAATTAAACAGAAGCCAACAATAAAACCATGGATTACACAAGGAATAAAGATTTCATGCAAGACAAAAAGGAAACTGCATCTATCAGCTAAGAATAGTTACAATGATAATGGCTTAGTTAAATATATAGAATACTATAAAATATTTAAAAAAAGTAATTCAGACATTTAAACAAATGCACTACAAGGAAAAGATAGCAAAATCAGACAACAAAATAAAAGCAATATGGGACATAGTGAAATAGGAGACTGGTAGAAGCAGAAAGGAACAGGAACAGATATCATTAAAAGTAGATGATACAATAATAACTGATGGGCATAGTGTGGCAAATCTATTTAACAAGTACTTTATACCTGTTACTGATAGTACGTGATAGTCAGGATCAGTAAATAATGCCCTTGAATATTTGAAACTAGCATTTACAAAAAAACTTCAGGAACATGAATATGTCACTCACTTCACCAAAAGAAAAAACTTCCATAATAAAATCTTTAAAAACAAAGCATTCAAGTGGTTACAATAAAATATCAACAAAGTTAATTAAAGCATGCTCTTGTGAACTTAGCATAATTTTAAGTTATTTGTGTAACCAGTCTATTATAACTGGAACATTTCCTGATTGGTTAAAATATGCGGATAGTAAACCTCTATTCAAGAAAGGGGATAAAGAGATACCATCAAATTACAGACCGATTTCACTTTTACCGGCATTCTCAAAAATTCTAGAAAAGTTAATGTACAAGCAACTTCTCAAACACCTAACCTCAAATGACATATTGCCTAGAACACAGTTTGAATTTCTGAAAGGTTCTGATACTGAGAAGGCTATTTACACCTACAGTGAGAATGTACTTAATTCATTAGATAATAAATTACAAGCAGCAGGCATTTTCTGTGATTTATCAAAGGCATTTGACTGTGTGAACCACAACATCCTTTTAAGTAAATTAGAATTCTATGGTGTCATGGGAATTGCTGCAAAATGGTTCAAGTCGTACCTTGCTAACAGGAAATAAAGGGTGTCAGTGCAAGGGACTAGTGAATTAAGCCAACAGTCATCATCGGATTGGGAAGAAATCATATGTGGTGTCCCACAAGGATCCATCTTAGGGCCATTGCTTTTTCTTGTGTACATTAATGACCTCACATCAGTTAGACTGCCAGAAGCAGAGTTCGTTTTGTTTGCAGATGATACAAGTATTGCAATAAATAGCATGTCGAGCATAGTTTTAGAAAGGTCTGCCAATGATATGTTCATTAACATTAATAAAAGGTTTAGAGCTAACTCATTAACATTAAACTTTGAAAAGACTCACTACATGCAGTTCAGGACATGTAAGAGATTCCGATCCAGTATATGCATAAAGTATGAAAAAGAGCACATAGAAGAGGTTCAAAGTATAAAATTCCTGGGATTACAGGTTCATAATAAATTCAATTGGGAGGAGCACACCAAAGAACTGCATAAATGACTTAACAAATCTGTATTTGCAATATGAGTGGTATCAGACATAGGATACATAAAAATAAAAAAAGCTTGCATACTTTCATTCCATAATGTCACATGGTTTAATATTTTGGGGTAACTCTTCAAGTCAAGCAAAAGTTTTCAGAGTTCAAAAGCATGTAATATATATTATTTGTGGTGTAAATTCACGGACATCCTGCAGAAGCCTCTTCAAAGAACTGGATATATTAACTACTGCCTCTCAGTATATTTATTCCTTAATGAAATTTGTCATAAATAATATATCCGTTTCCCAACAAACAGCTCAGTTCATACCTACAATACTAGGAACAAAACTGATCTACACAAGGACTTAAAAGCACTGACTTTAGTTCAAAAAGGGTCCACTACTCAGCAACACAAATTTTCAATAATTTACCAACAACCATAAAAAAAATTAGCTACAAATGAAGATCAGTTTGAGAGGAGCCTAAAAGACTTTCTAGTGGCCAACTCCTTCTACTCCACTGACAAATTCTTAAACAGAACCAAGTGATGCATGTATCTGTATTCATTCTGTTAGTATTATTATATTTTCACCTTGTAAAAGTGTATGTACCAGTATAAGTAATATAATCAACTTGTAAAAAAAATGACATGTTCCACATACATGAGGATCACCTCAATATGGATCTATGGAATGAACCAACAAATCTAATCTAATCTAAAACACCATATCCACAAGTTATCCAGCACGATAAAATCCTAATGCTGCCCTGAAGTACCACTATCAAAACCCCATATCTTACAAACAGTGTTCCACTTTTGAATCCCTCATAGCATACAGACCTTGCATAATTGACCATGTGAACTTGTCACATCTCTCAAAATTCCCTATCAACACTCCACAATATCCTTAGCCTAACTAACCCCATAACACTGTTGTTGACTTGTTCACCAAAAACTTTAATCCCAAAGGTCTCACCTTCAGCCCTACACCCCAATCAACCATGTTGGACTTGTCAGAGACCTAATCTCCTTCTCTGGACCCCTACAATGGAAACACTACTTTGCCACCTATATCTCTGACCAAAGCCAACCAATCCCAACACTGAACCCTTCCTCTCAGAGTTCATACTGTCAAACAACCAGGATTCCTCTGCACTCCCACCTAGCCACCCATGGTCACCCTCCAGTGAATGTATCACCTCCAAATTGGTCTCAATATTCTTATGCAAGTCTCTTCTCTTGACAACAATAACCTTCTTGCAAAAGAAAGGACACCCAAAACAGATTCTGACCTTATCATTCTGGATCCAGGTGCAGGTTCCACTCCTGTTGTCAACAAGTGGTGCCAGAATCACCCATCACAAAAAAGTCCAACAAGACCTCAAATCCCTGCTGAAATCCTACAACCATTCCTAGGACATCTCTCCTGAATCCCTTCCTGCAATAGGCAAAGGTCCCAGGTTCGAGTCCCGGTTCCGGCACACAGTTTTAATCTGCCAGGAAGTTTCATATCAGTGCACACTCTGCAGCAGAGTGAAAGTTTCATTCTGGAACCATGAATAATATGTAAGTACCATGAACCACTGTATATTCTATCACTGAATTGTCCTGTATCTGCATAAGATGCCACAGGGCCAAAATTAAAGAAATAAACCAATTGTCCAACATCACAGGCTCATCACTATGTGTCCTCAAGAATCTAGACTTGATACCTCGTCCCTCATAATACTATGTTTCCTTTGAAGGGAAGATATACACTCAACTCACAGAACAGCCATGGACACCCACCATGGCAGCTAACCTGTTTATGGTCTGTCTGGAGGAAACCTCCCTATCTCACAAATTCCCAAATGGTAATATTAGTGCCATAGCACCAGCAGTACTCGGGGATGACAGTATGAGTATGAGTAGAAAAAGCAATCCCATTAGTAGTGAGTTTCTTGATGCTGTCACATCGTTCAAATATATAGGCGTAACATTGCAGAGCGATATGAAATGGAACGAGCACGTAAGGACAGTTGTGAGTAAGGCGGACAGCCGACTTTGGTTTATTGGGAGAATTTTGGGAAGATGTACTTCACCTGTAAAGGAGACCGCATATAAAACGCTTGTACGGCCACGTCTTGAGTATTGCTCAAGTGTTTGGGACCCGCAGCAGATCAGTTTAAAGGAAGACATAGAGGCGGTTCAGAGGCGAGCAGCTAGATTTGTTACCGGTAGGTTCGACCAATGCGCGAGTGTCACGGAAATGCTCCGGCAACTCAATTGGGGATCGCTGGAAGAAAGACGATGTTCTTTTCATGAATTTCTGTTAAGTAAATTTAGAGGGCTGGAATTTGAAGCTGAGTGTAGTACGATCTTACATTTCGTGTAAAGATCACAAAGACAAGATAAAAGAAATTAGAGCTTGTACGGAGGCATATAGGCATTCTTTTTTCCCTCGTTCAATTTGGGAGTGGAATAAGAAAGGAAATGCCTAGTAGTAGTAGTAGTAGTAGTAGTAGTACAGTGTACCCTCTGCCACGCACCTTATGGTGAATTGCGGAGTATGTATGTAGATGTATGAAAAGAAGAAGAAAGGTGGTGGAGAGGAGGGGGGGGGTTCAAATAGATATTTTGAATCCCTTTTTGACCTGTGTTTGCCCTATAAACATTTAGTACTTCTGTATAAGAAACTGCCTAAGGCAAAACTAATATATTTCACTTAAAGCAATAAACAGTAGCGAAACATATATGGGTCCCGGTATATAAAATCGAAAACCAATGTTTTGCTCAAGGCAGATCCTTATACAGAAATTAGTAAATAATCAACAAGACAATTGTGGAACAAAATATGGCCTTAAAGCATTAATGTAAACAGAATATGTGGACAACAGCCATATTGTCACGTGTAACTGGAGAAAGAAACATTGAGTCTCCAAACAACCCTGTTGAAAAAAAAGACGCTGCTTTCTATTAGAACCATTTCTCTACTGTTGCAGTACCTGCCATAACGAGATGTAAAGAATCTATGTCAATTTAACATTTTAAATAAAAAATTAAGTCACCAAAGTCCCTAGATCAAGGAAGATACAAGATTAAGAAATAATTAATTGCGAGATTTTAACAGACAAAATTCAGTACCAGTAGCATTATTACCCCAAGATGGCTGGCAACCCAATTAGCCCAGAAATAGAGAAGGAAGTTACTAGGAATGAGTTCAACAGAAAATGATAAGATTTAGAGACAAAAACCAGAGAATGAAAAAGGCTGAAACATTGAAAGCAGAGGAAAAATAACACATTGAGAAAATAAAAGAAAATGAAGGACTTAAAGACAACAACAAAAACTTATATGTACTGCATATGTAACAAGAAAATGCATGAAAAATTACAGACAAAAGTTCAAGTCAAGTGTTTAAGTGTATGGTTTCTGTAGATTTAACCCCATGAGGAGAACCATCAAGAATATGGAGCTAGTCAAAAAATAAAATGTAAAGAAATCACAGAAACTTGATCTGTGGTCTGTTTCAAAGATGCACTAATGTTATTCATGCTTATGCAAGCTAAATTACATCAAGCAAATTAGAAAGCAAACAACTGCTCTGCAAAATACATAAATAAATAAAAATAAAATGACAAATAAATAAAAAAAAGGTTGCTTCCTCAGTTATAGTAAATAGTCGTCGCTTTTCTTCTAGTTGTAGATTTTACTCCATTGCAATGGCATTCAGATAAAATATTTAGCTATATCTGTAAATATTTATAGTACATTACTCACTATTTATCCAGCTTAACAATGAAGACTACTACTTCCGCTAGCGTCTCCCAGCAGCTGGGCTCCGCAGCAAGTTCTGATTCTGATTGGTTAACGTTCATGACGTCATATAGATCATGCCATGTGCTGCCACCTGTTAACGATATGACGCAACTAGTCCGCTGAATTGGGACAGCATAGGTTCACCGCAACCATCCTACTGCGTGACGTCATTATGACGTAAGTGCCTAGTTTTCGACTGTGAATATTCGTTCATTACAGGACAGGTTACTCTTTTGATCTGAAGATGGGCAGCTGTCCCGAAACCGGTAATGTTTTAGAAAATATAAGCGATCTGGAGACGGATATTCAAGAATTTTATTCATATAACGATCGCAATAACTCCCTGAAGACTAATAAGTCTTGCTTTGATAAACATTCTGAGGTTTGTTCGGCTGCAAGTTCTCTCCGGTAGAGACGTTATCTTACCTTTCTTATTTTCATGATTTTATACCTAAAATTTACGTGTTGCTATTTCAAAGTAATGGCACACTGAAAAGATACCAAAACATGTCGATCTTAGTAGGAGTCATTGTAAACTAGAGTCAAAAAATGCTGTATTGGCTGTCAACTCCTAATATTAGTGGTAAATAGAAACAGAGAGCTGTTAAACAGGGGTATACTCTAGCGCTGTGGATAAGGGTGTGATGATGTGACGTAGATGTGCGTATGTGGTGTATATACTGAATATAATTTCTTTTACTTTGCCTCGTAAAAGTTTGCTGACGGTAATTAAATACAATTTAGATTCTGCAATGTTTTGACTTACTAAATGTGCGAGCGTTTTCTCTGTAAAAGTGAATTTGTTCACGTGCCGTGAAATATGGACCACCGAATCATAAACATTGGTTGGTTGGTTAGAACCAAACTGCTAAGGTCATCAGACCCCCAGTGGGGAGGGGAAAGGAAAGGAAATGCAGTCCAGGGAAATTGGAAACATTGTCTCCTGGACTACCTCTACATAAACTACGGACGCACAGTAATAATGAATGTTATAAATATCATGCTAATAAAAGTAGTTTCATTCATTGACTATGGAATATAGATAAAGCTCTTGAGTTCCGTGAAATAGAGTATTACTACACGTATCCCATAAATGGTGCATATAGAACGCAAGAACGTGTATAGCAAAGAAACAAGGCTGTTCAGGGTCATTAAAGAATGGCAGTTGCTACAGTATTCTAGCACGTAATTTTTTATATATTATTATTTGTATGTGCATGAAATGTACATGTGCGGTTTATGTGCATGTAGGTCAGGAGTCAATGTTTACAATTCGTTGATCCATATTTCACTGCATGTTCACTAAATACAACAAGCGCACTATTAAGAGAAAACGCTCGTACATGTATATAAGTCGAAGTATCGAAGAACGCTCCACATTACTACTCTGTTATCCACAGCGCTACAGTGAGCTCCTGCGGTAAGAGTTTCGTTTCTCTTTACAAATGACTTCAGGAGTTACCCGCCAATATGCCATTTGTTGACTTTAGTTTAGAATTAATCGTACTAAGATCGATGTATTTTTAGTATATCTTCATTGTGCCATTACTTTGAAATATCAATACATGAGTTATAAGGAGAAAATCATGAAAATACGAAAGGGGAGATTACGTTATCTGTAAGAGAGCGCTTGCACTCAACCCTCGCTCAGTCGATATACATAATAAAAACTCGACACTTGGTTCTCATTTAACTACTAATTCGAAAATCGCCACAAGTTCGAAAATAAACAGCCAACAATTATGTGCTAGGCATCTGACAGTAAACAATAAGGCCATTTTTATTATTATTATTCACAATCCCGATTTCGTCGTTTGGTAGCGCAAATGGTAATGCTACTTGTACGAATAAAATCAAACCATGGTCATGCCAGTGTGCTGTGATTGAAATAAATTGTACGTTTTTGTTTGCCTGATTTCTGAGCATAATTGAAGACAGGGATACAACCCGTCGGCTTTAACCAATGACGACATATCTGAGTATCAGCAGATATGCTACGTAGACAGACCAACTAGAAAAACAAATACTATCAACGAATATAAACATACGGAAAAATATCGTAATACCTATGTATTCTAGATATTAAATAATCTGTGATTGTCCTCGTAAATTACAGATTACAACAGAATGTATCCTCGATTACATTTCCCAGCCCAAACAATTCGCGCCTTCGGCGCTCACTTGCGAGAAAAATACCTTTCTGTTAACCTATATCTCACTATCAGAGTGAAGCTACAGATTACTTTTTAAACACAAAATCTTAATCTATATAATATGTTCTGCTTGTAAACAAACTATCTTCTTTAACTCGTATCCGGGACTTCAATTGACCGGTTTCTGTGCACTGGCAGATAACATTTTCGATTTCTACTCAGTTATAGAACTTGGCAACCGATTTTATGGTGAATTAATGCCAGACAATTTTAAATTATTTTGGTAACACCTGAAAATGGCTTATAATATCGAATTCATAATTATGAATTAAAACCTAATTGATTACAGTCTAATCGCCTTAAAAAATTCTATATGATCGTGGACCCCACAGTTTACCAACTCATTAGTAAATCACGTCATTCGCTGGACTGACTGCGTCAATTCTACAGGGTTACGTAAAAATCTATTACTTACAAAAACATAAATATTGATGGTACTCGTTTCAATCATAGTAATTCAAGCAGTTTTCTTAGGTTCCATTCTAATTACACATTTACAAATCGGAACAGTTCATCTATAATCAGCCAACTATTTGTGAAAAGGCAGAATATAAATGCCTCTAGCAAGTCACTCGTTTACACCGTAGTTATTTAAGCTTTCTTCTTAGGTTCCTACACAAGTACGCACTCCGAAATCGTCACATATTCGAAATAGACAGCCAACTACGTCTATGTACTGAAGGAAGATTATAAATACTATCAATATTTCTTTCGGTCACAGCAATTTAAACTCTCCTGTTAGGTTCCTGCACATTTTCACTGTCCATATATGAAACGAATAGAAAAAAAACTACCGAATACTGTAAAACAGACTTGCAATACATTAACATTATCGTTATCGGATGTTACAAACATAACAAAACGGAAAGTTTTCATGCTGTAACAATACTCGAACCCGAAAGTTGTACATTATAGTCGCATAGCCATTCACCCTAATCACATGACCACCACACTTCCCCAATCAAAATCTATATGGTTCGTATAGAGTATGTTTAGGGATTCCATCGTTATTGCATCATTTATTGGTATCCGCTTTTAGCTGACATTTAATGTACCAAACCGAATTGTTTGTGATAAATCTGCAATGTACTAACACATCAAAACATAATGTGCACTTCAACATGTCGAAGAGCAAAGGCGGACAGAGAAAACACACTCGTCTTTCTTATTTGGAATGCGCGAATACGAAAACTACCAGGGGTTTAGCAGTCTCCCCACCACATCGTCGCAGCTGTAACCAAGCGACCAATGATATGGCGCTCCAGAAAAGCCAATGGGAAGACTGTGTTTCACGCGCGTGCATATGAACACTTGTGAGGTGTATTGCAATAATATTCTACCTACGTGTTAGTTTGTGTTGGCTCTAGATTGGAAACGGCCAATTGTACTTCTTTCTGGAAAGATTTGTTTTAACATATGATTATGAAGTCCAGTGTTAGTGTTTTCGTAATGCTGTTTTATTCAGTAAACTCACAATCAGATGAACTAAGCGTTGCCGGCCGCGGTGGCCGAGGGGACTGAGGCGCTCCAGCCACGGTCTGCACGGCCACTACGGTCGGGGGTTCGAATCCCCCCCTCGGGCATGGATATTTGTGCCGTCTTAGTTCATAAGTAGTTTGTAAGTTTAGGGACTGATGACCCCGTAGTTAAGTCCCGTAGGCTTAACAAACATTTGAACACTTGAACTAAGCGCAAAGCATTCGAATGCACAGAACTAGAATTCTGTCCGCAATATCTGCACTCAAGTCAAGTGATATGGGAAAAGCGCTGCAGGCCATAGAGCGCCAAGCGTATTTCAAACCTTTTTAACTCGTTATTGCATGCAGATAACTTTCAGAAGTATCGTAAAACTATGTACACATTTTAATAGTCATCTTAAAAATTATATCCATTGGATGAAGACGGTTTACACACGCGAAGATCGAGAGTGTGGTGGTTTTTATGAGAACTATTTTTTTCTTCCCAGAACGGAATTGCCAGCCAACCATATTCTTTTTGTTTTCTACAGCTGTTATACGAATGTCTCTTTGAATTATGTTTCGAAGACGCACACAGAAACAGAAAAAGAAAAAAATAGAAAAAAATCTTACAGCAAATGACAACCTTACACAACTTTTTTCTGTCTTTGCTTAACGTTTTGCTTTTTTCACTGCAAGGAGGCAGTTACCTACAGCGTTTCTCATAATCTTCATTGGATAAGTTCAAAGGCTAAATAGGAATCAGTAATTAGCATGGAATGAATCAAATTTGTAATGATTTGAAAAATAAGTTACTGTACAGATAGTTTCTCCTTTATGTGCTGAGTTCAGTCTTTTGCTGTTGTGTCTCAGTTAGGAACATGAGACTGATGACCCTTCTGTTTATTCCCCTTAAAACTCCCAAAACAACAGACATTAGGTAGCTTTTGTTATAGGAAGTTATGATCCAGACAGTGGTGAAAGTCCATATCCATATACCACCAACAAACCTAAAACTATAACGAGGAAATTAAGGACATTTGGGCAAACAATCTTGGAAATTATACAAACCTCACTCATTCATGAGAACATTCACTCATAATGAAATAAAGAGCAGCCAACTTTGATTTTTTTATCCTCTTAATTACATTTTGTATAAAGTTTGTCATTATATAAGGCTAGACACAATAGGAGAAGAGCAAAATTAAGGGAAATGAACAAAATTGGAATAAATAATAAAACAAGGTATCATCAGAAGTGAAACTAAATCAGTATAGCATCTTGTTATCGTCACTATTTAACACTGGAGCAAATAGAAACTCAACCTTTATTCTCTTATATACATTGGACAAACTACATAAAGTGAGATGTTATGTAGCTAAAGCTGGTGGTGGTGAAACTTAAGGTACTGCCCTAAAATGTGTTCATACTTGCAAAAAAAGGAAAAAAAAAAGAAAAAAACACATTATACTATGCATGATTTGCCTACAAAACCTAACAATATGATACTGTTGTATATTGTCTAATGTATATAAGAGAATATTAAAATAAGTCTGTTGTTTCATATAAAGAAAATAAAGGTTGAGTTTCTGTCTGTGTATCTATGAATGAGTGAGGTATGTATAATTTCCAAGATTGTTTGCCCAAATGTCCTTAATTTCCTCCTTAAAGTTTTTATGTTTGTTGGTGGTATAGGGGATTGGCTTTCATTAGTGGGTGGATCAATACTTCCTAAGACAAAAGCTACCTGATGTCTGTTCTTGTGTTTTGGGACTTTTTTAAGGGGACTAAACAGCAGATCATCAGTCCCCTGTTCCTAATTGAGACACAATTCAGCAAAAGACTGAACTCAGAACCCAAAGAAGGAGCTGTCTGTACAGTAACGTATTTTTCAAACCATTACAAAGATGATTCATTCCATGCTAATTAATGCTCCCTATTTAGCCTTTGAACTTACCCAATGAAGGTTATGAAAAACGCTTTACTAAACTGCCTCCTTGCATTTAAAAAATAAAAAGGATAAGCAAAGACTGAAGATAGTTGTGGAAGGTTGTCATTTGCTTTAAGAATTTCTTTACTTTTTTCGTGGCTATGAATGTCTTCGAAACATGATTAATTCGAGCAGACATTCGTATAACAGCTGTAGAAAACAAAAAGAATATGGTTGTCTGACAAGTTCCATTCCGTCATGAAATAATAATAATAATAAAATTTCACCTCTCATAAAAAAGCATCACACTCTCGATCATTGTGTGTGTAAACCAAATTCATCCAATGAATATAATTTTTAAGATGTCTGTTAAATGTATACATAGTTTTACTATAGCTCTGAAAGATATCTGCATATAATAACGACTGAAATACGCTTAGCGCTATAAGGCCTGCAGCGCCGTTGCCGTATCACTTGACTTGAGTGCAGATATTGCGGAGAGAATTCTCGTTTTGCATATTCGAGTATTATGCGCTTAGTTCATATGATTTTGTGTTTACTGAGTAAAGCAGCAGTACGAAAAAAAAATCAAAAATAAGTAGAATTGACTGTTTCCAATCTAGAAGATACACAAGCCAACACAAAAGTAGAATACTACGGCAATATACCAAACATGTTAACTTAGTTCATTGTCACGCGCGTGAAACACATCGCCTCCCCATTGGCTTTCCCAGAGCGCCATATCATTGGTCGCTTGGTTGGAGCTGAGACGGTGTGGTGGGGAGACTGCAAAACCCCTGGTCGCTTTGGAATGCATCAGCCCCAGATGTTTAGAAGTCCTTCATTTGTCAAGGGTAATTCCAGGGCTGTAAGCGGACGCCAATGTTGCCAACGCGTGGAATCTGTCTCATATTGTGGGACATTCTGACAAATACTTTTCAGAAAAGAACTAGGGGATTTTCTTGCAAAAAGTAAGAAGAATATGGGAAATTAAATTGCTGCCTCTATCACTGTGTAGTAATCCGTTTGGACATACGTTTCTCAAAAGTGAAGTACTTGACAGCCATACAGTAAAATTATACTTTCTTTTATCATCACATGTTTTTGTTTACCGTGGGACACTTTTTCTAGAAAAGGGACATTTTTGGTTCCCGGGAGGAACTTCTCAGCTTCAGAGCTTGGCATTACTGGCGGAGGCCGTTTTTTTTTTTTTTTTTATGGTTGTTTTGTCTAGCAGCGTAATTTGTTAATTTCGGAGAATAATGTTGTGAAAGTAAAAAGGGGCAATTATTTTTCCGGTAATTATACCTATAAGCTAGTAAAAGTCGTAATTATTTACAATCAATACCTATTTTTAAAGTATCAGTCAGATTATGCCGTCCAAGTTACGCCGGAAGTTATTGAAATATAAACAGATATTTGTAAATGCTTTCAGTGTAACAGCAATATTGAACGCTTGTTTCAGATACCAAAACTTTCGAGCTGATATGAGATGAACTACAGGAAAAGTGGGCGGGAAAAACACACTGGCTGAAACCTGCAATACAATGCAGATAGTTGGAGAGTACTTCGTAAATCGTATAATTTTATAGTCATTGGAGAAGCAGACACGTTTTTAAGACGTTATCCACAACTAGTACCAGATGCAACTTTCTCGATTTTTCCACAAGTTCCGGTTATACTTGACAGCAGCCAGGTGCGTCATGCAGAAAGTGACAATTATGGAGATGGAAACAAGTGTTGTGAAACTAGCATGAAAAGCCAAATGCTACTATTAAACAAATGATACTGCAGTGTTTTATTGATAATTATGATGTAATACCTATATTTTACCACCAAAATTTATTATATTAGAAACCATTCACAATGCTCTGAGTGCCTTCTTTGGTTTTAGAACTAGTATAAAATTCGCCTGTATAAACTGACCATCGAAACTGTGATTCACGTGTTAATTTATTCCAATATGTTGCGTCAGTAGTCTCTTCTTCACCTGAAACAAGAGTTTTGTGATTGAAGATATGAATTTGCCAAAAGATTTTCACGTGACAGATGTTCAAGTACCGGTAATCAATAGTTGACAAATCCAGTTTATTTCTAAATATAAAAAGTCACAGGTATAGTTAGTGTTGCACTATTCATTTTCAGTGAATAAACATGTGTAAATGACATTAGTTTCATTCATTCTTACCCTTATCACCTTAAGAAAAGTGTTTCACTTTGAAGTTTGGAGAATTTTGCATGCAAACAAAAGAATATTACAGTTTAGTTCTGTGTATGCCAGTGGTATTGGGGTTTGAGGCATGTTAAACAGTGAATGTGTGTATTGTAAGCAAATATGCTATATCAGGTTTCTGTTTATTGAATCACACTTGCAGAAATTTACATAAAACTGTGTTCTAAAGTAAAACGTGATCTGAAAAGAGTGAATTTGTCCAGTTCCCTAAAAACTAAAGTAGGTAATAAAACTAGTGTACCGTTTGCCTCAAGAGTAAAGAACTAATCCTCAAAATTAGCCACTTCAATTTACTTAATATAGTTCAGCATGTGATGTTGCATCTGTCAACCCACAGACTATCATCAGCCAAATTAAATAATATACCACAAATAGCCATACCCACTTTGTTTCAGTTAGTAGACTATGTAAAAACAGAACTACTCAGCCAAAGTCTTAAAATAGTATACCTATCAGGTTGTGTTACAATTGTGTGTACATATTGATTGCTATAGTCTTATAGCATTAGGGGTGAAGTTCAGCTGTAGCTGCGAGAGACCATACAGCATCAGGTTGTAGCTGACTGGCCATATAGCAGTCAACAGTGTATGAAAAAGAATTTCTGTGTGATAAATCTTGGATATAGTGAAGGGTGGTTGCATTTCATTTTTATTGCTCCATTTGATTCATTACATACTTAAATAGTACACTGAATAGAGGAGAAGTCAAAAATTGAGAAGAGGGTGAGAATATGACAAAATTCATTTCAGGTGGCCATCATTATTTACAAGTAACAAAATAATGCAATTTGAATTTAACAATAATTACATATGCATTGTTTGAGGTTTTTTATGATTAAAAAAATTCCTTTGCTGTTGTTTGCAATTCTATTTTTTATAATTTAAGAATCCTTTTACAGAGTAAAATCACTGTCCAACCAGAAATGACTGAAGTTTATTTTTGAATAAATTTTATGTTGCTGTAATTTTAAGTCACAAGATAGTCTATTGTATAGATGAACTGATATTTGTGACAAGTTTTTGATACAATGCTGTTCTACAATGAGACATGTGGATATTATTCATGTTCCTTGACTTGTGGGTTTGTATATGCTTATTTTGTTGAAGATGTCCAGTTTCCTTTAACAGATACTCCTTTGCTAACGGGTCAATTGAAGTCCGCGATAAAACCTTTCGACTTGGACTCAGTGTTAAAGGCGATAGTTTGTCTACAAGCAGAACATATATTATAGATTACAATTTTGTGTTTAAAATGTGATCTGTATCCTCTCTCTCTGATAGTTAAGTTTAACTGAGAGGGGATTTTTTTTTTTTTCTCTCCTCCTTCTTAAGTAAGTGCCAAATGCATGAATTTTTGGGCTGAGACCTGCGAATGATGGTACATTATGTTGTGGTAATCTGTAATTTATGAGGATAATCACAGATTATTTATTATCTACAATACGTAAGTATTACAATATTATCCCAAATGTTTATATTCATTGATAGTGTTTGTTTTGCTAGTTGGTATATCTATGTAGCGTATCTTCCAAGAGGCAGATATAACGTAATTGGTCAAAACCAATGGTTTGTATTGCGGTCTTCAATTATATGCTGCAAACAGGATACACTAGTATATGTAAAGACTTGGTAGATTCATTATTTGCACCTGGATTAACTGTGGTCTACATGTTTCCCATTTGTTTAGGTTGCAAGTAGCCTTGACTGCTCTTTTCTGCACACTGGGACCTTTGCTGTTCTTAATATATATTAATGATTTGCCTTTCTATATTCGTAAAGATACCAAGCTAGTCCTCTTTGCTGATGACACAAGTATCGCTATCACACCCGAATCACAGGAATTAACTGATTAAATTGTCAATGAAGTATTTCAGAGAATTACTAGGTGGTTCTCTGTAAATAAACTCTCTTTAAATTTTGAAAAAACACAGTATATTCAGTTTCACACAATTAATGGCATCACACCATTAATTAATATTGACTTCAACCAGAAATCTATAGCTATGGTAGAATATTCAAAATTTCTAGGTTTATGCATTGATGAGGGGTTGAATTGGAAGAAACAAATTGAGGACCTGCTGAAACGTTTGAGCTCAGCTACTTATGCTATTAGGGTGATTGCAAACTTTGGTGATGTACAACTCAGTAAACTAGCATACTATGCCTATTTTCATTCTCTGCTTTCTTATGGCATCATATTCTGGGGTAATTCATCATTTAGTAAGAAAGTATTCATTGCCCAAAAGCGGGTCATCCGAATAATTGCTGGAGCCCACCCAAGATCATCCTGCAGAAATTTATTTAAGGATATAGGAATCTTCACAATAGCTTCACAATATACATATTCACTTATGAAATTTGTTATTAACAATCCAACTGAATTCAAATGTAACAGCTGTGTGCATAGCTACAACACTAGGAGAAAGGGTGACATACACTATTCAAGGTTAAATTTAGCACTGTCACAGAAAGGGGTTAATTATTCTGCCACAAAAGTCTTTGGTTACTTACCAAGTAGTATCAACATTCTCACAGATAGCCAACTAGCATTTAAAAATAAATTAAGAGAATTTCTGAATGGCAATTCCTTCTACACATTAGATGAATTTCTAGATAAGTTAGTACTTTAGGGAAAAAAAAATAAAATATAAAATAGAATATTCAAAAATTGAGTGTCATGTAATATTATGTATTGACACATTTCATTTAACTGACACGTTCCACATCATTACGAAGTGTCGTATTCATGATCTATGGAACAAGTATTAATCTAATCTAACTTCAAATATTTTTATGCTAGTGATTGAATTTCCCCAGAAGTTTATTCCATATCGGAGTAGTGCATGGAAATATAATACTCCTGAATGACTGTTGATGGGCTTACATTTTTACTTGATACACGAAGAGCATAATAAGCCTTTGAAACCATTTTTTTTTTTTTTTTTTTTTTTTTTTTTTTTCCTTCTCTCCAAGTTCTTTCACATGACAGTGCCATTTTAAATTATCTTGTACCCATATCCCTAGGACTTTAGTTTGAGTAAATACATTAATTAACATTTTGCCAAGTTATGTCATCATAAGAAATTGTTGTGCAAAGTGGAGAGGTATTGAAATTCAGAAACACAGTTTCTTTTTTTAACCTGGTTGTAATTTGGGAATTTAGTTATTTCTAAATATTAAAAAGTCACAGGTATAGTATCTATTGCTTCTTCCAAGGAGATTTTTTTAGCAGCTGTTATTAATATGCTGGTGTCATCAGAAAATAAGATTAGTTTTCCAAATTCAATAACGTCATTGAAGAAGTGGGACAGTAGGGGTCCTACGACAGAACGCTGTGGCACTCCATACTTTGTTGATTTGTGTGTTGTTGTAATCCTATATCCTTTCATGTCTTCATGCCTTAAAACTACCACTTGCTGCCTTTCTTCTAAGATCTTATCCACTGGTTTAGGATCCCTCTGATACCTTTTTGGGCTAATTTGTGAAAAGGAAACTTGTGGTCAGTTATGTCAAATACTTTTGACAGATCTAGAAAGATACCAGTGGCATATTCTGTCCAGTGCTTTAAGAACAGCTTCTAAATACTCATGCATTGTTGTTATTGTGGATTTTGATTTGCTGAATCCATGTTGATTTGGCGAGAGTAATGAACTTTGTGTTATGTAGCACAGTGATCTATTGTAGAAAACTCTCTCAAATATTTTTGAGAAAACAATGAGTTGGGGTACTGGATGATAATTATTTACATTGTGAGAGGTTTATTTATTTATTTATTTATTTATTTTTTTTTTTTTTTTTTTTTTTTTTTTTTTTTTTTTTTTTTTTATTTTTTTTTTGGAACAGTGGAGTTACTTACATAAGCTGATTTTAAGCTATTGGGAAAGATTCCAATTGACAAAGATGTGTATACAATAAATGTTAGTGGCTTAATGTAATAATCAGAGGACTTTTAAAAAGACAGTCTGGCACATCATCCAGTCCACAAAAATATTTGTTCTGGAGTGACATTATTTGCTTCATCTCTGTCTCTCTGACTGAAGGAACATAGACTTAACACTGGCATTTCAATAAATAAATATACTTTATTCAACATCAAATGATGATGTTATTGTTATGGTCTTCAGTCCAGAGACTGGTTTCATGCAGCTCTCCACACTGAGCAAGCCTTTTCATCTCCTCATAAGAACAGCAACCCACATCCTTTTGAATCTGCTTACTGCATGTCTCTCTTGGTCTCCCTCTGCGATTTTTACCCCACACACTTCCCTCCAATGCTAAATTTACGATTCCTCAATGTCTAAAAATGTGTCCTACGAAGCGATCCCTTCTTTTAGTCAAGGTATGCCAAAAATTCCTTTTCTCGCCAATTCTGTTCAGTACCTCTTCATTAGTTATGCGATCTAACCACCAAATCTGCAGCATTCTTCTGTAGCACCACATTTCAAAAGCCTCTATTCTCTTCCTGTTCACATTGTTTATTGTCCATGTTTCACTCCTGTACAAGTCAACACACTGCACAAATGCCTTCAGAAAAGACTTCCTTAACTTAATATTGGATTTAACAAAATTCTCTTTTTCAAAAATGCTTTTCTTCCCATAGCCATTCTGCATTTTATATCCTCTGTACTGCAACCATCATATGTTATTTTACTACCCAAGTAACAAAACTCGTCTACCGCCTTCATTGTTTCATTACCTAATTCCTTCAGCATCGCCTGATTTTCTAAGACTGCATTCCATTATCTGTTAAGCTCTTGTTAATGTTCATTTTATATGCTCTCTTCAACACACTGTCCATTCCATTCAACTGCTCTTCCAGGGCCTTTGCTGCCTCTGACAGAATTACAATGTCATCAGCAAAATGCAATGTTTTTATTTCTTCCCCCTGAACTTTAATCCCTATTCCAAATGTTTCCTAGCTTTCCTTCGCCGTCTACTCAACGTACAAATATAATAACATAACTGTCTTACTTCCTTCCCAACTAATGCTTCTATTTCCCGCCCTTTGAGTCTAATAACTGCAGTCTGGCTTTTGTACAAGTTGTAAATAACTCTCCTTTCCCTGTATTTTACCCCTGCTGTCTTCAGAATTTGAAAGAGAGTATTCCAGTCAACATTGTCAAAAGCTTTCTCCAAATCTACAAAAGCTAAAAATGTAGGTTTGCCTTTCCTTTATCTTCTAAGATAAGTCATAAAGTGAGTATTGCCTTCCCTGTTCCTACGTTCCTCCTGAATCCAAACTGATCTTTCCCGTGGTCAGCTTCTACAACATTTTACATTATCCTGTAGGTAATTCGTGTTATAATTTTGCAACCATGACTCATCAAACTGATGGTTTTGTAATTTTCTCACCTGTCTGGGCACCTCATTTCTTTGGAATGGGGTTATTACGTTTTTCTTAAATGTCTGAGGGTATTTTGCCTGTCTCGTACGTCCTACACACCAGGTGGAACAGTTTTGTCATGGCTGACTCTCCCAGAGACTTTAGTAGCTCCGAGGGATTGTCATCTACTCCCAGGGCCTTGTTCTGACCTAGGTCTGTCAGGGCTCTGTCAAATTCATCTCTCAGTATAGTATCTCCTATTTCATCTTCATCTACTTCCCCTTCCCTTCCTACAACATTGTCTCTAAGTTCATTTCCTGTGTAGAGCTCCTCTAGGTACTCTTTCCACCTTTCAGCTTTCCCTTCTTTGCTGAGAACTGGTTTTCCATCTGAGTTCTTGATATTAATATCACTATTTTTCTTGTCTCCAAATGTTCCTTTTATTTTCCTGTAGGTGGTATCTATTTTTCCCCTATTTATACATTCTTCTACGTCCTTGCATTTGCCTTCTAGCCACTCCTGCTTCGCTATTTAGCTTTTTCTGACAATCTAATTTCTTAGTCATCTGTCCTCAATGTTGACTGTTTCATTTACTACATTTTTTTTATATTGTCTCCTTCCATCAATTAAATTTAGTATTTCCTGTGATATTCAAAGATTTTTTGTAGGTCTTGCCTTTATACCTATTTTGCCGTCTGCTACCTTCACTATTACATTTCTCAATGCTACCCATTCCTCTTCTACTGTTTTATTTGCCCCTGGGTATGCCTTACAGTTTAAAACCTGGTTCTGAAATCTATGTCTTACCATTATAAAATCTATCTGATACCTTCTGGTGTCTCCTGGTCTCTTCCACGTATACAACCTTCTTTAGTGATTCTTAAACCATGTGTTTGTTATGATTAAATCATGTTCTGTGAAAAATTCTACCAGGCACCGTCCTCTTTCATTCACTCTGCCCAGTCCATACTCACCTGCTATTTTTCCTTCCCTACTACCGAATTCCAGTCTCCCACCACAATTAAGTTTTCCTCTCCCTTAACTCCTCATCCACTTCTTCAATCTCCTCATGATCAGCAGAGCTAGTACTACTGTTGTCAGTGTTGGCTTCGTATCTATCTTGACAATGATTATGCGATCACTGTGTTGCTCATAGTAGTTTACCCGCATTCCTATTTTCTTATTCATTATCAGTCTTACTCCTGTAACACCCCCAACTGATTTTGTATTTATAATCCTGTACTCACCTGACCAGAAATCCTGCCACCGAACTTCACTAATCCCCACTATATCCAATTTCAACCTATCCATTTCCCTTTTTAAGTTTTCTAATTTTCCTACCCGATTAAGGGATCTAACATTCCACACTCAGATCCGTAGAATGCCAGTATTGTCTTTTCTGAAGATGACATCCTCCTGAGTAGTCCCTGCCTGGAGATCCGAATGGGGAACTATTTTACCTGAGAGGACCCCATCATCATACTTTCATACAGTAGAGCTGCATGTCCTCGGGAAAAGTAAAACGGCTGTAGTTTCTCCTTGCTTTCAGCCGTTTGCAGTAACTGTAAGACAAAGCCACATTAGCTGATGTTACAAGGCCAGCTCAGTCAATCATGCAGACTGTTGCGCCCTCTTCAGGAAGCACACATTTGTCTGACCTCTCCACAGATACCCCTCCACCTATGGTACAGCTATCTGTGTCTTTGAGGCACGCGGGCCACCCCACCTCGGCAGTGTTTGTAATTCATGAGGGTGGCATTAAATGATACAAGTATCATTTTTTTAATATGTTAGTTGGTTACTATGGAATAGATGTGAGGTATATAGTATAATCTTTGCTGCATAACTGATATGCTCAATTTTGATTAGCTATTTAAAAAAACACCAGACTAAAGTTGATTTTTACTTTAACAGGGATTAAATATTCATAATGAATCTGCAATAAAATTGTCTTTGTTATGTGCAAAACAGAAATACTCATCTAGAGAGTAGTGTGGTTTAATATTCTTTTTAGTCTGACTAAAAATTTCAGCTGGTAGTGACGTCATGGGACTTGGTAACATATTTGCAAGCTTTAGTTTTGCATACAGTGGGTGTCATTCATAAAGAGCAGTCCTGTGGCTTATGAGATGAAACTTATCTTTATTTCTAGTGTTGTAGTTGTGTGCATCAGAATTCACATATTTAGGTTGAATTTATGGGTCAACATAATTGATTTAAAAATACACATATCTTCAACAGTTAGCATGCCAGCTTTAGGAAGTAGACAGTGGCATGAGGCTTTCAGTTTTGCACTCCAAATAATTCTTACATCTTTTTTCGGTAACACAAAAATCTTGTTAAGGTTGGCTTGTGTTGTTGCACCCTATACTTCTATTCCATAGCTAATATTGGATGACATCAATGCGTGATAAGCAATCCTAAGTACTTGGCTATCATTGCAGTGTTTACCCAGCATATTTATTGCAAATATATTTTTAGCACGTTTACTTGCCAGAGTGTCAACATGTTTATCCCATTTAAGTGTGTCTTGTAGGGTTATTCCCAGAAATTTTACAGTTTTCTTTGGAGGCTATATCTGTTCCAATACACAACTAAATTTCAAAGTCTGTTTGTCTTGTTGTTTTCTGGTGCTGACACTGAGATGACTTCCATTGAAATACTGAACTATTTCATTTGTGTGACAGTTTGACACTATTTCTAATTGGTCTAGTTCTTCATGTTGCACACAATAGTTGTATCATGTGTACAGAATTACTTTTGAATTTTAGGTACAGTATTTTATGTTATTAACACGTATCTTTTGATTCAAAGCCAATGAAAGGAATTAAGAATTAAATAACTGAAAGATTAGCATCTATTAGGTCTAGGGGTCATCAGAAAACTTATAAATATGTTGTGATTACTTATAAATACATTATTTTTGGTTTATGCATTATTATACTCACAGTGAATTTTACAAATTAGATAAATGACTGATATTTGTCAATATATAATCATGTAATCATAAAAATTATACCGCCTCCATATTGTGGACTGTATTTTCTACTATTAACAGTATAAATAAAATTAACTGAAGCCTTCAGTACTATCTTTCTGGAGCCTATCATGAACCATTGCTAAGACACAACCAAATTGTCACCTTTCAGCCTAATTTATACCTGTATGTGACAGATTAATCTGACCAACACTACCTATATTACTAGAATTAAGTCCATGCTGGAATAAAAATAAGGATAGGTCAAAGGTCACTATAAAGATGATTGCTAAACCCCAGGCAGGCACATGTAAATAAAAACACAGTCATACAACATAAATTTTCAGCCACAGCCTTGATTGGAAAAGAAACAGGCAAAACTCATGCACTAAAACAATAAAATCAATTAACAGTTGGCTGGCTCGAAGCAGACAGCAGTGAACAAGTATTGGTCACCCCTGTGTTTCTTTCAATCTTCCACTGCCAGTGGGTGACAATCCTTTGTTGCCAGCCACAAGCCCACCATGAAGCAAAAACAAATCACTATATGAAACAAAATGATACCTCCTTCTTGTCTTTTACTGATCTGCAGTGTCTGAGGCTAAACTAAAGCTACGCATTTTTCTTTCATTTAAAGTAGAAAAATCAGAAGTACCACGGAGACAAAGAAAACAGTCATCAGGTGATTCAGGAAATGTTCATCGCCGGCCGCGGTGGCCGAGGAGACTGAGGCGCTTCAGTCACGGTCTGCACAGCCACTACGGTCGAGGGTTCAAATCCCCCCTCGGGCATGGATATTTGTGCCGTCCTAGTTTGTAAGTAGTTCATAAGTAGTTTGTAAGTTTAGGGACTGATGACCCCGTAGTTAAGTCCCATAAGCTATACAAACATTTGAACATTTGAAATGTTCATCGAAAAGCAGTTCCCATCAGACAGCTTCCTAACAAAATAAATAAAAATTCTGAGAACCGTGTAGAATTCTTTGAAAGTGGAAATAAATTGAAACATAGTACATCATGCACCACATAAAACCAGCACACCTCACGTACCCCCATGGCCATAAGTTGCAGTACCCCTTCCTTATAAGGAGGTAACTAATTTTTAATTTTACGTTTCCGTATTCCTTTTTACTTAGTTCATTTCTACTTTAGTCTCAGGTTTATGGGATAGCACTTTTATGTGAGACACTGTATACAAATTGTTTACCTTGTGGCACAGAATTTTCTCAGAGCTACAAAAGTTAAAATTAAAAGAACGCTAAATAGTGTAATAGTCATCTTAGGTGTAGATGCAGCAATAAATGTAAGTATATTTTTGGGCTGCTTCTGTTTGTCATCTCCAACTACAAAATCATAAAGTAGAATTTCAGAAAGTCCATCAACAGCAAATTTGCAGTTTACATTAATTTATTCTTCTCTTGTAGTTTGAAACACAAAATATGTATTCCATCAATTGTACAATGTGCACAACAAACTGGTTGTATACCTCTTATTAAGTGAAGTATTACCTTACGTAAAATCATAGCAGATCAATGTCCATTATAAACGCTCACCAGAAAAAGTGTATAGTTATTTTCTGGTTATGGCTTATTAACACATCACGAGAGACCAACATACACTCAACACACGCCGAGTTTGCATACTTGCGGTCGCGGCATGACGCTGCTCAGATAACTCGCATTTACTTGTGTAAGGCGGTAGATATCAGTGCAAATACCATTTCAAAACTTCATCTGTTTCCTTTAGCTTCATTTCACTCACTGTAATGTATGGTCTACGATGCATACATCACTTAGCTGCTCACTATCGAACTTTTTCAATACACGATTTGTAAATCAAGCACACACACTTGACAAATAGTGTCATTTGAAAATGACTGTTATGAATTATGAAAAGGTGTATGATTCATTCGAAAGCTAAGATGATGTGCTATTATGAGTCCTAAAATCAGATTTTTTTTAGTCATATACTTTCATAAAAATCGAGTGAGGAGTGTTACAAAACTAAAACCTCAGATGGAATGAAAAGTAGGGCGAAGCTGGGAATTTGTATCTGACGGGAGGCGTGCTTTTGTAGTCCTTGCAGGTGCGGTGGTCACTGTGTCCCCAGGGGTGTAGGGGTCAGCGCAACTGCCTAGAAAGCAGGAGACCCGGGTTCGAATCCCGGCTGGGTACACATTTTCAGCTTTGCCCAATCGCAGTTGTCATATATTCTGTGAATATTAAATAATAACAACTGCAGGATCAGAAGTGACGTCTGTTCTTTCGGACAGACGCCACAAGTATATACCTTTATTGGTCTTGGAGCCATCTGTATAGACGAAGATGGAGTTGCAAACGTAGGCTTCCACGGCTGTTGTCACTATCAATAAAATTCTTCCGGGTATGAGACCGCGTCGTCATTTTATAAATTCTACCGACGTTTCGGCCACCGCTGCAGGCGGCCTTCATCAGACACAGACCCTGATGAAGGCCGCCTGCAACAGTGGCCGAAACATCAGTAGAGTTTATAAAATGACGACACGGTCTCATACCCGGAAGAATTTTATTGATAGAAGATGGAGTTATCAAGCCGCGCTCAAAGTTCAAGAAACCTCGAGCCGTAAACAGCATCCTAAGTGCTCTCCTTCGGGAGTGAACTGAGTTCAAGGTGGCACTGGGCTCTCACCTATTTGAAATGTGGAAGGGAGGGTAAAATCGAGCTGATGAAGCAAGCGACGAAAACGGACTCCAGGAGGGAGCAATTGCAGATCTTGAATGTTATGCACAAGGGGCACTGTGCTAAGAGGCATGAAAATTATAATAGAATAAACTGTATGTATGATGGTGCTTTTGTGGCAGGAGAATTAAATGGCTTGCAACCTAAGGTCCATGAAATTGCCCCCCCCCCCCTTTCCAAGCTCTTTTTACTCTCTGTTTTACACATCATTTTAATTTAATTTTACAGCAGAGCTGCTCTTGTATAAAACCAATTAGGATTTTTTTCTCCACACTTCGGAGTTTTCCTGCTTTCTTTCAATGGTCTTCCAAATGCACAGCAATTCTGGGCGGTAATGTTGGTAAATGAATTTCAGTGAACAATGAAACATGATGGAACTGTAGTGCCAGTATAATATCTGCCATTCAGGAAAACCAGGGCTAATTGAGGTGTTAAATGAAATAATTGATAGTACAGACTCTACTTCAGGGCCGGCTAAATGCTGCATACTGTGCAGAAGTGCTGCGCAGGTGCACACGTGTGAGGCAGCGGGCATGGTTGGTTCGCTTGATGGGAGAAAGGAACCAAACAGCTAGGTCATCAGCATACATGCCAACCTTCAAAATGTAAAAATCAGGAGATCTAGTTTAAAACATTGGAAGATTCATCAAAAACTCAGGAGATCTGTTCTGTGAAAAACTGCGGCACACTTTACTATTAACATTAAGATAACTGATTTTTGCCTTTTCCTATCATCTCACACTGCTATTAATGGCTACAAAAATCATTTGCATTAATCCAAATGTCGATTACGACCTTATTTGTAGCCAGTACAGGTAAGGTGATTGATTTTTTTGGTTAAAATAAAAAATTCCACGCCTGTATTTTTGTGATATACTCTACATACATTTTACGGAACAAGTGACCCATATGTCATCACATTTAATTGATAAATCATACTCTAAAATAAACAATACAAATAAGCACTCTGCATGTATCACACAAACACTTTTATCAGCAATTTCAGTTTTTTTTTTTTTTTTTTTTTTCTGTAACACACTTCATTTTTCTCTGTATACCAGTACATCACTTTTTCCATGTGGAAATATCACATCAACAAAGTGTACAAAAATCATGTAAAATAGCTTTTTACAGGAAAGTTGCTTTTCTGCAATTAGTGCATGAAACTAATGCTCCTAACTATCTACTCAAAAAGTTTCCGCCTATTAAGAAAACCACTGAAGCGATTTCACTTACGTACAATGAAAAAACGTCACATTCAAAAAGGGCACAACACCCAAATACTACATGTGTATTTGCAAATACACAGGAAAGAGAAGAAATAATCTAAGTCATGCGCAATTACTAATTTCTATGAATTTCAAAATGTATTTAGACTGATAAATGAGCAAAGGACATTTGACCATTGACCAAAAAATGAATTTTGCGTTTCAAGATAAAAGCTAAAAAATTAGGGTAAATAATGGCACAATCAGGAGGCGGGAAAAAAGTGAAAAATCAGGGGAGTTGGCAGGTATGCATCACACTCATGAGCCAGAGCTTAGTCACAGAGTCTACTTCACAGAACTTATCCTCAATCTGTTCAACAAAAAATAGTGGCTTGGTTGCATTGAACATTCTTCCGTCTGTCCTGCAGACCAGGTAGCGCGGAAAGGGTTTCACCCCAAGAGGGTGTGCCTGGCCTTCCTCCCAAGGGGTAGGCTAGGGAGGGGAAGGTCCTCTTATTAGAAGTAGCTGCACTGAAGAACCTTTCTTGCCTTCACAGACAGCCGGCCATTGTATGTCCATTTTCTAATTTCACACATTTCATGGTGCGAAATGTCCGTCATGGTACCACCCACTCCTATCAGGTGCTCTTCCCAGGGCACTACCCAGCCACAGCAAAGGACATCTGGCACGATGGCAATTGCTGGAGGTCCTGATACCCCACAAGGATGGATATAGATTCCTTGGCCTGAGGAGGTTACAGCTCTGGGCTCTGGTACCAGCAGTGTGATCCTGCATTGTCAGGGGGCTCAGCCAGAGGGTAAATAACAGCCCTCATCCACCCCTCACACACACACACACACACACACACACACACACACACACACACACACACACACAGTCTGGTTACACATGTTGGGAACCTAGCGGGGGTAGGAGGCTACGGTGAGGAGGGAAAGAGGGAAAGGAAGGGGTGATTATCCATGTCATAGTGGCTAGGTCAGGAATTCTTCCCCAAATGGCTCACACTGGTAACTGTAATTTTGTGGTGGTGGTCGAACCCCAAGGGGGACCAAACTCTGCTAAAAACAGAGGTAAACAACAAAGATCAAAATTGCTAAAACCATCATCGGAACCATAGTAATAGCCATGCTGCTTTGAATGGAAATACCTAAAGAGGGGGACGGGAGGAATTAGGACAGGGAGAAGAGGAACTGGGAGAGGTAATGCAGGCTGGGAAATAAGAAAGCAGGCTGCAATGGTTCGGGGACCAGTGTGCGTCACACAGTTACCCACAAAAGAGCTGTGGGCCCCTGAGGGGAGGCAGCTAGCAACAACATCTGTTATTAGACACATGTACATAACAAACGGCAACAGCTCTACTTCCTGGTTTATGCGGTACAGGGAAGAATTCAACACACCTAGTATCATTTGCCCTTGGCGACCCTGTGTGCAGAAACATTCACTACATAAACTAAGACGGCTGCAGCGTGCACGCCATGACCCTGAAGTTGCACATGTGCAGCACCATCACACGAGTGCAGAATTTCTGGCCACCCCTGCTCTAGTTCAGTGACTATAAGAGAATCCTGTGATTTCAAGAATAGTCTCCTAAACTTTTGAATATTTTTTTTCTTCTCTATGTTTTTAAAGCATATTTTTGAAGACTGAACCGGTTATCAACATTACTCAGAAAAAAATGATGCATCATTTGCAGTAATACCATCTCAGAATGTATTAGTTACATAAAAATTTTTAGAGTTGAAGATAAACTTATCAACTTTTTAAATTTTATGAAATGCTCTACCCAATTTGGAACCCAAAACTTCCATGATAGAGCTGAAATGATGGGTGAATACAACAAGTGCTTCAGTTGAAAGGAGTTTTTCTTACCTAAGACAAGTAAAAACATATTTGAGGAACAGTATGAAAAACATTCCAATGGCTAATGGTACCACATTTGCCTGATACCTGTATTAATAAAACACTATCATGCATCCAGAATGAAACTTTCACTCTGCAGCGGAGTGTGCGCTGATTTGAAACTTCCTGGCAGATTAAAATTGTGTGCCAGAACCGGGACTCGAACCTGGGACCTTTGCCTTTCGCAGGCAAGCACACTACCAACTGTGCTATCCCACCCACGATGCCGCCTCACAATTTTCCTTCTGCCAGTACCTCGCCCTCCTACTTTCCATACTTCACAGAAGCTCTCCTGTGAACCATGTAAGACTAGTACTCCTGGAAGAAAGGATATGGTGGAGACATGGCTTAGCCACAGCCTAAGGGATGTTTCCAGAATCATTTGCTAGTGCTAGTCTTGCATGGTTCGCAGGAGAGCTTCTGTGAAGTTTGGAAAGTAGGAGGCGAGGTACTGGCAGAAGTTAAGTTGTGAGGCGGCATCATGAGTCGTGTCAGGATAGCACAGTCGGTAGTGCTCTTGCCCGCAAAAGGCAAAGGTCCCAGGTTTGAGTTCCGGTTCCAGCACACAATTTTAATCTGCCAGGAAGTTTCACTATCATGCATGTCTGACTGTCATAGATAGCAAAAAACTGCTGCTGCTACTGCTTACTACCTGGCCAGACTGCCGCAGAGGTTTTTCTCCTTGACACTTTTTCCTCTCTCTGCCCTTCAAACCACTCTTATATCGAAAGCTTTTCATCCATTTCAATCTCCCAATTGAATGTATTAGTGGGTATCACACCCAGACATATGGATAACATTGTACTGCTACACACCTGGGACTCCAACATTAATTTACTTACAAATACTAAGGTGACAGTAGACCTATTGAGTTGGTCACCACACTAGTGCGAGCATGGAGGGGCTCCAGTACTTTTCACATTTAAATAAGTGTGATATTATTATTTTAATTTTGTTTTGGGTGAGCCTGCAGCATGTATTAAGTCATTAAGGCCATATTAATATTTATTCCTTAATTTAATTTATGTGTTATTTAATTTGGGCGAGTGCTTCTCAAGTCTCATTTGCCGTCACTCCCAAGACATTGTACTACGACAGCAAACGAGACTTGAGAATGATGAAGCGTCAAAACAAGACTCATTTTCATTAAATAACACCAAAATAAAAATAATTTGGAGTAAAAATTGAGGAATAAATATTTAATATATCACTATTATTATTGTTATTAACAGCGGCTGCATTACTGACAGTAGTAATAGTAGGTTGCATTTAAAAGAAAGGGAACGGGATTTTCCAATATGGTTCCTGGCCTCCCCAGAATTTGGACCATGATATCCCACTGCGACGAAACTGCATTTCGTACCAGTTGTGGATAACATCTTACAAACATGTCTACTTCTCCATCAACTTTAAACTGATCTGCTTTACTATGCACTCTTCAATAAACTGCAGTGTATTGCAGGCTTCAGCCAATGAATTTTTCCCATCCACTTTGCCTTTAGTTCATCACAAAACAGCAACTCAAAATTTTTAATATCTGAAACAAGCATTCAATATTGCTGTTATATTACAAATGTGCACAATTTACAAGTATATGTTTATATTTCAATAGCTTTTGACATAATCTGATGATACTTGAAAATACTATCTGATTGTTAAAAAACTTTTATTCGCTGGTAGGTATTACTTACCACTAAGACAATTTCCACTTTTTAGCTTTCACATTATTCTCCAAAATTACCTGGATTCAGGTGTAAGAAAATGGCTTTCACTTTCATTCCTTGGGTAGCCATGGGATCATGGGATGACAAGTTAAGGATGTCACTAACTTAAGAGAACAAGTTTCAGTTTAATGTCAACAGATGACAGCAGTTACAGTCTTGTAAGGCTCTCTGTGGATGTCATGAACATTATCCAATCACAATTGGATCTTGATGCAGAGACCGGCTGCTGGGACATGCACTTGCTGCTTTCTACCTGCCCCAATTTTCATTCCTTGTGCCTAGTATAATGTAGTTCGGATCTTTTCGCGAGATTTGACGTAGTATCTCTTTTTACAAAGGTACTTCTTGCTGATTCCTTGGTGCTAACTGGTAAACAGTTGGTAAGGACGGGATTCAGAAACAATAGATATTCAACTCGGCAACTTAACAGGGCTTTCTCACCTAAAACCAGGAACCAGGAAGTGATTAAAGAGGAAAATGAGCCAGCTAAGTCGCTAACTTTCCTTCCCATTCATTGGAAACGCCTCCTACAAAATAGGAAGAATACTTATTAATTACCATGTGAAAGTGATTTTCCGTCCGCCTTCTAAGATTTCTAACTTGCTGGGATTAGTAAAGGATGATTTGTTACTGCGGAAGGCGGGAATTTATAAAATACCTTGCAAGTGTTGTATGGCCTACATAGGACAGACAACATGAACAGTGGAAGAACGTTGTACAGAACATCAGCGTTGCACTCGCCTTCTGCAACCCAACAAGTCTGCAGTTGCAGAGCATTGTACTTCTAACAGACATACAATGGAGCATGATAAAACATGTATTTTGGCCACAACAACATCCTTCTGGGAATCCATTAAAAAACAATCCATTGAAATACGCATTGCAGAAAATCTAATGAACTGTGACAGCAGCTACCAGCTGAATAACGCGTGGAATCCCATCATCTAGATTTTTTCTAGATGAAGACACCAGAAGACTCTGATAACTGTGGCCAGCAGCACTGTCTAACACAGCTGACCCTTGCAGTTCCACCAACGAGGGTGCTGCCGCTGGGCGGTGTGGTCCTTGTGTCACCATTGTCTTCAACGCACGTGCGGTAATACCACCAGCGTGCTATATAAGGCAGACCTGAGAGCATCTTCGTCAGTCCTTGTTGGCTCACCTGAAGATGACTGGCAGGTGTCCAGTTGAAGTATCGTGGAACGAAGTTTACGATGACCGGTTGCAAACCAGAAATCTTTTTGAACATAATGTATACCCATTGCACATCTCAACAAATTTGGATTAAAAACTCCCAAAATATTTTATTTGTTATTATTTGCTTCAACATTCAAAATCAGAATAAAAATGTTTATGAAAATTATTGTATTAAAACTGATAAAAGATTAATGTTTCAATGAAATGTAAATATTCCAAAGTCAACGCAATTATATAGAATACCAAGCAGGTGACATCATAAAGATTATAAACAGAAGTGTAATTTCATTACTGTGCTCTCTGTCTTCTTGTCTATCAATGTTAATTATGGATCTTTTCATAATACACGAGTTAAACAGTTTTATCAGTGTGATCATTTCATAGTTAAGAAGAACCTTATTTAATGAAGTTTCTATGCAAAGTAATGAAAATGTTCCAAAATGTGTTACCTTTGAATGTACAGGCATAATGAAGTGAGGGATCATTTTTGAAGTATCTGAGCAACATTACTTATGAGGAAGAAATAATTATCTATGATTTTTTTTAGTGCTTCAGATTTAAACCAAACAAGACTGAAATCATTAGGATCATGTAAGCAAATACCAAATTACGACTTACGATCCAGAGGTACTGATTTTTCCACTAATCTTTACCAGTTTTCAAAAGTTTGTTTATTTGAAAGCCCGATTATTTATAATAGCAATTACTGCAAAGGATTGCAGAATCTCGATTAGAGCAAATATTTAAACAGTTTTACATACAGTGATGTTTTGTGGAATTATTTAAAGATATTCACAGTTCAGTTTTGCATTTATAATATTAAGCATCAATGTGAAATCAATTGTTACCAGTGATGCAGTACGTGAATATCTCTGGATTCCTGGATATACACTACTGGCCATTAAAATTGCTACACCAAGAAGAAATGCAGATGATAAACAAGTATTCATTGGACAAATATATTATACTAGAACCGACATGTGATTACATTTCACGCAATTTGGGTGCATACATCCTCAGAAATCAGTACCCAGAACAACCACCTCTGGCCATAATAATGGCCTTGAAACACCTGGGCATTGAGTCAAACAGAGCTTGGATGACGTGTACAGCTGCAGATGTCCATGCAGGTTCAACACGATACCACAGTTCATCAAGAGTAGTGACTGGCGTATTGTGACAAGCCAGTTGCTCGGCTACCATTGACCAGACCAGATGTTTTCAATTGGTGAGAGATCTGGAGAATGTGCTGGCCAGGACAACAGTTCAACATTTTCCGTATCCATAAAGGCCCTTACAGAACCTGCAACATGCGGACGTGCCTTATCCTGCTGAAATGTAGGGTCTCGCCAGGGATCGAATGACGGGTAGAGCCACGGGTCATAACACATTTGAAATGTAACAGCCACTGTTCAAAGTGCTGTCGCTGCGAACAAGAGGTGACCAAGATGTGTAACCAATGACAAAGGGAAGTTCCTTTGTGCACAATGAAAAGTTTTATTTTATGAGTTTGGTGTTGTTTTGGAATGTTGTTTTCTGCATTTTTCCCTGTTTAGTATGTCTCCGCCCATGACATCATCTGTCAAAGCAGACAGGGGTATCAGAACCTTTGGTATTGCTTAAGAATATCAACATTGAGTTGCCATTGCTAGAAAATTCTGTCTGATCCCTGTACTAGGAACGTGAAGAAGGGATAGTAATTACTGGAACACTTCCTTTGTACATTACTTCCCTACTGTACTGTACTGTAAATAAGTTCTAAAGAGAAAATGGAGAGGCCACCTTCATCTTCATGACAATGTTTCACTGTTTGCTTCTACTGCAGATAAACTTCAAAAAGTAATGCAAGAACTTAACGAGAAAGTATGGTCATCAGTTATAATGCAACTAAAATACATAATAATGGCTACATTGCCAATATAATAATAAAAATTGATAATGAAGAAGAATTGAAGACCACAGCAGAATGGAGAAGGCAATTTACAATGTATAATAATACCGATAATAAATTGGGGCAAATTGAAGTCTGCAATATGACCCGTTGGTTCTGACCAATGACGTCATATGAGTTAAAGGCGATAGTCTGTTCACAAGCAGAACATAGATTATAGATTACTTTTTAAACACAAAATCGTAATCTGTAGCTTCCATCTGATAGTAAGGTATAAGTTAACTGAAAGATTTCTTTTTCACAAGTGAGTGCTGATGAGACACATTTTTGGGCCGAGACCTGTGATCGATGGTACATTCTATTGTGGTAATCTGTAATTTACAACGATAATCACAGATTATTTATTATCTACAGTACATAAGTATTACAATATTATCCCATATGTTTATATTCATTGATAGTGTTTGTTTTGCTAATTGGTATATCTATGCAGCGTATCTCGCGAGAGACAGAAATGACGTAATTGGTCAAAGCCAATGACTTGTATTGTAGTCTTCAATTATGCCAGAAATTTTAGATATCAATATCAAGTTCTCTATTTTGCTGATTCTGAGTTGCTGTATAACAAACAGGATATTTGCCTTGAGGAGTGCAAGAAAGATTTTAATTTATTATGTAATAAAGTAAAAATAACAATAATAAAATTTCACGTGGAATACTGGTCCTAAGGAAGTCTTTCAATCAGATACCACTTTGGAAACTTACGTAGAGTGTAACATGGAATTTTACCCATGTGTTCACATCAAAGAGGTGAAGGCTAGCATAAAAAATAGCCTAGACAGAAAAATTTATAGGCCCAGTCCTATAGGAACTATGTCTGTGTCCAGGTATGTAGGCCTACTTTACTGCTAAATTTTAAAACCAAATGTTGAAGTGTAATATTTGTAGGTAATAGGCAATGAATTAAAATACACCTACTTCTCAAGATTTGTCCATTCTGTAGCTCCGACATTTATCTCCTATGTAATGCAAGTTTCCAAATTTAGGCCTATCAGGTATATAGAGTGAAATCTATGCTACATATCAGACAATTAGCACAATCTTTATCTTGTACTCCATTTGTTGGCTTCACCAATGTACTACCGAACTGTCTCCTACCATAGTCATACCAATTTATACCTTAGGCTACATTACAAATCAGTTTGAGATGAAAAATAAAATTTTAAGTTGGGACATTATTACAGACAAGGTAAAAGGGCCCTTAATATGGTAGACATGATGAACACACAAAGATAGCCTATAGACATAACCAACAGCAACAGATGTCTTCTTTTGTGTTGTACATCACACTACACAACAGCTTTTGTTAGCTAAACAACAAACTAGTAACAACATTCAGCAAAAGCTGGCCTGTATTTTTATTTATTTACTGCTAAACATTTTTTTGCTGGTAGACAACAACTGGTGATAAACTACAGCATCAGATGCTTGTAAATATAAAATTTATTCAATGCTGATTGAAGTTCTTAACAGTAAAAAAATGCAGTAATTAATAGTCAAGGTTTACAGTGATGAAAAAGTCAAATCAATAAAACATTAACAAAGGAAACGAGTGGTACAACAGCTTAACACTTTAGTTCTGAATGGAATACAGGACTATTATTATAGTGAAGCTTCTGCTGTCTGCAATAACTGGTACCTAGCCTATAGTAAGCATCCTAGAAATGTACCGGTGTTTCGAAACATTCTGAACAAAAAATGGGAATATTCCTGAAAACCTAAAGTGAAGTGTTAAATGCCACATCATAGATTCACAATTTCCAAGAAATCCTGAATAATTATATGAATCGTAAAATGTTCAGTGATCAGATACTGCAAGGAATTAAAAATTGGAACGCAATGTTTCAATAACAGGTGTAAGTTGTTCTGGTCGCCCCACGGTTCATATCACAAGACAATTAGCAGAACCAAGATTCAAACCGTAAAACATATACAGTATATAAAAAAAACGGTTGTTGAAACTATATGATAGATCTACACCAGATTTTGAGTAAACTTGTGCAAAAGGAATGTAAATATATATTTTTTTAAAAAATACCTGCAGCAAATAACAATTGTTGATTTACGTGGATAACCTAAGACATTTTTCTTGTTATTCTGATCATCCTCTTCCACCTATAACAACCATTAAAGTTCACACGATCTATATCTCACAACAACGTCTCTTTCTTCGCAATAATTGTTAAATATTATGCCTATTACCCCGGAAATCACACCACTATAACAACTTTACCGATGCCCACAGTTTGTATGACATAGGTGTAACCAAAACGTGTGTGTTGTATTTGCTATGCCCGTTGCTGTATTATGAAGTATTCATACATGTACTTCGTGACAAGATTTTATTTATTCAGAAAATGTATGCCATTTTTTAATAAACAACAACTTTCGGGAACAGTTTGTTTTGTTGCTGTAACTGACAAATTATTTGACGCTTGAACTGTCCTACTTCCAGAAGTACAATTTGCTCAAATGACAGGTTCGTTCCTGCAGCTTCCAGACCGCTTGCCGCGCATGCGCAACTCGGAAATTGTATTCCAACAACAGCTTCTCCCGCTTCTGACTACTAGAGTGTGGCTGTTTGGCGTTCCAGCAATTGCAGGATTTTGCATTTGCAGCGACCAGCGAGATGCCATCCGGTAAAATATTTCCGGCGCTGTCAAGCTGCCAGATTCGCGCATGCGCAGAAAGATCTGAGTTAGAGTGGGGATAGCCATCACGTGACGTGTGTGTTTGTGGTTGGTTTTTCGGTGTTTAAAACTTAGAAGCCACTGCACGATTTCGCTTGAGATCAGATATTTCACGTTTACATTTCTTCTTTATTAGGAATGTAAGTATTTCGATTCCTTTAAACTCACCTTCACCCGCTTAAGCTCAAAATAAATGTAATTGTTTGGAATGTGGAACTTATAATTGCCGTTTATTCCAGATGTCCAGCGAATCCGAATCTGATGTATTGTCGAGTAGCGAGGAGTTTGAAGTTGTTACATCGTACTAAAAGACAGAAAATTATTTCGTGCATGTTTTGCCGCAATATAGCGACACAGATTTCCTGGAACATTTTCGTGCTCGGCGTCATGTGGCAGAGGAGCTGTCCGAAAAATTCAGCAATTACAGTTATAAGGCAGGAGGAAATGGGAAATTGCTTCCACTGCAGCAAATCTGATAATTTTGTAGTTTGCTGGCCATTATGCAGGATGTTTTAGAGACATGGCTGACAGGTTCAATATCAGTATTAGTTCCTTGCAACGTGTCATAGAGACTTATTCTTAAATACTTCGTCAATTCCCTGTTCTTTCTTCCCTCGTCCACATTTATTATTATTGTCTATTAAGCTCTCGTCTGAGCGCAACAGACATCGCCAATTATTCTCACATTGTACCGGTGTTAGTGACCTCTCTATGTTTTCTTTTAAATGAATGGTCATGGCATCCCCATAACTTTTTTTTCTGTCCTTTACCAAGTTGTTTATTATGTTGCCGGCAAAACTCTACTATTTTTAATGTTGACACTGTCCCACAAGGGTTCCACTACCATTGGTTCTTGTGCAAAGCGAGGGTTAGAAGTTAAGAGCTGTTCTATCTCTTTGAAGTCTGAAAACAGAGATACTTTATAATTTCCATATTCTCTACCATAAGTAGTATCAACAAAAAAACAACACATACTCTTTTTCATAATTATTTAACTAAAATATCTTACCTTCCGACATCTCTTCCTCACACTGTACGAAATTATTGCTCCTACCCATCCCAGCTTTCATCTAGTTCCAGCAGTGCAAGTGTCAAACACAGGTTTTTACGTCATACTAGCTGCGAATGCGCATTAAAACACCTGTTTAGCCCTTTAAAGTAGCAGTCTGGCAGGTGCTTGAAAGAACCTATTGCAACTTAATGGTTGTTGTCAAATAACAAAACAGATTAGTGTAAAGCCCTGCCTTTGTGGCCTCAAGTGTAAACAAACGAGATATTAATAAATAAATAAAAGACATTCGTGCAAGTGGTCGGGGGTTGGGGCGGCCAGTCAGCATGATAAAAGGTGATATCAAACGCAAAAAGTCTCGTGTAACGAAAATTACAACTGTTTTAGCCATAGGCCTACTAAACAATGAAGATATCTATTCCTACAAAGTGAAAGGAACAACATGAAATTAGAAGCAAACAGAAAGATAGACAGAAGGACAATTACGGATATTTGACATTCCCTATGTGGGCTTAATTAACTGCATGCAACTTTTAGACCTATATATAGACACAAGTAAAACCCTGCATCCTATACACAGGGCCGGATTTGGGGGGGGGGGGGGGGGACAAAGGGGGCAGTTGCCCCGGACGGCAGAATTTTCGAGGGCGGCAAATTTTGACCGACTCTTTTTTTTTTTTTCAGAATGTATCTTTCTGGTATAATTTAGTAACATTAACTGACACAGAATTATTAAAAGTAAAATGACTGCAAGAAATTCCGAAATCATTTAATAAAACTAAAATTCCTGGTTGCTAACTTCAGTGTTGCCCTGTCACAGGTACTTCAGCTAATCAAACTTTAAAAATCTACTAGAAATTAGCCAGAATGAGGGAGATGTTTGCGTTATTGCACAAGTAAAAGCACAATGTTTATTAATTTGCATAGATTTCCTTTTTCAGATAAATAAATATTCATATTTCATATCAAGGTAATATTTGTAGAACAGGTGAATTTGAATAACGATCCAGTCCTTAAAAAAAAGTATTTCAGGTGCGCACACTTCTTATTGAAAGTCAAAAGTATTAAGGATCTAGAGTCCTCTCTCGGTAGTGGTGGAATTGATAGACATCTACACAGGATACTCTGTAAATCACATTTAACTGCCTGACAGAGGGTTCATCGGACCACTTTTATACTATTTATCTCCCATTCCATTCTCGAATAGTGCGCGGGAAGAAAGAACATCTGAATCTCTCTGCTCGAGCTCTGATTTCACGTATTTATTCAGAAGATCTTTTCTACTTATGTAAGTGGGAGGCAACAATATATTTTCGCATTCGGAGGAGAATGTTGACGATTGTAGTTTCGTAAGTAGCCCACGTCGCAGCGATGAACGCCTTTGTTCTAATGATTCCCATCCCAGATCCTGTATCATTTCCGTGACGCTGTCTCCCCTGTATTACGACAATACAAAACAAGCTGCCCTTCTTTGGAGTCTTTCGATGTCCTCCGACAAACCCACCTGATAAGTATCGCACAATGGGCAGCAAGACCAGATAAAACAGGAGGAATCTCACTGTATTATTGATGCTATCCTTTTTCTAGCTAAGCAAGGGAGTCCTTGTAGAGGAACAAAAGAAGCCTACGGCTGCGTATTGAATGCCACAAGAAAGGCCAGATTAGCTATTTTTACAAAAATATACAAGATGAGTTCCGTAACTTGATTGCTGACAAAATAAAACAAGATTTAATTAAAGATATTTTAGCTGCTAAATACTTTTCACTGATGTTTGACTGCAGTCCAGATATTAGCCACAATGCGCAGACGACACAAGTAATTCGACATGTCAAGTCGAATGACTCAGAGGTTGTAGAAAATTTTACTGATTTTTTTACAGTTTCAGACAAAACAGGAGAAGGCCTTAGTCAAGAGATACTGCAAAAATTGGAACAAGATGGGTTGAACATTAAGTACTGCAGGGGGCTGTCTCATGACAATGGGGCAAACAGGGCTGGAAAGGACAAAGGGGTCCAGTCAAGAATACTTCAGAAGAATGAACTGTCCTGTTTCATACCATGTGCTGCTCACTCTTTAAATTTAGTAGGAGCAAATTCAGCAGACATTCAGCAAGACTAGGTGATCTGCAAGAGTAGATACGGTTGAAGCTGTTTACAAGTATTTTCATAAAGTTTTGAAGGCCTTGGAAGAAACTGAAACTTATAAATTGTCAACACCAGAAACAAAGTCAGAGGCAAGATCTATTTAAAAAAAAATATGAGAAAACTCAAATTCATTACTGTAACTTGTTTCTGGTATGCAATATTAAAATAAATTGCTCATGTTAATCAGTTTCCGCGAAGTTAATACTTTACAATTGATAAGGCTGATCGAAACATTCAAGGACTTTTGGGCTTTCTCAAAACTTCCCGGGAATCTTGTACCTCTGAAGCTATTTCTGAGGCCAAAGTGCTAGCAGAAGATAACGAGGTATCTACGGTATTCTCCGAAAATAGGATTCGAAGAAAGAAGAAAATGGCCGATGAGCTTTGTGTGGATGAAGTATCCAATATTCACAAAAAGAAAAAAAAAAGAAAAGAAAAAAAGGAATAATAGACAGAGATTAGTATCAGGTTTACCGCACTTGAGAAAATTGGTGCAAAGGTTAGTTTTCTGTGTGGTGTACAAATTCGAGAAATGGAAGTGGAGGACTTTAACGCCAAAGTACCGGAAATGGCAGAAGATCTTAGCGAGGAAGAACTTGAAGTTGAAAGTTTCAGACAACATGCGCTGGCAGTAGACAGAGCATTGCAAGATTCCACTACATCATCAACATTAAGTTTAATTTATAAAAATAAATTGGTAGAGGGGTATCCCAACCTTACTACAGCGTTAAAATATATATTACTATTCCAGTTTCTGTTTCGTCTGGAGAAAGAAGTTTCAGCAAGCTGAAACTAATTAAATACACTTGAGGAGCACGACTGCTTAACAAATCTGAGTATAATATCAATAGAGCACAAACGAGCTGCTTCTATACACTATGATGATATCAAAAACTGTTTTGCAGCAAAAAAGCTCGAAAAGCGAAATTTTGAATTGATTTTTGTACGATGAGTAATCTTGTAATATTTTGTATGTACTAAAATTGTTCTATTTTCCTTAGATCTTAATTCAGTCAATAAAATAAGTTCATGTTGTGAGATTGTGACATTTATTTAGAAATATGTATCCCAATTAGCGTCAAAAAGTCGATTCTTACATGGGGGGAGGGTGGATGAAAGAAGGGGCGGCAATTTTAAGCTTGCCCCCTTGGCAAATGTCCTAGATCCGGCCCTGCTATACAGAATCTAATTTCCAGGTACAGAATTGCTTCAAATGTCTGATTAGCTTTTGAGTTCAGTTAATGTGCTTTATATTTGACTTTCAACATGTAGGTCTAATCAAGTAATAGTATATTTTAAAACTATGCTTAAAGCTTGCTGGAAGTCACTAAGTGCTCCTATTTCAGACATTGAATGAATATAGTGAAATTTGAGCTCGATTTTAAGCAAACACTAGTTTTTCACATATCTGAATGTTTGTAATTTAGCAGAGATATTACTCTTTTTTTTTTAAATCGCAAGTGTGTGCCGAAACCGTGAAGTTTTGGGCTGAGTCCTCTGATCGATGGTACATTCTGTTGTGGTAATCTGTATTTTATGAGGATAATCACAGATTATTCATTATCTACAATACATGCCGTAAGTATTACTATATTATCCCGTATATTTATATTCGTTGATGGTGTTTATTTTGCTAGTTGGTATATTTACATAGCGTATCTTGACGCAGTCTTTCCAGTTCCAACTGGACAATGACAAAGCATTGGTAATAATAAAGGTAATATCTTGTGATACTCAGATATGACGTCATTGGTCAAAGTCGACGGTTTGTATCGCGGTCTTCAATTATGCCGTCTACTTCTTAATGAGTAGGGAAGGACAGCATTTGAAATCAGTGAATAATTATGAGAATTACTGAAAGTCAAATTTTCATTCGTCTTTGAAGCCGTCAGATATGTGGCTATGGGTAGTCCACTGAGTTCAGCGGTGGCCAATCTATTTATGGAGTCGTTCGAAGAACAGGCGTTGCAGACTGCTAATAAAAAGCCAGCTAGGTAGTATCGAATCGATATGTCGATGACACTTTTGTGCTATGAACACACGCTCCAGAGGATCTAGAAGCCTGCTTAACGCATCTCCTTGGTATCAACCCCAGAATACAATTTACGACGGAAACAGAGAGCAACGGGCAGCTGAATTTTCTCGATGTGCATTTAATCAAGCACGTGGGCGGGACGTTGGGCCACAAGGTCTACAGGAAGGCTACTCATACTTATTTTTACCTGCATAAAGACTCTAACCACCATCCCAGACAAAAAAGAGGTGTGGTTAAAACATTGGTTGACAGGGCGCATAAAATTTGTTTACCTACTTATTTAAAAGATGAGATGGAGCATTTACGATCCAGCTTCCAGAAGAACGGCTATTCCACCAAAGAAATAGACAGAGCCCTTCGTCCCAGGGAGAAAGTCAACAAGGAGAATGTCAACAAGGGACAACAACCGCCCAAGGGGAAAATTGTTCTTCCGTTCATAAATAAGGTTACAGACCGTATTGGAAAAGTGCTGGACAAGTGTGGGGTAGAAACCATTTTCAGATCCACGAGAAAGATAAAAGAATATTTAAGACCTGAAAAAGATGTACGAAATCCGTTGAATACACCAGGTGTATATAAAATTCCCTGCAGCTGTGGTTCAGTCTACATTGGAACTACAAAAAGAAGCGTCAACACTCGTCTGGTCGAACATAGAAGGAATTGCCGCTTGGGGCACACGAAGAAATCGGCCGCAGCGGAACATGTATACCAAGAAGGCAACCATGAAATTAAATTTAATGAGACTCTTGTCATCTCAAAAACTTCGCACTATCATGCGCGCACATATAGAGAAGTAATTGAGATCTATAAACATCGCAATAATTTTAACAGGAAAAAGGATGCTGTTAAATTAGACAGAATTTGGACTTCTGCTTTACACAAGCGGAATGACAATCGATTCTTCTCTGCTAAGAATGTTGGCAATACCAGAGATAGTGTCGTAGCCGACGTCACGTGATGTCTTGCGATGTCCTCTGCATCGCATATATATAAGGCGCTCCCTCAAGTTCTCATCGCAGTTCGCCACTCTATCTCTAAAGATGTTTTCTGCAGCCGAAGATGAAACGTTAGGGGAAAGTCTTACAAATCGACCACGGCTTATGAGCCCTGACGTTTAAAATAAAGAACCGTTTTATTGTTTACAATCGTTAGTGTTCCCCAGGCCGATACGTGTGCACCCAATGTGCAGCCACTCCTGCAGCTACGCTCCTCCACAGCGCGGCCTGGTAAAGCTGTCGCTCGAGGACGTCACCTCCACGCCAGCAGCTTCTGGCCTCCCGCGGTGGCCTCTGTGTGCCACGCCGCGTCGGGCGTCAAGGCCACAACAACTACCGTGTTGCAGTTTGGCTCTCCGCGCGACCAGTCGCCACGACACCGGCTCGCGTTTTGACTACGTACTGTCTCTGTGCCTGCGCCGTTGCAAGCGTCAAGGGCGGATAGGGTGTCGCGCTGTGCTGCCGCGTGTCCGATGTAGTAAACAATGGACAGTGCACCGCGCCAACGGTTTAAGGTTCGTTTAAGCAGGTGCCAGCGAGCTACTCGCGCATGCGCAGAGCACAAATTAAGTTCAAGCAGCGCCTTCGCCCGATTCCGGCTACTTGCCGAGCAGCTGTTTGTTGTTTAAGCAGTAACCGCAAGCTACCAGATTCTACCCGGGTGCGTTCAGGCTGCCAGATTCGCGCATGCGCAGAACTGTCTGAGTTGTAGTGGGAGGGCGGTCCACGTGATCTGTGTTTACGTTTCGTCATAGTTTCATTTGTTTGTCTTTGGCTACAAGTGTCTTGTCATATGAAAACAAAAAGGAATTCTATGACTGCGAACTGTTAGGTGAATTTATTCACAAAATCGCTGAAGGCTAATAAAATAATGATAATATTTCAGTTTTGTCATTTTAATTCCACGTTATTAGCAGAGATCAAGGATTGAGTTGAACGTGTAATTTACACATGACGGGTCATTTTATATATTTTAACTGTTAAAAAATTGTGCGGTGTACATGAGTTCCCTGGACTTAATCTATACTGAAGATGTCCATTCAGTGAACGAAATTGACATGCTATACTGAAAAATGTATATTTTATATAATAACCACCAAGCGGAAATGTGTATTTTTGTTGTAATATTCTTGTTATTTGGACACACGACTCATTATCGAGTGTTCATACAAGATCAAGAATTATTCGATTTGAAGAACATGTAAGTTATTTTTGTCGGTTTGCGAAAAAATTTGGCTTTTTTCAATCAACTACAACAAACTGTTCTTTGCCACAGAGGCGTCAATTTATTTGAAAGAAACAATATTCCAGACTTGCCTAGTTTAAACTGTTCGCTGTGTTTTAGAGAGCTCGCGTTTTATTTTATAATGGATATACTGTTAACAGATTTCATATTCTGCTATAATGAAGAACTTAAGAAGAGGGTATACTTAAAGGAAATTGGTATTTTGAAAACCACAAAGAAAACCTTAATATCAGACACACATACATTAGTCGGGTCAATGGTCATGTTGATATACTCTTACAGGCGAATAGTGGTTCGAGTAAGGTTACGAAATTGATACTCTTGGCTTATCCTCGGATGTGTTTCATGAAACAATGTAGGATCTCTACAGGTATTAGTAAATGTTTACTTGAAGGTTAATACACAGGCGATTTAATCAGTAATTGAGAATAAAATAAATACCTATATTGACAACTTAATAAGAAAAACTTTTTTCTTTTGCGCACCAATATATGAAACAATGTTTCATATATCTGTGGTACATTCTCTAGGCTTCAATTTGTGTTTTTTACGTTTTATATTTATAGACTGACATTCCTTGGCAAATTACTGATACACGCTTGCAACAAATCGTTCACTGTTTTATCACTGTAGGGGCCTATACATTTTCATTACTTTGTGCGTATGATATATCACATAAAAAGTTTTACTACCCTTGCCATGGTTACATTAAGTCACACTAATAAAACCGAAAAATAAACCATTGTTGTTCTGCATAATTACTCGGCATTATATAGGAATGCCAAAATAACGAGGTCGCAGTTCAGTTGTACCTACCAGAATTTGGACGAAAAGCGTTCAAGCAGTGCAAGCTCCAAATACGTCACCGTAGCTGCGCATGTGCAGTAACGCCTAATTGCTCGCGCTTGAAAGTAGCTTTCTGGCAGCTGCTTAAACGAACCTTTAGAGTAACAGTCTATAAACACAGTGTAGTGCGCTTCGCTTCTTTTGCTCCGCACAGAGCCACAGTGCTGCACGCAGCCGGCCCCGCGCCCATCAAACTCCCCGCCAGCCGCGCGCTGTGACGTCATAGCACGCCGCCCAATCAGCGCGCTCGGACCGCAGCCATCGCGCCCGCGCTGACGTCATCGAGCAGCGCGCGAGGCACAAACACGCAGGCCGCAAGTTCGTCACCGGCGCTTTGTCACGGCACCGGAGCTCCGATTTCCAAGGGGGATCTGTGTGGCAGCCGCGCCAAGAAACAAGCAGAGCCACCACGAAGCGTTTTTTGGAACTCTCCGGCGCGCCCGAAAATTCCTGTTACGCGGGATTTTGGTAAGAGCGCGGAAACGCTTTGTTTGTTTGTATAGTCTATGGGACTTAACTACGGGGTCATCTTACAAACTATTTATGAACTAACTTATACTAAAGACGGCACAAACACCCATGCCCGAGGGGGGATTCGAACCCCCGACCGTAGTGGCCGTGCAGACCGTGACTGGAGCGCCTTAGTCCTCTCGGCCACCGCGGCCGGCCGCGGAAACGCGCGCTCTCGCAAGATACAACGCGGGAAACCAGTGGCGCTGTATGACTGAGCCGAACGGTCGTCTGCTGGCTTCCTCTGCTGTAATTATCTGCAGCTACGCTAAACGCGAGCTTCCCGCACGCACGCGAGTATTAAGGCCGTATTACACGACGTATCGTACACAAGACCGCACTAGCGCTCCAAGCGTATAAGTCTGGAACCGCAAGGTTTTCGTCTGTCCTATTACATGGCAGACCTAACGTACAGAAGTGTGAGCTTGTTTACATGATTATTCATTGCGAGGAATAGTTTATCTCTTTGTCAGCCTTTTTTTTTTTTTTTTTTTTTTTTTGCTCATATTAATCTTTTGTTCTCTTGTCTAGGTAGCATAAAATTACGTTACCATTACAGGGAGTTGTGAACCAAACAGTTCGTCGATGTCTTAATTGATACAAACAAATATTTATGTTTACGTTTCTCTTGTGCAGCTATATTGGAATTTCGTTATGATCGGCAGAGAAATGAACTACCATAGTTTGTTTCACATCAAGCTGGATGAAGCAAATGAGTTAATTTACGTTAATCTGAGACAGTTTTAGTCTCATATTGTATCCTAACCTTGGCATAAATTTTAATTCAAATATTCGCCCAATATTCAATATCTGATTATATATAAGATTCTCTTGTGCAGTAAACTTGGAATTTCGTTATTATACTGACTAATGAACCAAACAGTTTTATATCAAGCTGGTACAAATTATCTATACAGATTTATAGACTAAACTGTATTTTATGTTGTGCTGGTACACGCATGTTATTTATCTATATTTATGGTTCTCAGTGTTTAAATGTGGAGGATGTAGTTATTACTGAAGCATTTGCTGTGACCAGGGCCGGATCTAGGACATTTGCCAAGGGGGGCAAGCTTAAATTTGCCGCCCCTTCTTTCACTCCCCCCCGTAAGAATCGACTTTTTGATGCTAATTGGGTTACATATTTCTAAATAAATGTCACAATCTCACAACATGAACCTTTTTTATTCACTGAATTAAGATCAAAGGAAAACAGAACAATTTTAATACATACAAAAATATTACAAGATTACTCATCGTACAAAAATCAATTCAAAATTTCGCTTTTCGGCCTTTTTGGCTGCAAAACAGTTTTTGATACCATCATAGTGTATAGAAGCAGCTCGTTTGTGCTCTATTGATATTATACTCAGATTTGTTAAGCAGTCGTGCTCCTCAAGTGTATTTAATTAGTTTCAGCTTGCTGAAACTTCTTTCTCCAGACGAAGCAGAAACTAGAATGGTAAGATATATTTTAACGCTGTAGTATGGTTGGGATACCCCTCTACCAATTTATTTTTATAAATTAAACTTAATGTTGATGATGCAATGGAATCTTGCAAGGATCTGTCTACTGCCAGCGCATGTTGTCTGAAACTTTCAAGTTCAAGTTCTTCCTCGCTAAGATCTTCTGCCAGTTCCGCTGCTTTGGCCTTCAAGTCCTCCACTTCCATTTCTCGAATTTGCACACCACACAGAAAACTAACTTCTGCACCAATTTTCTCAAGTGTGGTAAACCTGGTACTAAGCTCTGTCAATTATTCCTTATTTTTTCTGTGAATGTTGGATACTTCATCCTCACAAAGCTCATCAGCCATTTTCTTCTTTCTTCGAATCTTTTTTCGGAGAATACCGTTGATACCTCATTATCTTCTGCTAGCACTTTGGCCTCAGAAATAGCTTCAGAGGTATAAGAATCCCGGGAAGTTTTGAGAAAGGCAAGAGTCCTTGAATGTTTCGAACAGCTTTATCAATTGTAAAGTATTAACTTCACAGAAACTGATTAAGATGAGCAATTTATTTTAATATTGCATACCAGAAACAAGTTAAAGCAATGAATTTGAATTTTCTCATATTTTTTTAAAATAGATCTTGTCTATGATTTTGTTTCTGGTGTTGACAAGTTATAAGTTTCAGTTTCTTCCAGGGCCTTCAAAACTTTATTAAAATGCTTGTAAACAACTTCAACCGCATCTAATCTTGCAGATCACCTAGTCTTGCTGAATGTCTGCTGAATTTGCTCCTACTAAATTTAAAGAGTGAGCAGCACATCGTACGAAATAGGCCAATTCATTCTTCTGAAGTATTCTTCACTGGACCCCTTTGTACTTTCCAGCCCTGTTTGCCCCATTGTCATGAGACTGCTCCCTGCAGTACTTAATGTTCAACCCATCTTGTTCCAATTTTTGCAGTATCCCCTATGTGGATCACCAAAATCACCATCTTTTGTTCCTCTAAAAGGTCTTCCTTGCTTAGCTAGAAGAAGGACAGCATCAAAAATACAGTGAGATTCCTCCTGTTTTATCTGGCCTTGCTGCCCAGTGTGCGATACTTATCAGGTGGGTTTGTGGAGGACATCGAAAGAGTCGAAAGAAGGGCAACTTGTTTTGTATTGTCGTGATACAGGGGAGACAGCGTCACAGAAATGATACAGGATTTGGGATGGGAATGATTACAACAAAGGCGTTTATCGCTGCGACGTGGGCTACTTACGAAATTACAATCGCCAACATTCTCCTCCGAATCCGAAAATATATTGTTGCCTCCCAGCCGGTCGCGGTGGCCGAGGGGCTGAGGCGCTCCAGTCACGGTCTGCACGGCCACTACGGTCGGGGGTTCGAGTCCCCCCTCGGGCATGGATATTTGTGCCGTCCTTAGTATAGGGTAGTTGATAAGTAGTTTGTAATTTTAGGGACAGATGACCCCGTAGTTAAGTCCCATAAACTATACAAACATTTGAACATTTTTGTTGCCTCCCAATTACATAAGTAGAAAAGATCATATGAATAAGTACGTGAAATCAGAGTTCGTACAGAGAGATTCAGATGTTCTTTCTTGTCGCGCGCTATTCAAGAATGGAATGGGATAAAATAGCATAAAAGTGGTCCGATGAACCTTCTTTCAGGCAGTTAAATGAGTATCCTGTGTAGATGTCTATCAATTCCACCGCTACCAATAGAGGAATCTAGATCCTTAATGCTTTTGACTTTAAATAAGAAGTGTACGCAACTGAAATATTTTTTTTTCTTCTATACGGTCTGGAACGTTATTCAAATTCACCTATTCTACAAATATTACCTTGATATGATATATGAATATTCATTTATCTGAAAAAGGAAATCTATGCAAATTAATAAACATTGTGCATTTACTTACGCAATAACGCGAACATCTCCCTCATTCTGGCTAATATGTAGTAGAATTTTAAAGTTTGATTAGCTGAAGTACCTGTGACAGGGCAACACTGAAGTCAGGAACCAGGAATTTTAGTTTTATCACATGATTTCGGTATTTCTTGCAGTTATTTTACTTTTAATAATTCTGTGTCAGCTAATTTTATTAAATTATACCAGAAAGATAGATTCATTAAAAAAAAGGAGTCGGTCAAAATTTGCCGCCCTCGAAATTCTGCCGCCCGGGGCAACTGCCCCCTTTGTCCCCCCCTAGATCCGGCCCTGGCTGTGACAGTGGCCGCCTCAACGAAAACTGTTCAGTAATTCGTATCCGAAGGCTCGTAGAAAACACGTGTCGTCTGCACGCAGCTGAAGGAAGTAACAGAAGCCCACTGGAAACAGCTTCTGCGCGTGCGCGGAACCCCCTACTATACTGCGCATGCGCGCATCCACGGCAGAATAGAACCGTTCCTTATTTCCCCACGGCCGTTCTGCCGCTAGGTGGCAACCGTCTAGCCGTGAATCGCGAACGTTAGGTGTGTCGTGTAATATGCCGCGCCGTGCGATCGCTGTGTCATCGACGAGACGCGCGGTATTCCTCGTGCCGCTCGCAGACGTGTGTTACCAGCGGACACGCGTCCGTCGTTCGTCGAACGCGCTCAAGCGACCTGACAATGACCTCGACCGCTGGGGCAGTGTCTCCAGATTTTTTTTTTTCCATTTTGGGGGAAAAAAATTATGGGGAACTTTTGGGGAAACAAAAAAGTGAGGAAATTTTTGGGGAAACAAATTCTGTACTGGGCAAATTTGGGGTTAAATTTTTGTTTTCGGTAGTGGCAGTGTTGTGCGGTCATATTGGCAACGAAATGTTCCATTTACGAGAGTAATTAATTTACTGAGCAAAAAAAGGGTAGATACAAGAACATGTCAACCACAGATCAGGGAAAGCATTAATTATTTACTTCATGGTCAACACAAAAGCCCGCGGCGGTGGCCGATGGGACTGAGGCGCTTCAGTCACGGTCTGCACGTTCACTACAGTCGGGGGTTCGAATCAGAGTCCTGCATGGCGCTGGTTTCAGCTCGCCCAGCCCGTTAGTCACGGCCAGGCCCGTCTGGCCTGCCGGGCTGGCGGGCTGAGGGGCTGAGCTCGGCCCGGCGGGCTGGCAGGCTGGCGGGTTGCCGCTGTCGTTACCGGCCGGCGCCTCGCCCCTGCTGGCCGCCCACCGACACGGAGTGATAAGCAGCGTGACACATGTACTGGGAGTGACAAACAACGCTATATCTGCACCTGTCCTCTTAAATCCACTGCCCCGTGTGTGGTGGAGGGTATTTCGCGTAGCATATCAGTTCCTCTCTCCGCGCGCGCGTGCTCGCGTGTGTGTGTGTGTGTGTGTGTGTGTGTGTGTGTGTGTGTGTGTCTGTGTCTGTGTCTGTGTCTGTGTGTTTTTTTGGGGGGGGCGGGGGGTGGGGAGTGGTAGCGTATAGGCCTACGTAATAGCAACCAATGTATTCTTTGACTCTTGGAGAAACAAATGCTCTCCAAACATCGACAGTTGGTTGTTGGAAAACAATGGACTGGTACACTTGTGCTTCAAATGTACAGTTCTTTTTTTTATTATTTATTTTTGGCAAACTAGCTACTGGTAACAATTCAAAGATACCATCAACAAATTCCATTGATTTTTTTTTTTTTTTTTTTTTTTTTTTTTTTTTTTTTTTTTTTTTTTTTTTTTTTTTTTTTGCCGTTTAAATGAGTTGAGTTGCTCACTCTTTCTTTTCAAGTGAAACCTGCCTGTACTTTTTCTCTCAGTTTGAACAGATTTTCATTCTTTCAGGTTCAACTCTTTTCGTTTCTCTGCATTCATTCACTTGAGTGAAACGTGTGTGTAATCGTTTCATTAGGGGGCGTCCATTAATTAGGTGAGGTGATTTTGGCGTTTTTTCGAGACCCCTCTCGCTCTGGTGAGATGTGATATTTTGCTCCCCCCCCCCCCCCCCCCCCCCCCAATCTCACGTGAGATTTTTCAAAATGCGTATTTTAGTGTAAATACTTAACCTGTAGGCCTACTTGATTACGTTAGATCCATTTATGGAAATTTTGTACAATTGGCCTTCAAAACAAGAGGAATTTCGCTGTCTGCATAAAATTTCATTTGGTGCATGGCGGAGAGTAGTTTACTTACAAACTTCGATTAGAATAAATAAATGCCCATCAGCGCCGGGTACTTAAGCTAGTACTTAAATAAAAGGAAGTACATTCATTCAAATTCAATCCATGGGGAAGCATGTGTGGTCTCAAGCGTCACTACTGGAACAAAAATGTTTGTATCACTTTTCAATAAAATCATCTTCCCGCGCGTGTAAAGAAAGGTCATGTGTCATTAGAGAAACACTCCAGGGGCTACTGTGTCACTATTTGATGTTTGCATAACCGAGGCAAATATTATTGTGTTGGATTTTGCCATATTTGAGTAGTGAAACATGTTTTACTTAACTTAAGCCAGTTGTTTTGCAGTTTTACACTGTTTCTTGCAGAAAAAGAATTACGTAAGATTTGCCGAGACCCCTTTCAACGCCCCCCCCTCTCTCTCCACAGAATGAGATTTGGTGAGATTGAGGTCGACCCCCCACCCGCCCTAAACACCTCACGTAATTTATGGACTCCCCCTTAATGCTATGCACAGGTTAATGCAATGATCATATCTGTTTCTGAGTTGTTATTATAGGATTAAGTCGAACCCCCATGTGAAAGTTTCATAACATAGTCTAAATGACCAAGACATTTATTTATAAATAAAGCAGCCTACTAATCAAGATCGAAAATTCATGTCTTCGATGGGTAGGCCTACTTTCATTACTTGAACTGAATCAGTAGCACACAACTAGGGTATAGGAACCAGTGAAGGGTGTAGCATACCTCCCTGCAATTATGTGAAAACACCTCACAGACTACTCCAAAGCTATATAAGCCTTGTAAATATTCATTTAATTATTACTGAAGAGTCTAATTCGTGTTTTCATCATCTACGACTCTGGATTATGTTACTCCAGATGCAACTAACGTACACAAGCTGATGCATCGTTGGAGATACAAACTGAGAGTTGAAGTTCCCTCAGAGGTACATAGAGAAAAAAGAAACCTCGTCCAAATTTAGCTAGTTTGCATTCCGTATTACTCGAAAGGTGTGACGATAATCCATCGATTGAAACTGAATTTGAATGTACCCCTGCCACACTTATCAGCTATTTAACAGAAATTACGTTCCAGCTACGTATATGAAAATCATACCGATGCCCACAGATCTGATCAACCACGGTGGCACAGTGATAAGACACTGGACTCACGGCGGTTCAGATCCACCTCCAGCCATTCGATTTGGGTTTCCCGTGATTTCCGTAAATTACTCCAGTCAAATACCGGGATGGTTCCCTTGAAACGGCGCGGCCAATTTCCTTCCCCATCCTTAACCAAAAAGGTACCATACCAATGACCTTAGCACTTTGGTCCCTTCAAATGAGAAACCACCCAACCAACCTATAAACCTGTTTAAATTGACATTCTTAGTAAGGTACCAGATACAGTATTTCCCGATGTATATGCTTATTTCACTATGCCCTAAGCATACACGCTACTTAAAATAACTTATTCTAAGCACGACACAGACACCCATGCTGTAGGGAGGACTCGAACCTCCGCCAGGAGCAGCTGCACAGTCCATGACATGGCGCCCTAAACGCACGGCTGTTCCCGGGCGGCTGTTTCGGTGTACACCATCATCAGTGGCTTCAATGGTTTTCTTAGTACATATACTTTCCTGCAATGTTTATTTTCCTAAATTTCGGTTTTTCATACTCACTGTTCTTCCGTAGTTGCACTCTTTTTGAAATATTCGCGTGCTTCAAACCATAATTCAGTGTTAAACAAGAGTAATTTATGGTTGGTCTAGGCAGTGGCACGCTTCCACTGTTATATAGACCACCATATAAAGAACTAGAAATGATGCTATTGAGAAATAGGCTCTTTATTTTCTAACGCGATATCAGCATTGACTCCACAGAAAAAAAAGTATTTAAGTAGCTATGTACCAAAATGTTTTAATATTAAATCATGTTAATCAGCAAAAATATTTGTAGTTGTGCTTTGTAGAAAACCAGATATTTATTTCTTTTGGATAAATTCATTACATTAATTGTGTACACTTTTCCTCTATAATAAATTTTTAATCCTTCCCCACTCCTCTCCCTTGAGAGTTCAATTCAGCACTGCTGTGAGCGTAATTATACATGTATTGTGTTTAATTTGTAGTTATCAGAGCAAGTCCCAATTTTTCCGTGACATTTCGGCAGATTCGTTGGCATCTGCAAATGACTCCTGATTACTGCAGGGACCATCTGACCATGGCAACTAATCTTCCGAAATATGATGAGAAATTACTACGACACCCAGGGAGATTCGCGAGAGTATTAAAAGTTAAAATCACTCCAAGGAAACATCACATAGCGTAACATCGATATTTCTCGACAAGATCCTGGCTGCAGGGCTACAGGGAGTGTCGCAAAACGAAAGCAGACTTCTATGATCTATCACTGGCACAGAAGTGGGGCACGTGGCACCGTCCGGCAGCCTCGCGCCACCCCACCCCACACAGTTACGGCAGACGCTGCCCCATTAGACTGCGCTCGCTCCGTCTGAGACTGGCAGCCAGGTGCACGCCACGCGCCGCGGCTCTTGTCACGTCATCGAGGGGCTCCCTGCGTGCACCGCAGTTTCAGTGTAGCTCGCCATCCGTCTGTGCAAAATGGAGTTTGCGGAAACCTCGTGTGCTGGTCGTCAGTTGCAATTGTCACCTTCATCTGTGTCAGTGTCGCCAGTGCCATTGTGTCCTCTGACCAAGGAAACAGTGAAGGAGATGTTACTTACAAAAGAATTTGTTCTTCAGTCCACAGAACATGAAGTGTCAGCAGTTTGGCAATATTTTTCGGCAGTGCATTGTGCACAATCAAACGAATATGTTGGGTTTGTCCAGTACAAGTCTTGTGAATTTGTTTACAACTACAAGAAGGGGTCATCAACCTCTACATTATTCAGGCACAAATATGTTAAAAGTGAGAAAGTCTCGAGACAGGGAAACACCACAATAGCATCTTCAAGGACAAAATCTACTGTCATTAGTAATTGTGTACGTCTCTGTGATCAGGACCTCCGTTTCTATAACATCGTTAAAGGCGTAGGGTTCAGAAACTTTTGTCAGCACCTCTTAGACGTAGGTGCACAGTATGCAAAGTTTGTCCGCGTAAACGTTAACGACGTCCTTCCTCATCCGACAACCGTTTCACGTAATGTTTCTGAGGCAGCTGAAAAAAATCAAGGGAGAGGTGCAACAGGAAATGAAAATTAATTTAGAAGCCAACGCATGTTCCTTTCAAGTGGATCAGTGGGCTGATAGGTATACGAAAACTGAATACGTCACCATCGTTGGTCATTACATGACCCCAGAAATGCAGATGAAATCGCACTTTTATGTACGTCGGAATTTCCTGTTGAAGTTGCTAAATCTGGTCTCAACAGAACAGAACAGAAAGTCTGTCCGAATTAGAAAGTTATGACATTTCTGCCACAGATCTGGAAGGTGCAACATTTGTAACGGACCAAGCGGCCAATATAAGGTCAGCGCTTTCGCCGTTTAAGCGGCTCCCCTGTACAGCACACTGCATCGCAACCGTGATACGTTAAGTGTTAGATGAAGAGAAAAAGGGATAAAAAAAAACTTTTGAGAACGTCAGTTATGTATCCACATAATCGTACATTACGTAATTGAAAGTATGTTATTCGGGAAAAAAAGTTAATATGTCACAAACGAAGAGGTGCCGTAGCACAGGTTGGGTGCTGCAGCGGCGAGTGGCCCGAGCAGAGGGTCCCATAAACTATACAAACATTTGAACATTTTTTGTCAACACAAAAGATTATTCCCCACATTCTATTGCGTTTTCAAGGAGCATTCAATGTTCGTTAAACATTAGCACACTACACTGCCACTGCCGTAAGTAAGATTTCACTTGTGTTTGGTGGCAGCTGTATCTCAACCGCTGCAAGATGTCACGCCTAACTTTGCTAGCTGAGACTGACATACAATGCATTCCCTAATACAAAGTTTTACTAAGTGCTTGTGGAGTAAACAGAGAAGTATGCTTAGATGATAGTAAGCAGTGATTACTGCGAACATTTGACAACTGGTTGTCATTTCTAGTACAACAATGCAGAACCTTCATTGTTGGCCATTCAGAAAGAAGTAGTTTACTGCGAACAGCATCTGAGAGTTAGTAAGGAAGTAGGCTTCATAAAATTATCATGCGAAGATATCGACCTGCAAGAGAAGCTACTGTTCAACTGTTTGTAAATCTATCGGGCCAAACTGCGTGGTCATCAGTCCGTAGCTTACAAACTATTTAAACTAAGATAAACTAACCTAAGGACAAACACACACACCCATGCCCCAGGGAGGACTCGAACCTCCGACGGCGAACAACCGCGCGCTCCGCAGCGAGGCGCCTTGGACCGCTCGGCTACTCCACCGCGGCCATGGGAAGCCGAACTACAATTTTCTGGTAAGTTAATAAATTTCTACGTGCTTCATCTGATGCATACTAGACTGAAAATCGTGTCTGAAGTAAAGGAACGAAGCTGGAATAAATTACTTTATTTTTAATTTTAGAATTAGTACAGTTACAGCGAAATTAGGCCGTACAAAATTATTTAATACCTACTTATTGAGATCCTTGAGAAACGTGATTAAATATGTAAGAATGGTTTCATTCCTGGTTTGCTCTGTGGGCTTTTGTACCATTAATATAAAAAGCATATGCAATAATATTAACATTATTGCCGTACGGGCTTAATCCGTCTCATAATGACTAAGGGTACGGCCATAGTGGGCCGCTCCACGCTTCCTGCTTCTCGCCGGCAGGGAGGCGGTTGGAAAACCCAGTGTGTGATCCCACTGGGGTGGCCACAGTGCACCCGCCTCAGCTCGCTCACGTCGCTTTCACAGGCGCGTGCAAGACAGAATTTATGTTTCTTGTTCCGCTCTCAGCTCGCGGGTGCCGAGGTTTCAACGCTGTGTGCTGCGCGTCGCATTTAATGGGAGCTAATAAAGACGCGTTTATCTCAAAAGTGTTGAAGGAAAGGCCGTTAATTCACCGTAGTTGAATTTCATTGAACTTTTGTAGACTCGCACAACCGGTTTTGCAATTGCATATTGTTGTTCATATTGGTGCAAAAATACCAGTACTTTAATATAGCAAACAACTACACATTCAAGATAATTTACGTGTAGATAGGTTATTTAGCTCATAATATGAAATGGTTACTTCTTTGCTAAAGGTTTCACGTGAAATTGGCTTTTTTGTGAGCCACTAACACGAGGCTACTTCATTCTTAATTACTTTGCTGCCATTCCATGTCAATTTACCTTACCAAAAATGTTTTTGTTCGTGAACAGTATAAAATGTTGGCATGTGATTAGGAACCTTGACAGTGAAATAATTGTAACTGCTGTCCTACTATAATCTCATAGAACATACACTGTGACAGACCGTACACTGTCAGTAACAGGGTAATTTCAAGTAAAAACAGTCTTGGTTGCAAAGTGGTTTTATTAATTACCAATGACGCGTTCTGCCCTCACAGCAGACCATTACCTTACCTGCATGACAAATTTTACACAAGAATTACTACAACATTTAAAGCAGTGAAACAGGGGCTGTCGTAGCAATTTGCGTAACGTTTGTCATGCAGATATTGTGATGATACCCTGCTGTGTGGGCGAAACGCGTCATTGGTAATTAATAAAAGCACTTTGCAACTAAGACTGTTTTTACTTGAAATTAAAATTTGACTGGTCGCTGTATCAGCCACATCATAGACTATAGGAAGCCGTATATAGTTACTTTGTATGTATATTAAGGTTATAGGACAGCAGTAGCAACTTTTCCCTGTCGTGATCTAACAGTTACTACCCCATGCCAGCAACTAGTAGGTCCAGTTTTGGCATTTTATGCAATTTGCGATCAGAACATTTTTTTTTTCGTCATCATCCGTGGATGGTGCCAAGTTATAACAGCAGTTACGTTATAGCACCACAGATGTAGTTGCAACAAACTAAACTAGAAAGAAGATGCACTTCAGCTGCACATACGAACTTATTATTCCAACTTAACAGTGCCGTTGAAAACATATTTAATGTCCCCCCGCTCTTGTTTTTTGTGGAGAAAGTCTAATTAAATATTGATTCAGAGGAAAAATGCTGCAGCGCCTTGGATAACATTTAGACGCTTGCTACTGGATCCTGTCAAAAATTCTTCTGGTAATTTTAGTCTTCCCATTTCTATTGCATGTCGGAAGTGGCATTCAACACAAACACTAGCATTCTCTTTTCCTTAGAACCCTACAGTCACCATTATGAACTTGCAATTTTCCGTCAGTGACAGCTACCAATCAAATATTTGTAACTTTAAGACATAGAACTATATTTACTGTCTTTTTTTTTAATCCGAACTTGTATGCCACCAATATTTTAAAACGAGTTAGAGAACTGGCATCTGTCCCAGATAAACTTTGCAATTTTTAAAGTCATTTTCTGTTGGCTCGGGCATGTGCCTTATTACGATGGTTGACTGAGTGAGCTGCAGGCTAGAGGCTCAGTAGTTGTGCACATGGCGCGCCGAAGGAGAGCGCGCGGCGCTAGCGCTCTCAAATGTCAACACCCAGTTCGCTATACTGGAGTAATGTATCGCTTTCTATTCAGGTTTAAAAACAATTTCACAATGTTGGCTACATTTCGTACGCAGTAATGTATAACCTAAAGTTAACCAAACGAAAAGTAGTCAGCGACTATATTTTTCACTGCAAAAGCTTCAAATGTTATGCGATAGGTTAACTGGAAATTAAGTATCGTAATAACTATAGCGAATACCGGAAAAACAGACACTCCGTTATGAAGCTGTTATGTTAGCCTGCAAGATGTGCAAAACTCAGTGAGGCACGACAATTAGTTTCTTCAGAATCGAGTGAGAAGTATCCTACGTCAAGGAAAACGCACAAAACCGGGAGAGGTGGTTTTTATTTTTTTACAGCAGAAGGAGAATTTTTATCAAAAAACTAACCACGGAGTGCGATCTAGCTTTGTTTCATACACATGCAGTATTTTTTTCAGCAAGAAAATCGAAAAGTAATTTTGGTCATGTATCGGCATCAGCCGGCGCGCGGTTGGCTGCGCACTGTGGCCGCCACCAGCTGCCATCGCGCCGTTGCAGCGCGCGCGGTCCGACCGCTGCGAGTTAAGCGGCCGAGCAGCTAGCGGGGAGCCGTTCACTATGACCGTACCCTAACCCCTGACTTTGAGCGCATATTCTGGTTACAATGCCTGACGAACATCGATGTGTTCGTACCTTGTCCGAATTGTGTCCTGTTATTTGGTGTATGAATATTACATTTTCGTTGAAAACCGGGCTACACACACGGTAATATATGGGAGAAAGCGGGCTTTTTCGAGCATTTTTGGGGGGAGGGTAAATTTTGAGGAGTCATAGAAACTAGACCGCAATTAGCAGAAAAATTTCCTTTGTATACTTTAAAGATAAAATCAGTCGCTACTTAAAGGCGGATTTTCGTTCGTTGTTTTGTCAATCGTTTCATCGATAAAATGTCAAACGTAAGATGCTGCGGCTGAGCTTACCGTTATAGCTATCAAAGATTTGTTCTTCACATAAATAATCTAGATCCAATTTAGTAAAGGAGTAGCCAAGTGACTGGTTAGTGTATATTGCCACACCACCTCTTAAATGCAATTTTCTACAGTAAATATTTGCTGTGTTATAGTTATCAAGTTTAACTAGTGTAAGTTCACTCTCAGTAGCCCAATGTTCACTAAAACAAAAAAACAAAAAATATCAAAATTATTATCTAATTACAAGCTTTCTAGGGTTTTACTTGCGGACTGAGAAGTTAGTACTGCTTCCTCCCACAAGTCCCCTAAAACCTCCGCATCCTTGCGGATGCTGTTGCGTAGCAGTGTGCGTTTGTACCGCCCTACAGTACGCACGAGGTCCGTAGTTGCTTTCCGAGGCTTTACGGAAAGCATAGAGTTCTGACTAACCTGTTGCCTTCTATAGTTGTGTCCCCAGCACAGAAGACAGCACACAGGTCGTTGGTTCTTCTACAGCATACAAGTGAGGCTAAAATAAGTTCTGTATGATGGAAGCATAAGAAACGACTCGCGAGATTTTTAATTGTCAGGGATGCCATTTATTAACTAAATAATAAAAAAATGAGCAACTGTTGTTAATATGATACGGTCTATGCTGCCCATAGTTCATGTTGAGACCTCGATTGTTATCACTATTACAAAAATCTTTACTCATGACCGGCGCGGTCCGGCGCGTATAGTGGTCAGCTCGAGCCTGAAACTGCGGCGTGTTGCGAGACTAGAGGGCACCTGACGCTCTATTTCGCGCCAAAACAGGACCGTCGCGCGCCTTCTGCAAAATCGCTCTTCTCTTGTTACAATAAGAGAAGGCAACTTAAACTTTTTAAACTGTCCAAATCTAGCCTGTCCTTGAGAGATATTTATAATAAATTATCAGCTCTGAATAATTAATATTTAGTTTATAATAAACAAAAGTAATTTCAAAAGAAATCACGTGACGTGAAATGCAGCAGCCAATGCGAGGAGAGCACCAGTAACATAGGCGGGCTTTCCCACGAGAACCAGCACCTACTGCGCCATATGCTACTGTTCCTCACCCCACATTTCAACATATGCTGCACATCTGTCTTTCTTCCGCATTTAAGACACGTACAATGTTAGCAAAGAAACGGCCAGCGGCCATAAATATGAAGTGGCCACAGGCCAGGAATATCACATAATCCAAAAGTATTTAAAAATAATTCTTTGTCTTTTATACCTTGAATGTTCAGGTAGCAAATTTTAGGTTCAGAACTGCTGTTTCCTTTAGAATGAAGATGTTGATGAGGGGCTGTAGGATGTTTTACATTACTTATCTTACAGACTTCTTCATCTTGTTGCCTTCCACTAAAAAATCTTTTAGACGGAGATGGGGCACTATCTTCCTCCTACCTGCAACACTTGACACTACTTCTTCTGCTGGTGCTGCTTCTTCATTTGGTGGAGTTTTACTTGCTGTTGCTGCCTTGTTTCCCACTGCTGCTACTGATGATGCCACTGGTGAATCTTCTCTTAGTGGTACTGTTACAACTGCCTTATTTCTCACTACTGCTACTGATGGTGCCACTGGTGACTGTGACATTTCATGTGATGGTGCTGATATACTTGCTTCATTATTAGATGTAGCCATAGATGTTTCTTCTTCATATGCTGTTGGTCCTGTCTTCTTTTCTTTTGTAGCTGGCAATGAACATATTGCAGGCAGTGCAATTTTTGCGTGAGTGTTCATTCCTGCAGCTCTTATCACCTGGAGAATTTCTTTGGCCAACACTTCCTTTCCACGTTTCTGCACTGCCTGCATCAAGGATTTCGTATTGGTTCATTAGTGGAATGCGGAAATCGTTTGACTGTACTCCACCTATGACGTGTGTTAACTCTTCAGGCGACCACCCAGTCTGGAGTAGGGGCTATGCGATCTACCTTCAGGAGAAGAAGATACAGCAAATTAAAACAACTCAGCGTATTTCCTATGCAGAGGCCAAGAAAACCTTCAAGGCCATGCAGCCTCCTGCTTTTACCACCCCCTTCGCTTCTTTACTGCAAAAACCAGTTGTCAGAGCTGATGCCTACACACAAACGGACGTTGTCAGTATAGGCACCAACACATGCACTTGCCAGTGCACCTGTACGGCCTTCCGTAGCCCCACCGACAACAGCTGACAAAGGTACAGATATTGCCTCAGCAGAGCCTCAGGTACTTCGTACTGAGGAACCCGCTGCCGCCGCCGCCACCACCACCACTACCACAGTTGCAACCGCGTCATCTGTATCCACCACCAAGCTTCCAAAACCAAAGAAAGTTACCAGCAAAACGCAGTCACAGGCGAAAGCAGCAATGGACCTTTCAGACTACGTCGAAGTTATCCTACCTGATGCTTCGTCTGATCCAGCTCCAGATCTCATGGAGCTGGAAATCCCTCAGGGGCAACCATCTCGTCCCAATTCTGGACCTCCACCACGTTCAGTGTCTCCGTTTCTGAAGAAAGAGAGGGTAATCCAACCTCCGTCATAAATGGCCCCAGTACTACAGTGGAACTTGCAGGGTCTCAGGACGCATGTGGAGGAACTCCATTTATTGACTCAGGGTAGACCGATTTGTATATGCCTCCAAGAGACAAACTTTAAATCCACTGACAACCTTGAGCAACGTGGCTATGTACTCCACAAGAAGGACGATCTTTGTGGAGAGAGAGAGAGCAAGAGGCGGAGCGGCAATTTTTAATAATACGGCCTATCACTCTGAGCCCCTCTCTCTCACTACACATTTACAAGCCGTTGTAGTATCCGTATATGTATGCCACCGTTTGACAGTGTGCTCCCTCTATCTGCCATCTCATGACACGTTTGATGTAGCGGCCCCCGAAGACTTCCTGACGCAGCTCCCCCACACGTTCATCCTCTGTGGTGATTTTAACGCACGCTACATGCTTTGGTGCTCTGCCAGTACCTGTCCCACAGGTCGACCAACCGAGAGGCTTCTCTTGTCATCGAGCACACATTTATTAAACACTGGACAGCCCACAAATTTTTGTACTGCAACGGGGTCGTTCTCAGCCCTAGATCTCTCGCTTTGCTCTCCAGCCCTCGCCCACTCTACACAATGGGAAAGTGGTCGATGACCTGCATGGCAGTGACCATTTCCCCATCTGGCTTCACCTGCCAGACAGAGTACAGCCCGAATGCAGACCACCTCAATGGGTGATCAGTAAGCCGACTGGACACTGTTCAGTCATCTCGCTGAGCTCGAAACTAGCGGCAGTGTCCAGGAATGGATGGACTGTATCACTCAAACGATACACATTGCTGCTGATGCATCTATGCCGCTGTCGTTACGACGACCAAAACGGCAGCCTGTCACTTGGTAGACTGCTGACTGTCGCTCGGCAATTAGGGCCAGGTGTGCAGCTCTGCGTAGGTTTAAGAGCCGGCCAACCGCAGACAACCTCGCAGCCTTTCGGATGGCGTCGCCAAATTATACGAGAGAGCCGATAGAGATCTTGGCAACGGTTCCTGAGTACCGTCACCCGCTCCACTAAGAGTTCCACTACATGGGAGACCATACGGAGGATTTCTGGGAAAGGAGGGAGGTATCCAGTGGCTGCTATCATGGGGAATGGCGTTCTCCAAACCAGCCCGCGAGAAATTGCCCAGACGATGGCTATCTATTTTGCCAATGTCAGATACGGTATTCCAGCGCCACACAGTGGTTGCTTAGAGGGGCAATTTGGACTTCAGGTACACTGGTCCACAGGATTATAACTGCCCTTTCACAATGTGGGAGCTGAATTCTGCTTTGTCTGTGGTGCGTGACGCATCCCCTGGCAATGATAGGATCCACTACAGTATGCTACGGCACCTAACACAGCGAAATAGAGAAATCCTCCTGAATCTTTTTAATGCCATTTGGTCGTCAGGTCACTTTCCTGACTCGTGGAGAGAAGCAATTTTAATCCCCCTTTTAAAACCCGAGAAAGATCGCACATGCCCAAGCAGTTATCATAGTGTTGCCCTCACTAGTTGCATTGGAGAGACCTCAGAGCGGATGGTCAACCGCCGCCTTGTCTGGATGTTGGAATCCAGGCAGCTCCTTAGTCGCTTCCAGTGTGTGTTCAGGAGATAGCTTTCCACCTTCGATAACCTAGCCTCTCTGAAGGCGGTTATACAACAGGCTTTACTGCGCCGTCACCACTTTCTGGGTGTATTTTTTGATATCTATAAGGCCTACGATACCACTTGGAGGCATCTTATACCCCAGCAACTTCACGAATGGGGATTTCGTGGTTGTCTTCCCATTTTTATTCGGTCTTTCCTTTCTCCTCGTTATTTTAGATATCGAGTTGGTGGCGTGCTCTCTGGCCGCTTTGATCAGAAAAACAGTGTCCCTCAGGGTAGTGTTTTAAGTGTGACGTTGTTTCTTATAACAATTAACAGCATTACTTCTGAAACTTCCTGGCAGATTAAAATTGTGTGCCGGAACCGGGACTCGAACCTGGGACCTTTGCACTACCGACTGTGCTATCCCGACACGACTCACGATGCCGCCTCACAACTTTACTTCCTCCAGTACCTCGTTTCCTACTTTCCAAACTTCACAGAAGCTCTCCTGCGAACCATGCAAGACTAGCACTCCTGGAAGAAAGGATATGGCGGACACATGGCTTAGCCACAGCCTAACGGATGTTTTCAGAATGAAACTTTCACTCTGCAGCGGAGTGTGCGCTGATATGAAACTTCCCGGCAGATTAAAATTGTGTACCGGAACCGGGACTCGAACCTGGGACCATTACTTCTCTTGTGAAAAGTCCTGTCCAGTGTTCACTACTTGTTGATGACTTCTCTGTCTTCTGTTCTTCCTTCAGCCTTGTAACGACAACTCGTCAGTTGTAACTAACTCTACGGCGGATGAACGAATGGGCACAGAAGATCGGTTTTAAATTTTCAGCCGAGAAGTCTGTGTGTGCTCTTTTCAACCGTTCACGTTCTAGTTTTAACTTACCCGAACTGCGGACGAGGGACACTGTTCTGAATTTTAAGGACACTGTGCGTTTTCTGGGTCTCACATTTGACTCTAAACTTACCTGGTTGCCGCATCTTAAAGACTTGAAGAGACGGTGCCTCAAAGCACTAAGTATTTTAAAGTGTCTTAGTCACACTTCAAGGGGAGATGACAGGACTCGTCTGCTCCAGTTGTATATAGCCTTTGTATGATCCCGACTTGATTACGGCTGCACGGTGTATGGGTCTGCAAGACCTTCCTACCGAAAAATGTTGAACGTGGTGCACCATGAAGGGATTCGGTTGGCTACCGGGACATATCGAACCAGCCCTATACCAAGCCTTTGCGCCGAGGCTGGTGAGCCACCGCTTTCCATACGGCGACAGCTCCTCGTGGTGCGACAGGCGTATGCCACAAAAAAAGTTCAAATGTTTGTATAGCTAATCCGAAGGACGGCACAAATATCCATGCCCGAGGGGGGATTCGAACCCCCGACCGTAGTGACCGTGCAGACCGTGACTGAAGCGCCTCAGTCTCCTCGGCCACCGCGGCCGGCGCGTATGCCACATTGTCCACTCCATATACTCCTGCTTACAATACTGTTGCTCGGCCACCTATGGAAATGATGTTTCGTAATCGGCTTCCAGCAACGAGTCCTTTTGGGATTCGTGCTAATGACTGTTTTTTAGATATGGGTGTGTCAGATTTTAGTGTTTTACGTCGAGGCTGGAGTAGATATCCCCCTTGGTTATTACAGAGGCCCAGAATCCTTTTAGATTTAACAAGTTTTAAAAAAGATTGCACCCCAGAAATAACGTTTCAGTCAGAATTTTTTAACATTTTATATAGGCATCGTGATTGTACAATGGTGTACACTGACGGATCAAAACAAGGGGACCATGTCGGGTGTTCTGTAGTGTTTCCTGGTCACATCATAGGGATCTATCTCGAAACTCAATATGCTAAAAAAAATATGTAGGTTACATTACACTGAAGTGCGGAAAAAAAAATCTGCTGCAGTGTACTATTTTTTTTTTCTTTTTTACTTACAGTTTAACTGAAAGGCAAATCTGAGCAAATCAGTACTTTTTTTAACACAGGTAGATGTGCGGACAGCATATTGAAGAGTTTTAAGTGGCATTCTTGAAGATATCGTTTTCAATCCATAGATAAAGTGACTGCCAGTTACATTTAATTGCAATCAAAAGTAAAATGTTGTTTCGTTTAACGAAGGCCATAGAAATGTTTACAAATGAAGCCAAAACTGTATTCCTTAAAATTTTTACCGTTTCAATGAGAAAAATATATACCGTACTCGTCATAATTAAGCTAACCGCAATACATTATGCAGAAACTAAGAATTATGTCCAAAGTCTTAAACCATGGTGTCCAGGTTGTATTTACTACAAAAACTGTGCTCAAATCATTTACTTGATTAGTGGTTACAATAAGTCATCTACAATTTTTATTGAACAATTAAATTTTTATTTGACACAGTGCAATGTGTGTTTTGTTTATATGTTTATTTTCACGCCAGATCGGATTCCTCTTCGCCTTATTTATTTTTTATTTGCTTGTTTGTTGGTGTGTGTGGTTTCTGTTGTTTACTTTGCATTAAAGGTGCTTTACGTGTCATAGGCATAACTCGTCAACGCTGTAGCCGGGCTGCCTTACAATTATCAGAGCTAGATGGCAATGTATCGTTTACAACCCAACAATCATTAGATCGTAGCTCAGTTACTGGAACGATGCTATGGTCGGTAAGTTGCCGGAAATATGTAATGTATTCTCATTGTCTCACTGACTAGCATTTTGCAATGACTCGGACATCATTTTGTACAAGTAAGCTTCTATCCATGAGAACGGTCCCTGTAAGTGTAAAAATCACATGCAACACATTGTTCACGAGATATAACGTCATAAACAATGAGATGCGCGAATAACTGCTGCATTATGCGACAATGCTGCTCACTTTCTCCTAAACCCCTTGACCGCTTTCAACCAAATATGGTACACACATTCCTTACGTGAAATAACAATTGTTGTAGGTGTAACAACCACATACGACACCTCGTTCAGGAGATATAACGTCATAAACAATAGGAGTTGCAAGAAACTGCCACATAATGTGACAGGACTTTATAAATACACTATATGAGAATGACAGTACTTAGCGACTTGCAACAAACTTTGAACATAATTTCAAACCTTCATTAAACTTTTTCCCGCTGACAACCACATCGGAATTATGAAAGGAAATAAATTTCTCGCTTACTACTTTTCTGCTGTTCATGGAGCAAAACTACGGCATTCAGTATGACGTTGCAGTTTATAATTTCTATACGACAAATTGTAGTCGCAGAAAATTTCGTAGGTAGTATACACACATACAGATGAATGTACTTTAGAAATTGTATCACAGTACGACACGTAGTTCATGAGATAAAACGACAGTAACAGCAGTGGCGGCTCGTACAAAATTTCACCAGTGTGCTACAATATTACAAAAATAAACAGGAAACAAAATATACTAAAATAAAAAAATCAACCTTTGTATGACTGCCTTGAATTAAATATCAATTAATACTGTATTGACAGTAAGACCTTCAGGGGAATCTATAACAGCGCTGCCAACTGCGTGTATTCACTGCAGGTAGTAAATATAACGTTTAAAAAAAATTAATTTTATTTACAGAAATTGAAAATTTAGACTCAGAGGTATTTGAATACGAGCCTCACACAGGTAGGTTTGAGAGACAACGCGCAAGACGCCTGAGCCAGCGCGCTATTTGACTCTGTATGCCGCAATATTCGTCATATACTATTCTTCCGCAGCCGTTACATGCAGCGCGAAGAGAAGGATTGATCTGGTGCTACAGTCGGTCTCAGCACACATGAGCCGTCAGGCCTGACGTCACGTCTGCGCATGCGCACTAGCGAACAGACGACTGCGCCGCCTCTCTGGGCACGTACCAGCGCGGCTGAATCCCACTTGGGCACACGGAGCTGGTTTCCAGGTATCGCGGCGAGAGCATTCCAAAATGCGTTTTCATCCTTATTACTAGCATTCTAATACGCATTGGAAAGGAATTGGCATAATTTTATTGTGATATCTGTCTCGTATTCCAAGAGAAAGGATGTAATTTTATAGCGATTACTCGTTTGCATTCGAAGAGAAATGGCATAATTTTAGAAATATATTTACAATGTGCTGCAGCACATTAGCACATTATCACCAGCCGCCACTGAGTAACAGTAACTTTCATGGAAAACCGCCCCTTCACGCATCAGGTTTTAATCTGTTACATCTGTTCGCAACGGATTTAACCGACATACAGCACTTATACAAATGTCACGATTTACAAAGGATTATGTTAAAATATTTGGAAATTGCGGCTTATGGATTTTTGTTTTGTTTTGCTTGGCATTGTTATCAGCGTCAGTTCCGCGAAGTTACCTTTCACACTTAAAATGCCGAAATGGAACTCTTCAAGTTTTCAGTAGAGCTGCAAAAGAAATTTCCTTGCTTTAGTGCCGCTGACAATGATTGTGTTGTGGCCGTGTCTCATGGTGGTGCTGTGGATCTCAAACATCATATGCATTCCGACAAACACAAGAAGAATCTTCGAGCATCAGACTCCTCTCTAAAAGTGACATGACTTTTTATGTCATATTGTATTGTATTTGTTAATGCTACATTTCTTAATAAGTAAATTTTCCAACTACGGCATTATGAGTAAATATTACAAACTCAAATTAAGTTGAAACTCGGCGCTGCGGCTAACGGGAGCCACAGAAATTGAAAATTCCTGCGTCCGCTCCCATCACCCAGCGCGCCAAGTGAAATCCAACACTCATAGAAAGAATCATTTTCGTCCGGGTTTTATCCCAGTTTTTCGCATCTGTCCCGCTTTTTACGAGTAAAATCGGGAATATCCAGCTTTCATATGTGGAAAATCTGGTCACCATAGCGATGGGTAAAAACTTTTCACATCAGGCACCACATTTTATTACATTTCGTATTTACTGCTAAGATACTCCTGTATTCCAGTCAGCTTAAGGAAATTCCTGAAAGATGACAGTGCTGTTGACTGCTTTCAACCAACTCTGAACTGTGAAGCGCACACGTGTGTAGGAGAAAGCAGTAGACTTCTACACAGCTACTGGGAAGGAAGAGACTGAAACACTGTTCATCCGACGAATACCTATTACTTCCGACAGATCTGCGTTTAAACTTCAAGAGACTACAATTTGAATACTCTCTCATAAATATGACATGTTATTAAAAAAAGGAGATGGACAAAGATGTGAGACGTACTACCTCAAGGATTTTGCCGGCCGAGGTGGCCGAGGGGACTAAGGCGCTCCAGTCACGGTCTGCACGGCCACTACGGTCGGAGGTTCGAATCCCCCCTCGGGCATGGATATTTGTGCCGTCATAGTTCGTAAGTAGTTCATAAGTAGTTTGTAAGTTTAGGGACTGATGACCCCGTAGTTAAGTCCCATAAGCTTAACAAATATTTGATTTTTGAACACTTAACCTTCGAACCATGGGGACGTCCGTCGTAAATGTAAGGATCACGTGCAACACATAGTTCATGAGTTATGACGTCATAAACAATGAGATGCACAAAAACTGCAGTTTCACACGACAATACTGCACACCAGACAGTATTTATTACAAGTTTCCTATCAGTCACTAGACCACATACCTCGTACAATTAACAATAACTCGAGCACAAACAGCCATCGTATACATCTCGAGGAAACCATGTTGCTGTACCTTATAAAGTGGGGCGAACCGATGTTAAACTAGATGTTGTAATTGATGATCTCCCATCTCCAGCTTCGTGTACGTGACTTTCTTCTCTTGGATTTGGGCATCCCCCATGATTTCGCTGGAATTTTTTTTAACAAACTGGACATATGCGAGTACTTAGTATCCACCCATGACTTTCGCTTGGAAGGAGGCTGTATAGGGAACAAAAACGTGATCGGATAGCTGGAATCGATTGACGTCGAAATGCCGAGTAAAAAATATAATACATTTATTTTTCGAATCACGAGTTCTGGCGTCAATAAAATTAGCGGCAATGACCTTATCGATTTTATAACATGCATTTGCAGGATACTTTTACCTCTTCGTTTGGCATTACCAGACTGTTTTGAGGCTACAATATACACTGCGTCAATCTCATCTGTGAGGTCTCGGCTTCCAAATTCCTTAGAGAGCAGTTGTTGTGCTGTGTTTTGCAATTTGTTTACTGGGTTAGTAAGAACATCAAAAGTTCATTGGTGTGTCCGTAAATCTAGCGAACTCTGGGATGTTTGCGGTCTTAAGGGTTAGTAGAGTGGTACATTGTGTTTGCACGGTAATGTGTGCAAATATTATGATCGATGTATGCGTATCTGTCGCGTTTTCCTGCATTGTGATGACCGTGATTATGATCATTGCGTTGCACGCACGCAGTTGTACTGTGGACACATCATATTCGATGTTTGTTTATATGACGCTTCTCTCGCACTATGTACTGTTGTTTGTAGGACGTAAGGTGCATTACTTTCGTCTTTAAGTTGCTGGTTTAAACGGTTTTGTTTGTGTAATACTATTCCCGAGCGAGGATAAGAGTGCAGACGGCGAAAATTTGACCATCATTTTATCAATGAAATGCCTAAATATAGCCACCTTTTCATCAGTAAAAATGATCAAATATCGCAATTTTTAGTTATTTAACTTTATTGTGCTATGGTAATATGTCGTGTGTCTCGACAACAATAATCCTGAAATTCAGGGAGCAAGCTGGTTACTAAGTTAGAAGTAACACAAACTGTGGTTCTCTTACATTCACAGACACCAGACTGGACATTCCAAGGAATCTCGTTCTTCAAGGAAACATTTATCTGAGTCCTGTCAGGAACTGAACCCAGACACAGCACCAATTTATCAGTGAGTCCAGTCAAAATATAGTCATATTATAAATGTAAGAGAGAGACTTGAGAGATACAGTGGATACTAAATAGAAACACAGTTACGTGTAACTATCATATTTATTAATTTCCAAATTTATAAAATTTGTAACAAGAAATATTCAAGAATAATTCTACCAAGCCGCGGTGCAGTAGCCGAGCGGTCTAAAGCGTCTCGCTGCGGAGCTCGCGGTTCTCGCCGTGGAAGTTCGAGTCCTCCCTGGGGCATGGGTGTGTGTGTTGTCCTTAGGTTAGTTTACCTAGATTTAAGTAGTTTGTAAGCTACGTACTGATGACCACGCAGTTTGGTCCGATAGATTTACAAACATTTGAACGTTTTTGAATTCTACCAAACGGATACAAGAGATGTTCTCATGCAAAGCTTCGATTACAAGTCGCTTTTATCTTATTCAAAACTGATATTTACAGATTTTAAATACAGTTATTGAATCTTTCAAACATTTCTTTAGTACACACAAAAGCCGCGGCGAAGTGGCAGAGCGCATTGAGGCGCTATGCTCCGATGCGCGAGGCCGTTCCCCGTCGGGAGTTCGAATTCTCCCTCGGGCACAGTTGTTTGTGTTGTCTTTAGTATAAGTTAGTTCATAAGTGGTTTGTAAGTTTAGGGGCTGATGACCCCGCAGTTAAGTCCCATAACCTTAACAAACAATTGAACAACATCTACATAAATACTCCGAAAATCCACCGTAAGGTGCATGGCGAAGGGTACACTGTACCACTACTAGGCATTTCCTTTCCTATTCCACTCCCAAATAGAATGAGGAAAAACAGAATGCCGTTATGCCTCCGTACGAGCCCTAATTTCTCTTATCTTGTCTTTGTGATCACTACGCGAAATGTAAGTAGGTGGCAGCAAGATCGTACTATACTCAGATTCAAATTTCGGCCCTCTAAATTTCCTCAACAGAAATTAACGAAAAGAACATCGTCTTTCCTCCAGCGATCCCTAATTGAGTTGCCGGAGCATTTCCGTGACACTCGCGCATTGGTTAATCTTACCAGTAGGGCTATTCTGTACGAGCGCTAAAAACGCGGCATTGACAACGCCGCGTTAACATCGGGTGACTGGAGCAAAGGCACTACAATGAGACAAACTATACGAGCGTTTTCGACGTCGGTGTTTCCGCGTTAGCCCGGCGTTGAACGCTAGCAACGCTGCCGGAGGCGTAAAAACGCGGCGTCAGTGACGTTGGTACCCTACTGTACGAGGCGTTAATAACGCCACAGAGTAAAATCTGTGGTAAAGCGCAGAGACTGAGCTTGTGTCAGTGAAATTGGTATTTGTCGCCGGTCAATATGTGTGATACGGAGAAATTTATATATGAAATTGAGAAGCAGTCTGCCATTTATGAAGTCGGATCAAAGGACTACAGCGAAAAACAATTGAAGGTGAAGTGCTGGAATGAACCGGCTTGAAGTTAGCTTCGGATTCGTTTCCCGAAAACCATGCGGGCGGTATAACACCCAGTCGCAAGCGAGGCAAGGGAGAGTAGTGCCAACCTCCACATTAAAAAACGACTACGCTCTCAACAAATAAGTGATGCGCTTTATTTTAGTGAAATACAGCTTACAGAACATTCAGAATCCTATTACCTGAACTACGTTGACGAATCAAAAACCTAGTGTAAAATATGAAGTCAAAACAAACAATAAACCATACACCAGTATTAAGTAAATGGATACAGGAACAGTACATACATTGCGAACTTTCGAAGCAGCAAAAATACTTCCTCTTGTATATTTGATAAAACATACAAAATATTCGAAGCTCATAATCCTATTAAAAATCGGCAAACTTTCGGTCGGCACTATTCTCCCATTGGGTATTACAACTGAAGCAAACAAAACTAAAGACGTGTTTACTGTCGTCATTTCACAGTCTGTAGAAGTGCAGCAACGCATCTAAATATTGCCCGACATATCAGGATGTACAGTACATAGAAAATCAGAAAAAGTTCTGTTTGTCACGGACCTACCGTCCATAGTAAGCTCAAACCTGAGTAACAAAAAATTGTTAGACGTCGACTCATGACACACTACTGACGCATTCCAGAAACATACAGGTCCTAAGTGACAAAGTATGGAAACGGATTACCTAACAGATTACAAGATAAGATTTTTACAAATTCGTCAAATTTTCCGGCGTAGCACGGATTTGCCCTTCCGTCCTACATTGAAGGGCGTGTAACTAAAGAATTACTAGCCGTCGCCATATGACACTCTGTATACGTATAGCACGCACGTCCATGTACTATGTGACAAAATCTGAAGACAGAATAACGAGCCGATTATGAGATATGATTTTTAGAATATCGTTAAAATTTCCGGCGCCGCTCCGAAGCGCCTTTCGTTCCTACATTCAAGGGAGTGTAACTAAACAATTACTAGCCGTCGCCATATGACACTCTGTATACGTATAGCACACACATCCAAGTACTACGTGACAAAATCTGAAGGCAGATTAACGAGCCGATTATTAGATAAGCCTGCGAAGCCATGCACCCAAATTGGCATGTGATGAGTACTGCTGATAGGGATAAAGCAGGTATGTAACAACTATACGAATACAAAATCTCAATTTTGTGGACACCAACAGAATGTTGATAGTAGCACATATCAATACAAACATTATGTAAACAGTAATTTTTTTCCAAATAACATGCTTTCATTACAACTTTGTTGGTCTGTGTTGCTGAAAATCTTACTAGTACTTATGGCAGGGGACTGTATTTCACAACGTCAAGACGTACTGTATCGCATCTCATGGTAGTTTATTTTTATTATTATTATTATTATTATTTTTAAATCAAGATCACAATACCTACCTTACGAAATATATGTTCAGAAGATAAACAGTGCAATTAACATAAAACCTAATAATACAAAGCGAAGTAACATGAACGACTGACTTATCTAATGATGTACTTACACACAGTTTTATTTAAGGTAAAGAACTAATGAAGAGGTGGAAGTCTCTAAGGGACAATTTCGTAAGGGAATTCCGTTTATTAAAAAATAAAACCGAGACCGGTGTGCCTGCAACGAAGAAGAAAATACGTGTACTTTGACCAACTGTCTTTCTTAATTCCACTGGACAACGAAACTGTTTTAGGAAATGAAACAGGAGACCTCCCAGAGGCCTATGTGACAGCACCTTCAAAACATGATAGACCTCAAACATTGTTATCTACCGAAAAGCGAGAACTGCAGCAGGACAGGACAACAAAGCGTCCAGGTGTAGGCAGGGCGCTAGCCTCGGCATCCAATAATATAACAGACATTATGATGGAAAATTTGAGGCTACAAAAAGCTGGCCGCAGCGGTCTGCGGCGTGCCAGTCACAGTCTGCACGGCCGCTGCGGTCGGGGGTTCGAATCCCCCCTCGGGCATGGGTATTTGTGCCGTCTTTAGAATAAGCTAGTTCATAAGTAGTTTGTAAGTTTAGGGACTGATGACCCCATAGTTATGTCCCATAAGCTCTACAAACAATTGAATTTTGAAACAGGCTTCAAAAAGACAACTTAACAGTGACACACTTGGCAAAAAAGCTTTCTTTCTATCTTTCCTGCCTACAATAGATCAATTACCACGAGAAGTAGCCTTTGATGTAAGACTGAAAATAATGGAAATATTCCGAAATGCTGTGGGGCACCCTGGGCATTCCTGCACTTCGACCCAATTTGAACGCCGCCCATACTCAGAAACGTCCACCTCAGAATCATCGTATGCGGAATATTCAGTTGACCCTAATCATATGACACCACCACCACACACCCAAGACGACTGGAATTCTGGAAATGGAGTGATTGTGGACACTGAACCTTCTAGTGAGCAGTTCAATATCTCTGACTACATATTAATGAAATAATTTCCCATGTCATCTTTTTGTGTCTTAACGACAAAGTACTTCAATCTTAGGTGTAAGTTTTTGGAATTCCGAAATTCACCAAATTAATTGTGGTAGTTTAAGACATCAATTATGACTAAGACTAGTTATGAGTAGTATTAATTTTTCAATAAATTGTAGTGAAGTAATGTGTAAGTTGAAACTTTCTCTCCAATTCCTACACCTCTCTTCATTACCGTCTAATTCTTACGTTTGTTTTCAAGCTACTAAGCAATTCAACCAAAGACGGAATCGACTCTCGATAACAATGAGAAAGTGTTCCTTTGTTCACTGCGTTGTTGAAACATTACATCAAGCATTTGTTATATGCCGCATAGCGATTTTTATCTCAAACGATGTTTCACCGTGTAGTTATTGCGTAGGACCTCCGTTCGAGCTAATCTATTTTGAGACATAAAAGGACCCGAATTGGGTATGCATAATAACAGACGACAATAGTAGGCGTACCATTTTCCATTTATTACAAGAATCAAACCAAAACCATGAGCAATTAAATATTAACAATAGACAAAATGTTCTTCTCTTTTGTAAAAAATCTTAAGCATACTTCGCCTGCCAAGGTACTGCTCCTGGGCCGTTGAAATAATTGCAGAAAATCTCTCTCACCTGCAACCCATTCGTTCGCCCTCCCACTGGCAAAGTTTCTTGTGCATCTTCCATATCGCATGCCAAGCTATCTTCGAAAATGAATCCATCACGTTTTTGACATAGTTATGAAGAATGCAACAACTTTGAACAATTTTCGTTGCGAATTCCTTGTCTACTAGGATACAAGAATGTAGAACACGCCACTTGTTGCTTAAAATTCCAAAGGTGCATTCCACAGTGCGTCTTGCACGACTATGCCTGTAATTATAGACCCTTTTATCTTTGGTTAAGCCTTTTTGTGCGTATGCTCACATTACATGTTGTGATAACCCAAACGCCTCATCTCCTAGAAGTACCAGAGGTACTGTCCGACCTGACAATGGAAGGGGCTTATCTTCTGAAAGAGACAGTTGCTCCGCTTGGAATCTCTTGTAGGAATTGGACTTCTTGTAAATACTTGAATCACCCTTGCGACCATACACACCGACGTCAATAGCTGTGAAGTTGTACTTAGCATCACTTACAGCCAATAACACAAGGGAAAAATATTGTTTATAGTTGAAACACTCAGAACCAGAATGAGGCGGGCATTTCAGACAAATATGTTTACCATCTACCGCCCAACGCAGTTAGGAAAATTAGTTAACTCTTCATACTCATGCGCCTTCTCAAGCCACATTTCCTCACTTGGAGTTGGCATCTCTTGGGGATGCAAAAATCAAATGTCTTTAAATCTATCGGACCAAACTGCGTGGTCATCAGTCCGTAGCTTACAAACTACTTAAACCTAGGTAAACTAACCTACGGACAAACACACACACACATACACACACACACACACACACACACACACACACACACACACACACACACACACACCCATGCCCCAGAGAGGACTCGAACCTCCACGTTGAGCAACCGCGCGCTTCGCAGCGAGGTGCTTTAGACCGCTCGGCTACTCAAATGTTCAAATGTTTTTTAAGCTTCTGGGACTTAACTATGGGGTCATCAGTCCCTAAACTTACAAACTACTTACGAACTAGGACGGCACAAATATCCATGCCCGAGGGGGGATTCGAACCCCCGACCGTAGTGGCCGTGCTGACCGTGACTGGCACCTCAGTCACCTCGGCCACCGCGGCCGGCACTCGGCTACTCCACCGCGGCTTGGGGATGCAGAACATCCCAGATAACCTCTCATGTTTCTCGTATAATTAGCGGAATAGTTTTTCTTGACACATTTAAGTCAAACTCCAAATCGCCGAAGTTCATTCCCGAGGCCAGATATCTGAAACACACGACAAGTGCAACGAACATATAAAGTACAGTAACTGAATTACTTTTGCAACTATTAACAACTACATGATGAAGAAGTGGTAATCACTACTAAATAATTTCGTAAAGGATTTCCACTTATTGAAAGAAGGTGGTAATCGGAGTGACTACAAAGAAAATATGCGTAAATTCACTTACCTCAATGTAACGACCAATCTCTCTGCAGGTTCTATATATTTTTTCATCACTGTGTCGTTCTTCCTTATATGTTCACATATGGCATTAAGCAGTTCGTGAAAAGAAGCAACCGACATTCTATAATAATGAAAGAATTTCTCTTCGTACATTCGGTGTTGCTGAAACATTAAATGAAACTGTCCTATTGATAGTCTACTTGCAAGCACCGTGGTGTGTACCCCATCGTCTCGCTTTTCTCTTTTTATCACACTCTTCATACATTTGGCGCAGCCAGACTGGCGCAGCCCCATTGGATAGTGTCCATTTTGAAACTGTAATGTAAAACCAACGCCAACGACCCAAAAACGCGGTGTATAGTATACGCCCAATGCTAACGTCGCGTTAAAATCCGGCGTTTCTAGCGGCCTGTATAGTATGCAAATTTAACGCCTAGTTTTCAGCGTTAACACCGCCGCGATTTCAGCGCTCGTATAGAATAGCCCTAACAAACCTAGCTGCTCCCAAACACTTGAGCAATACTCAAGACGTGGTCGTACAAGAGTTTTATATTTGGTCTCCTTTACAGATGAAGTACATCGTCCCAAAATTCTCCCAATAAACCGAAGGCGGCTGTCCGTCTCACTCACAACTGACCTTACATGTTCGTTCCTTTTCATATCGCACTGCAATGTTACGCCTAGATATTTGAACGACGCGACTGCATCAAGAAGCTCACTACCAATGCTGTATTGGAACATTACCGGATTGCTTCTCCTACTCATGCGCATCACCTTATATTTTCCTACATTGAGAGCTAATGGCATTCTTCGCACCAACTAGAAATTTTGTATAAAATAGAAAATAATAGGTAGAAAATAATAGGTAGAAAATAATAGGTAGAAAATAATTGCGGTCCTATCACACTCCCCTGGGGCACGCCTGACGATAAACTCGTCTCTGATGAACATTCCCCGTCGACAACAACGTACTGCGTTCTATTACTTAGGAAGTCCTCAAATCAAATGTTCAAGTTTTTAAATCTATCGGACCAAACTGCGTGGTCATCAGTCTGTACCTTACAAACTACTTAAACCTAGGTAAACTAACCTAAGGACAACACACACACCCATGCCCCAGGGAGGACTCGAACCTCCACGGCGAGCAACCGTGCGCTCCGCAGCGAGACGCTTTAGACCGCTCGGCTACTCCACCGCGGCTTAGGAAGTCTTCCATCCAGTCACAAATCTGTTAATCTATACCATAAGCTCGTATCTTCGTTAGCAGTCTGCAGTGTGGCACCGCGTCAAACGCCTTTTTGAAGTCGAGAAAAACACAATCCGCCTGTTGCTTTTCACCCATGGCTCGACAAATGTTTGTAAATCTATTGGACCAAACTGCGTGATCATTAGTCCGTAGCTTACAAACTACTTAAACCTTGGTAAACTAACCTAAGAACAAACACACACACCCATGCCAAAGGGAGGACTGGAACCTCCACGGCGAGCAACCGCGCGCTCCGCAGCGAGACGCTTTAGACCGCTCGGCTACTCCACCGCGGTCCCAAGGCTCGAAAGATGTCATGTGCTACACATACACACAAAACCATTATAACATTTTAAGGTGAAGTGGGCTGCAATTCATAATAATTAACTAAGCCAGTGGCGGACTAAGGCTGTTGGAGGCCTTTTTTTTTTTTTTAAATGAGTTATTTGAAGGCCTCAGAAGATCGGAGGCCCGGGGTGGTCCGCCCCCCCCCCCCCCTTTAGTCCGCCACTGCACTAAGCATTTCATACTTTGATGAGATGGACTTTAAATCGTAATAATGCGTTATGAAACACTGAAAGATCAGCCATGAAAACGACAGGGAAATTATCGTGTGTTCTACATTGACATTTGCACCATGTAAACCATTGTTAACTATTCTTCGTTTGTGTGGCCATGATGTCCGTAGATGACGGGTAGTGTTATCTGTCTATGTAACTACAAATAAAATGCGATTTTTCGCACTAGACGCGTTTCATTTTACTGACAAAATTTCTTCAGTGGTCTGTAATCATAGAAATCTACAGTTTGTTTTGTTTTTTTGGATCGAAAACAGTTCGATAGCAAAACATGTGAAGTGCGTAGCAAAGGGCTTCTCTCACAGTAGCAGTTATTGGGAATTTCTGTTGTGTTCACGTATGAAATGCTGAAAAATTACTATTTAAATATCTCTGTGCATGCTGTAATTAACAAAAATCTTATCCTTGCAATCTCTGCAGGAGCCATTCATATCTCTACGGGAGCCATACATACGGGGTTGTAGTATATTTCAGGAGTCATCATTTAAAACCGGTTCTTGAACCTTTGTAAGTAGGCTCCTCGACGTAGTTTACATCTATTTTCAAAAGTCTGTACAATTTCTTTCCATCTCTGTGACACTCTCTCACCAAGGACGTAGCCAAAGGGGGGGTCTTGGGGGTCCGGACCCTCCCCCCCCCCCTACCACCTGAACGATAAAATACAACTCAAACATATTCTAAGGACAACACACATACACACAGACATGTCCCTCTGAAGGGACTAAATTAAATAAGACACGGCTTAGCTACCGTGTAGTGAAACTGAATGATATTATTATCAGTCATACGACTAAAAAGGGATACGCACTATCGGCAGTCAACAAAGCCATTCGCACTATCGACAGTCAACAAAGCCATCTATAGATTTTAATCGATAACAGCATCGGCTATTGCCCAGTCCTCCTTTAGCCGTTGTCCATTGTTGACCTTACTCCATTATTGTTATGTTAAGCACAGTTCTTACTTGCAGTGGAATGTAATGTAACTGCTCTCGTTTATTTTCTTTTGTGCTGTTAAGATAGCTTCTAATTATGGACAAGTTCATAAGAAGAAAAAAAGAGAAAAACCGACTTTCATTCGTTCACTAGCGTTATGGTAAGTTAAAATATGTACTATTATAATAGCTTATTTATCTATTTACAGCAGTTTAATGTTTGCATTGGTGTCGTTATTTGGAGTGGCAATATTTCAGTATATCATAATGCACCTCACTCAGTATGTGCAATACTTTTTAAAGTTAGGTTTGAGAGTGATATTTTATCTAGAGGAGGGATACGTTGCAATGCCAACAAGAGTAAAAGAACCAATAATCTTGCAAATAAAATAAATGGGCATTAACCGACTATAGACGTACGCTCCCTGAATCAACATGTAAGGTATTTATGCTGATGCAAAAATTAATGCAAATTTTGCGAAACACCAAGCTACAGTCGTGTCTGACAGGCAGCGAGCTTGGTGACATGCAACCGTGTCGTCGCCAGTGTTCAAATACAAAGAAAGAGTTATCATTCTGATAACCTGACTTCGTTTGGAATAACAACTGAAGATTTTTCTGGCGTATATTGAAACAATAACACAACAGCTTACTGATGGCGCACTGTCATTACGTCACCAATCTACCTACCGTCATCTAAAGTAGTAGGCCAACAATATACATACTAAAGAAACCACCATAAATGCTGAAATGAAAGGCGGTGTATCTGATTGCAGAAAAGAGACAACATTTCTGTTAGATGGGGGTTATAATTTAACTAAACCTTTTGTATCGGTACAATTTTCGCGCTCATCTTGTGAATGCGTTCCTTCATGATAATGGCGTCGTAAGAATCACGCCATTGAGGCAGACTATACATTGTTCATTTATTTATTAACAAAATAACATTAGTCTTCACGTAAATTGTATATAAAATTCTTGATTTCTGCTGTTTTCGTGTGCAACTGTTACGTCAAATGAACGCAAAACTGGTTTCTTTGACTGAGAGATATTATTATTAACATAATCGCAGAAGGCTAAAATAATATTATCTGCAGTAGTTTTCCTCAATTTCTATATAAAATACTGCAGTATTTGTAAGAAGGTCTTACAGGCGCAAACTATGTACAAAAATAAAAAAAAATTATTAAATTTGCTTTTGGAATAGATGAGAAACAGGAGCCTTTGTAAAATACTCTTTAACAAGTCGGACCCCCCGTCAGACCCCCCCCCCCCCCCCTTTTGACAATATCCAGGCTACGTCGCTGCTCTCACAGATGAAAGATACCCGAAGACATTTGTGCTAACTTCTATACGTAAATTACATTTCCCCAGTATTCTACAGATGTTTAGTCAATATCATTTAATAATGTCTCAAAAGGGATTGCTTTAAATTCGTGTTATTTTATAAAATAAAATAGCCATTAAGTCGGCAGTTAATTCTTTTAGTAGCCACATTTAATCGCCAGAAAGCGAGAATATCTGCTATTCTAAGAAAAAGATAGCAAAGAATGCGAGAAACACCACACCTGGCAAACCTGACTTACGTTGTACTGTTGTCCATAGACTTCCCAATGTATAATATACTTGATCTTTGACATTGACAGAGCGAAATTCTATGAAGTTAGAAAATAATTTCTCTGGAAGACTTTCATTTTGGCGCCATTTCTGCCATGAGGCTGTCGTGGTCGATCACGTCTTACTAACAATGGGTGTGTAATAAGACTTATATTCCCAGGAGAAAGGTAATAGCTGTCTATTTCTATACAATGTTTATTACTATGATAGATTATTACCATTTAACGAAATAACTCGTAAGCATTTTCTGTTCGTGCGTGATCAATGGAAACTTCTTTCGTTAAGCAGTTGTTTATTGGAACAGTATTGTTCAAAAAATGTTCAAATGTTTGTTAAGCTTATGGGACTTAACTACGGGGTCATCAGTCCCTAAACTTACAAACTACTTATCAACTAGCTTAACCTAAGGACGGCACAAATATCCATGCCCGAGGGGGTATTCGAACCCCCGACCGTAGGGGCCGTGCAGACCGTGACTGGAGCGCCTCAGTCCCCTCGGCCACCGCGGCCGGCGAACAGCATTGTGATAGGCTAATGCAGACTTATACGCAATCAGTGGGAAGCAACTGCTCAAAATATTCTTACTAATTATCCTCTAAGAATTACCAATAGCCTACATAGATTGCATATTGTTCCAGGCACAGAATGAAATTAGTAAGAAGCTATAAAGTATTTATCATTGAGAGCTGTAATCTGCAATGCATCTAGCATATATAAATCAAGTAGGCTCTACCGGTAAGTAACTTAAGTAATTTTAAGCGAAATATGGAGCTACTAAAAGTGAAATCAGTAGTGTGTTTGATTTGTTAAAATTTTCATCGCAGTATAATTACAATTTTTGTGTAATTTACCGAACTTTTGGTATATTTGTACTCATCATGGGTGTCAATAATCTGAACGGTTTTATGTGCTGTTTCTTCCGCGTCATAATTATTGTAATTTCATAGCATTATAGAAGATATCGGTACAGTACGGTACTGTGAAAACTGCTAAGTAGCGAGTGGGCCCCTTCTAGTATGTAAAAGCTCTCTTTTTTTTATATACACCGAGGTACCGCAAGTTCTAAATCTACTTGACATTGCTGGAGCCGTTAGAAAGTCCCCAACTTTTCGAAAAAAAGGTGCAAGTAGTACGGTAACGTTCATAATATAATTTCGCTTCTACTTAGGTTGATATGCATAGGTGTAGCCAGGTTTTCTGGGCCTGGAAGTTTCTGGAACTATCATGGCTGCCATTGAAATCTCGGAATACGTGTAGGGATACCATCAGTTGGACTTGTCTTTATATAATTTGATCAACACCAAGAATCATATGCACAAATTAGTGTGCCATTTTGAAAATTTCGATGTGAAAGTAATAAATTGATACGGAACTAGAAGCCATATTATTATTTTTTGCATGTTATGATTAGAAACAGCAACAATTGCATGGAAGGGAAAGGAAAAAAAAAAAAGTGTAGGTACTGGCGATAAGATAACTTCACTAATGAGACACGTTCATCATTATGAAACGTATTCATGGGCTATGGAACGACTATTAATCTAATCTGTATGACCTAGGTACGGTAGCCTACTAATTCTCTTCCCCCTATTTTTTCCTATGTTCTTTCAGAAATTTACAACTATGTCAGTTCTTTCATTTCCTACACGTGTTTTCTGTGTTGGAAAAAACGAGGTTATATGGGTTATGCTTTCATTACACATTTGTTGTTATAAAATCAACAATTAGAAAAAGAGGTAATTACCAGTACAGTATTGTAAGTTTTACACTGTTACAGTTTGAAGAATTTACTGGTTGTCTTGTACTAATTGTGAAAGGAAAACCTTTCCAAATGTAGGCCTACTACAAAAAATACTTTATTAATGTATTTGGTCATTAACTGGATTTTGGCTTCTTTGGTGACAAATGAATGTTGCAGACACAGATAAAATGACTTCATACTTATAATTATATTACTTTGTCTGTATTGTGGTCTTCGCACTGCAGACTTGCTTGACCCAGCTCCCAACCTTACTCTATCATGTGCAAACTTCTTCATCTCTAAGAAAGAATGGCAACCCACATGCACTTGAATCTGCTTCCTGTATTCGTTTCTTGGTCTCCCATTCCAATTTTTACCCCGTACACTTCCCTCCAATACTAAATCGACGATTTCTTGATGTCTCAAAATGAGTCCTACCAATCAATCCCTTCTGTTAGTGATAGGAAGACTAATGCTAGAAATGTTTTTTGTCCCAAATTCTGTTCAGTCCTAATTAGTTACTGGTAGATGAACCACCAACTAATTTTCAGCATTCATTTGTAGCACCACATTTCAAAAGCTTCAATCCTCTTCTTGTCTGAAATATTTATTGTTCCTGTTTCACTCCCGTACAAGGCTATACTCCACACAAATGCCCCCAGAGAAGACTTCCTAACAATCAAATTGATATTCAGTGTTAACAAATTTCTCCACTTCAGAAACGTGTTTCTTCCCATTGCCATTCAGCATTTTATAACAACTCTACTGTGACCATTGCAAGTTAATTTACTGCCCGAGTAACAAAACTCACCTACTACTGTACCTTCATTGCCTTGTTTCTTAATCCAATTAGCTTCTACAATGCTTGATTTAATTCAACTATGTGCCAGTACACTTATTTTGCTATTGTTGGTGTTCATCTTAAAACCTCCTTTCAAGGCAATGTACAATATATTTAATTGCTCCTCTGGTTCCTAATCTGTCTTTGACAGAACGCCATTGTCATTGGCAAACTGCAAAGTTTATGTTGCTTTTCCATGAACTTTAATTACCATTCCAAATTTTCCTTCCTTTCCTTCACAGCTACGGTACCTCAATGTACAGATTGAGTAATACTGTGGAAAGCCTACAACCCTGTCTTACTCCCTTCACAACCAATGCTTCCTTTTCATACCGTTCAACTTTGATAGATGATACAGAAATGTTGCCTTAGGATTAATTTTGTTGTACATTAACTGTGTGCAGAAATTGTTTTATATCTTGTTCAGGGCCGGATCTAGGACATTTGCCAAGGACGGCAAGCTTAAATTTGCCGCCCCTTCTCCCCCCCCCCCCGTAAGAATCGACTTTTTGACGCTAATTGGGTTACATATTTCGAAATAAATGTCACAATCTTACAACATGAACTTATTTTATTGACTGAATTAAAATCAAAGGAAAACAGAACAATTTTAATACATACAAAAATATTACAAGATTACTCATCGTACAAAAATCAATTCAAAATTTCGCTTTTCGAGCTTTTTTTGCTGCAAAACTGTTTTTGATATCATCATAGTTTAGAGAAGCAGCTCGTTTGTGCTCTATGGATATTATACTCAGATTTGTTAGGCAGTCGTGCTCCTCAAGTGTATTTAATTAGTTTCAGCTTGCTGAAACTTCTTTCTCCAGACGAAACAGGAACTAGAATGGTAAGATATATTTTAACGCTGTAGTAAGGTTGGGATACCCCTCTACCAATTTATTTTTATAAATTAAACTTATGTTGATGATGCAGTGGAATCTTGCAAGGCTTTGCCTACTGCCAGCGCATGTTGTCTGAAACGTTCAAGTTCTTCCTCGCTAAGATCTTCTGCCATTTCCGCTGCTTTGGCCTTCAAGTCCTCCACTTCCATTTCTCGAATTTGCACACCACACAGAAAAACTAACTTTTGCACCAATTTTCTCAAATGCGGTGAACCTGGTACTAAGCTCTCTCTGTCAATTATTCCTTATTTTTTCTGTGAATGTTGGATACTTCATCTTCGCAAAGCTCATCGGCCATTTTCTTCTTTCTTTGAATCATTTATTCCGAGAATACCGTTGATACCTCATTATCTTCTGCTAGCACTTTGGCCCCAGAAATAGCTTCAGAGGTAAAAGAATCCCGGGAAGTTTTGAGAAAGCTCAAAAGTCCTTGAATTGTTTCGAACAGCTTTATCAGTTGTTAAGTTTTAACTTCGCAGAAACTGATTAACATGAGCAATTTATTTTAATATTGCATACCAGAAACAAGTTAAAGTAATGAATTTGAGTTTTCTTATATATTTTTTTAAATAGATCTTGTCTCTTATTTTGTTTCTGGTGTCGACAATTTATAAGTTTCAGTTTCTTCCAGGGCCTTCAAAACTTTATGAAAATGCTTGTAAACAACTTCAACCGCATCTACTCTTGCAGATCACCTAGTCTTGCTGAATGTCTGCTGAATTTGCTCCTACTAAATTTAAAGTTTGAACAGCACATGGTATGAAATAGGCCAGTTCATTCTCCTGAAGTATTCTTGACTGGAGCCCTTTGTACTTTCCAGCCCTGTTTGCCCCATTGTCATGATACTGCCCCCTGCAGTACTTAATGTTCAACCCATCTTGTTCCAATTTTTGCAATATCTCTTGACTAAGGCCTTCTCCTGTTTTGTCTGTAACTGTAAAAAAGTCAGTAAAACTTTCCACAACCTCTGAATCATTCGACTTGACATGTCGAATTACTTGTGTCATCTGCGCATTGTGGCTGATATCTGGAGTGCAGTCAAACATCAGTGAAAAGTATTTAGCAGCTAAAATATCTTTAATTATATCATGTTTTATTTTGTCAGCAATCAAGTCACGGAACTCATCATGTATATTTTTGTAAAAAATAGCTAATCTGGCCTTTCTTGTGGAGTAGATGAAGGGGGACCTATAGTATGGTATGAGATCAACTGTATTTAGAAATTTGCCACTATGTGGATCACCAAAGTCACCATCTTCTTTTGTTCCTCTAAAAGGACTCCCTTGCTTAGCTAGAAAAAGGATAGCATCAATAATACAGTGAGATTCCTCCTGTTTTATCTGGTCTTGCTGCCCAGTGTGTGATACTTATCAGGTGATTTGTCGGAGGACATCGAAAGAGTCGAAAGAAGGGCAGCTTGTTTTGTATTGTCGTGATACAGAGGAGACAACGTCACGGAAATGATACAGTATCTGGGATGGGAATCATTACAACAACGGCGCTTATCGCTGCGGCGTGGGCTACTTACGAAACTACAATCATCAACATAGTACTCCGAATGCGATAATATATTGTTGTCTCCCATTTACATAAGTAGAAAAGATCATCTGAATAAATACGTGAAATCAGAGCTCGAACAGAGAGATTCAGATGTTCTTTCTTCCCGCGCGCTATTCGAGAATGGAATGGGAGATAAATAGTATAAAAGTGGTCCGATGAACCCTCTGTCAGGCAGTTAAAAGTGATTTACAGGGTATCCTGTGTAGATGTCTATCAATTCCACCACTACCGAGAGAGGACTCCAGATCCTTAATGCTTCTGACTTTCAATAAGAGTGTGTGCACCTGAAATACTTTTCTTTATAAAGACTGGAATGTTATTCAAATTCACCTGTTCTACAAATATTACCTTGATATGAAATATGAATATTTATTTATCTGAAAAAGGAAATCTATACAAATTAATAAACATTGTGCATTTACTTATGCAATAACGCAAATATCTCCCTTATTCTGGCTAATATCTAGTAGAGTTTTAAAGTTTTATTAGCTGAAGTACCTGTGACAGGGCAACACTGAAGTCAACAATCAGTAATTTTAGTTTTATTAAATGATTTCGGAATTTCTTGCAGTCATTTTACTTGTAATAATTCTGTGTCTGTTAATTTTATTAAATTATACCAGAAAGATACATTCTGCAAAAAAAAAAAAAAAAAAAAAAAAAAAAAAAAGAATCGGTCAAAATTTGTCGCCCTGTAAATTCTGCCTCCCGGGGCAACTGCCCCCTTTGCCGCCCCCCCCCCCCCCCAGATCCGGCCCTGTGTATAAGATGCAGGGTTTTGCTTGTGTCCATATGTAGGTCTATAAGTTGTATGCAGTTAATGAAGCCTACATAGGGACTGTCAAATATACGTAATTGTCCTTCTGTCTATCTTTCAGTTTGCTTCTAATTTCATGTTGTTCCTTTCACTTTGTAGAAATTGATATCTTCCGGCCCTGTCCTGTTAGTTAAGTACAAAAGTGTGTTTTATAAGAAAAGGATAAATGGCCACCTATTGTTTATGCAGCACTAAATACATGCTTCAGTGTGATGCAAGTGCGAGTAGGCTTATCAACAGTAAAGATACCTCAGAAGATTCTGATGGAAATGATGAATTTAACAGCAAGCATTTATAACTGATTTTGTTAGTTACTTTGGCTTTTCTTTCCATTTTCTTATTATAGCTCAACTTTTTAAGAAACATGTTTCTGATTTTGAGGAATTCTGTACAGAAATGGCGACTTAGGATATGAAAGGCACCCCCACTCCAAACATTCAGACACACTATTACTTGGCGCGCTATTTGTTGTTGATGATACTGTGTTTAGATGAAGCTGGCTGGTTGAGAGCATTCAGAAAACTATAAAATAATGGGTGCAAATACAAAATCACTAAGTTGTCTGTCAAATGTAGTACCTTATATAATTATTTTTGTCTCCACTCTACTCCCATTATTATTTTGAAGTCTGAACGTCTGCTACCACATCTTCTTTTTCAAATGAAGACCACTGCAACAGGAAGTTCATAGAATATGTTCTGACAGAGAATAATTGGAAAAGATTCCAGTGCTTAAAGTGGCATTAATTTGTGAAGAAATGCACTGAAGATGTCACTCAGAGCAGCAAGCTGAAGTATTTCATATCTGTATCAGCCTTTTCATATCAGCGCACACTCCACTGCAGAGAAAGTTTCATTCTGGAAACATCCCTTAGGCTGTGGCTAAGCCATGCCTCCACCATATCCTTTCTTCCGGGAGTGGCGAGGTACTGGTGGAAGTAAAGTTGTGAGGAGAACTTCTATGAAGTTTGGAAAGTAGGAGGCGAGGTACTGGTGGAAGGAAAGTTGTGAGGACAGACTGTGAGTCATGTCAGGATAGTTCAGTGGTAGAGCACTTGCCCGTGAAAGGCAAAAGTCCCAGTTTCGAGTCCAGGTTCTGGCACACAATTTTAATCTGCCAGGAAGTTTCATAGCAGCACACACACTGCCGCAGAGTGAAAGTTTCATTCTAAAGTGTTGTGGAAACAGTAGAGTACCAGTACACTGCAGTACCATAATAAAGAATCAGAGCAGGAATTGAGGAGGATACTGAGATTTATCTTTAAATTAAACAACTATACTTTATAATGATAGTACCAGTATCATTAGAATTTATTTCAGGCATTTGCAGTGTTTTGCGTCTTCCCTCCCTTATAGTGAAATGTAGATGATGGGTTACCCACTGCTGTAGAACTTTCATTTAATTAGTATTCATTGTACAACAATTAGAAGACTGTAATTAAAATTTGAAGTAATTAAATGTTAAAGAGACACTCTCAAGTACATATTAATACTACTTTCATTGTAACTTGTATGTCACAGAACAGCTGAAACCTGGTACAGTGGTATGTAGCACCTATTGTCAGAACTAATATATTACATTTGTGAAAATGATACGAGGTCTACCGTTGGCCTAGTAGAGACTAGCTATTATAAGAAACTGATTACAGTGCATTACAAGAAACGTACATAGTTACTGGTACCATAGTGAACCAAATATTTAGATAAAAACAAGGGAACAGCACAGATAGCATTACAAAAAACTAACATAGATTACTGTCACTGTAACTTTCTATTATGAATGATATAATGTCAATGATTAAATCACTTTCACTCACAAAATCTGATGGCATGTTACTACATAATGGTATGGTAATTTTTGTGTATGTGCGTGCATGCGTGCGTGTTTGTGTTTGTACAGTGCACCTCATCTTTATCTCATTTTGTCACCCAGGATGGGTAGGGAAATACGATGACTGAAAATGGGATAATTTTGAATCTTAAATTCACTGTCAACTTTATGATTTGTACTTGTTCCACAGATCACAAATACAAGATTTCGTAATGATGTCGAACACGTCAGTTAAGTAAAAAATGACATTGTGTGTGTGTGTGTGTGTGTGTATTCTTTAAATTTGTTTGAAAATGCTGGTTGACTATCTGTTAGACATTTGATGTTGTTTGGTATGTGACCAAAGACTTTTGTGGCAACATAATTCTCACCTTTCTGTGCCTAAGTTAGATTTAACCTTGAATAACTTATTGTAGATGTGCAAATTATTGATGAAGGAGGGGAAGGAAGAAGGATACAATTGACAGTGACTGCATTAGTGCATTGAAATTAAACAATGCAACAATTGAAAATGTGAGCCTGGCCAGGAATCAAACCCGAGTCTCGTGCTTCGGGCCAGCGGTCGCCTTAACCACTTGGCTACCCATGCTCACCGCCTGTGGTAACGCGCGGCGCTTGTGTTTAGACGGCGCGCCGCCCGCTACCAGAACTGGCCGCTGTGCGGCGCTGGCGGCACTACTGCGCTGCACCCTGCCGGCCGCGCGGCGTTTGAGAGAGGCACGGGGACGGCTGAGAACCTCGCTTCAGTTTACGTACTGTGTGTGCTGACGAACGTGTCTCCGGACATTGCTATATTGACCAGAATAAGAGTGGGTGCTCACGGACATACCTATTGTCACTTTGATGGGACGGCCCAAGGTCCTACAAAAGTGTTAGCCGGTATATTGTGTATACTTGTTTTAGTAGTCATAACACCGCCCATCTGAAACCTCCACAAGTTGCATGATATGACTGTAGTGCCCCTACTGTCCGTGCCCTCGAACACATGACCACATCTGCAGTGAAGTAAGTGAAAGTAATGCCATCTTCACATGTAAATACTTATTATATTGGTGTGGTGTCTGTTCTTTTGGACATGTCCAAAAGAATCAATACAATAAGTGTAGATCATCCTTTCTCCTAATGTTGTAACTATAAACACTACTATTGCTTTTGAAGTGAATGTTTATGTTAAGCTACTGCGGAGATCCCAAGATCCTGAAATAAGTGTCTGCACGATCTTGGGTGGGCTCCAAAAATTACTCAAATTACACACTTTTGTGCAATGAATCATTTTTTGTTGATAAATTTCTTATGGGTATTGGACGGCATCATTAATATATAAAATGTTTCACCGACATTTCGGTAATTGTGAAGAACGCTTGCATGGACGCATGTTTCGATAAATCTCGAACGTGTGACCACACTTCGATATATGGTACATTTCGATAGGTTCCAAAAAGGCGAGATAATGTGATTTGTTGATATGCGAAACAGTGATCATTTTAAGTGGAAGTTAGGTTAGGTGTAGGTTAAACAAGAATATTTTTTTTTAGTATGTGAGGGCGCGTAGCGCCCGAATCTCCGGTTCAGAAACACTCAAACTTGCCATCATACCCGCCATGCTAATAACATGGGCAACAGACTTCGCAATTCTACCGTCCCGAACCGGAGTTTCGGGCGCTACGCGTCCTCACATACTAAAAAAAAAAACTTCTTGTTTAACCTATACCTGACCTAACTTTCTCTTAAAATGATCACTGTTTCGTACATCAACAAATCAGATTCTCCCGCCTGCTTGGAACATATCAAAATGCATCATGTATCGAAGTGTAGTCGCACTTTCGAGATTTATCGAAACGGGAATCCGTGCAAGCGTTCTTCACAAATTACCGACGTTTCGGCCACTATTGCAAGCGGCCATCTTCTGGGTGTTATGTTTACTGATAGATGAGGGAAAGCTGGTTTTTTAAATATTGTTACCAGTTACGATTGGTGGTTTCAGCTCTTTTATTGGTGTTTGCTTTATTTCTTCGCATTGGTGGGAACGGAAGACCTTGATTGGTGTTTACATTGACATTTGCCATTTGTTGAAAGTGGTGAAAGAGGACCGATGGTAGCAATGGCGTAGCACTGATGCCTAGTGTTGGCTAGAGCGTGCTATTTGCTCTGTGTATGCGTGGCCACTGTTGTCTCTGGCTGGGTCCCTATGGACTGCACTGAGCGCGGTGTTGCGAAGTGCTGCTACTGCTGGCAGCCAAGACGCTGGAAGTCTGTACCCATCTTCTCTGTTCATATTTCCGGGTCGCTTAGTTATTTTTATTGCTTATCTGATTTTCCTCTTCAAAGTGAGGGGTTATTTTGCCTGTACAGTTTCTTACTGAAAATCTGTTTGCCGCACTCTTTCTGGTGTTCAGCTACTGCCGATTTCGTATAATGTCCTAGCGGAATGTACCTCGTGCTCAGCTATCCTTATGCT